>CM041729.1:1047500-1267500 GCA_023373845.1 Nibea coibor
TCTCGTCTGGTAATTAAATTACTTCTGCGTCTCATATTTTCTCCCTGGCGAGGAACCTGCGAGGAGACGAATCATAATTCCTCAGCTATGTAACACTGGAAAGAAAAATAGATTTTTGGGTTCGTCGTCGTGCTTCTCCGTCGGCGAAAGCTTGCATAATTTTCCTGAATGTTCACCAGTCATCCGATGATATAACCTCCACGCTGCTATTAAAATAAATGGAGCATGTGGAGAAACCTGGCTCAAAGACAAAAGTTTGACACTTTCGGCTTTAAAATTATTGCTGGCTGGGAAGCAAAGCCCATTTCAGAAGCTGTGACGTGATCATCTGCATGCCAACACTCCTGTAACTAACAACAAATACTCGAGTACAGCCGAACATAGTTACCACAGTGAGAGGAGACAAATCACAGAAACACCAATTTCTACATGATGTTGCTGTTCTCTGGTATTTCTCTTGCTTGCTGCCAAATTTTCACGCCTTTTCCGTAATCATAATGCTGTTGCGGCGTACTTTTACGTTTATTCTTGGGTAGAACACCCACCCTAAAATCTTCCTTGTTTTTAAGGTCTCGAGGTCGGTGAGTGTGCTTATTTTGTCTCCGTTAAATTCAGCTCCACACAGAAGGTGATGAAACTGAAAGTAACAGCAACAGCACTGACAGCTGAACCTCTTTCACCCCTTTTCCTACAATATGATAATAATGATTGCCAAAGATTCCACCCTGCGAGACAAGGCAAACTTTCAACACACAGAAAAATACAAGTTGAAAAAGCTCCAGTGGGCAAATTCAAACTTTCTGTTCTGAAAAACACGTCCTGACTTTGAGAAGACTGAACTTGAGCACAGCAGGGCGAGGGGGTTCCTTTTATTCAGTTCAATCATGATACCTTTTCCCAATGAAGCTGTTTACCTGTGGAGGCTTCCAAACAGGTGTTTTTGAGTCTGTTTTGTTGATGCAGTCCAAAGTGAGTGAAGAAACAACCAGGTTCGTCTTTGTTCTGTGTTCAGTTGAGTAAAGGTCAGAAAGGATTTGCAAAATGTTTTTGGAGTCTGCATTGTGAAGTGCATGACATTTAAACACTTAATGATGATTTTTAAGTATTCAAGAACCTTGTTGGCATCTTTTAAAAGCCAAATTCATCAGGTTCAAGTTCAGGCTTCAGGTTCATCAATTCAAGTTTAGAAATATTGACGAAATACAAAAATTGGGCCGATCGTTTTGTTTTTTAAAGCAGACACATTAGATTTTGGATAAATAGTCCGAGCCGCCCATCGATCCATCAGTCCTTTTATCCATCTACAGTCCAATATGGCGTCTGAGTGTTTTGGCAGCCGCTCAGACTGATAGATGAAGCCACTGGAGGCTGCCAAGCCTCCCTGATAGGCTAATTCTCCTCCACACAAGATTAATGTCAGCTGGAGACGAGGGATATCTGCTCCATCTGCTGTCAGGTCAGGACACCGCAACCTCTGACCTTTGACCCTCCTCGCGGGTGGCATCTTGTAATGACGACCTTGTAATGAAGCTCATTTTTGTGATTTTCGAACTCACTGGGGGTGACTCAGCACAAAAAAGAGGGCCTGATACAGGAAGACATGAGATGAAGGGAAAGGAAAGATTGAGGAGACGAGAGATGGAGGAGAAAAGATGGCTGATGGCTGAAGTGGGAGTCGTAGAAACAAACGAGAGAAACTGAAAACTGTGGAGGAGGAGAGCGATGTCGAACAGATGGGGTCTGTTAATGCCTCAGTGGTCTAAAAGGTGGTTAGTTCTACTTCCTGGGGGTTGGTGGGTGTGAACGAGTTACGCTGCCAGCACCCGTGGGTCCCCAAAAGTAAACACCAAACTTTTCTGTGGCTTTCTGAGCACAGCGCCCTCTGCAGGCCATGAAAAAGGAGTGAGGAGACGAGAGAGAGAACAGCAATCAAACCATGAGTCAGTGTGACGTGGCCTGTGCTAAACGCAGGAACACAGAAAAGGTTGCAGCCAAGTCAACCAGTACTTTTTATTTATAATTCTCTTATTTATTTGATTCATCATTTATTATTGTATGCAGCTCTCCAGAGTGTCCCTGGAAGTAAATATTGCCATGATGTTGAATTATAGTTTTCTTTGTTTGATTTGACTTCACGCTGTGTTTCAGTATATATCAAATAATTGTAACGTATAACTGAATTATAATGCATCTTAAACATGATGATGCTGCGGAACCTGAATGTGAGAATTTTTCTCTATCCGGGCCTCCTGAAATCAGAACTGAACTACTCCTGATGGACAGTCTTGTTGAATTTCTGTACATCACCATCTCATCACGGGAGCCATGAGGCAGACTGCTGTGTTGAGGTGAATTACATCGTTATCTCTGGTGTCCTTTGGGAATAAATTGCCACGTGTCCGCTTATGTTTTATTTTGTTTAGCGCACAATTAAAAGTAATTGCACCAGAGTTAGCTAACAGCTAATTTGCATCTGTTGTCCCCGAGCAGGGAGACAAACAACAACCACAACACAATAAGTCCTGAACATAAAACAGCATGATGCACACGAGATCATAAATACAAGACGGTCATTGGTGGTGCTGACTTTGGTGAGAGTTTGAGGCTGGTGTTAAACCCTGCAAAGCTTCCAGAGTCTCTAACGTTTGCCGACAGACCGTGGCCTCCACACAAACATGCTTTGATGAAGCAAGAGTGTGTTAAATATAAAAAAGATGACAGAACCACGGCAGGAAGAGAAGCAAGAAGGACAGACAGATGAGGAGGAAGATGCAGTTGCCATGGAGACGGGGATCTGACTGGGTCCTCTCATGTTTCCAGGAACACACACACGTCTATAAGGAACACTGAGTCTGCTTGCAGAGAGGTGTACCGACACACTGTTACATAACTCTCCGTCTAGAGTTTGAATCTTTCTCTTCGTGCTGTATCTGACCTTTAACCTGCAGGAAATGCACTGGACCTTTATTACACCCCACACAAACTCACCTGTTCAAATTATATTAATGCTTAAAGTTATGCAGAATTATGAGCATGGACGCCTCAGCTCCACTGATGATCCACATCTTTACCGATACTTAGGGGGGGTGAAAGAAGCAGGACTACAAACATGGCGGCAGATTTTGAGCTCCACAACAGCTCTTTGGAAACCTGTGGGTGAAGTCACGGATATTCTTTATACTGTCTATGGTCACGATAGACAAAACATAAAAATCTGGAGGGTTCATGGGTTAAAAAACAAATCTGATAAATCGGTCAGACCGAGACCTTCAAGACCTTTAGAGACCAATGACATTGCAGAGACTGCTGTGACCTGTTCTCTCTCTGGTCCTCGTCAACAGACGCACAGCTGATGATCTTCTGTCATTATTATTAATATTTTATCAGCAGCAGTGTGTCTGTTATTCATGCAGCGTCAACATTTCAGCGTTAAGCATCTCTGCAGTATACGCCTGTCGGTGCTGTATGCATTTATATGTGTGTGTGTGTGTGTGTGTGTGTGTGAAGCCCACCATTGCGTGGGTGGCTGATGTGAGTCACGATTGTGGAAAATCCCACTCCTCCTTGTCCTTCCCTGCAACCCGAGGCAATTAGAAAGCGAGAGGTGTCACTCTGCAGCACTTCCCGCCGTCTCGATGATGGAATAATGTTTTCAAGGTCGGGAAGTCTGAGTACAATCAGACGGACGCTGCTTTGGAGCCTGTTTACATGTGTTTGAGCTGAAAGCTTGTCGTGGGTTAAAACACTCCTGACGATGTAAATTATGTCATTTAACAGCACTAACAAACTGCCAACCTCCATCACCTTCTCAAACCTGCTGCTTTCCTTTATTGTTCATATATTTTCATTAATCCAGCCAACCGTAGTCGATGTTACGGTTCATTGAAATTGTCTCTGTGAACTCTTTTAGAGTTCAGCAGCTTTGAAAAAGCTGAAAGAACAAAAGTAAAAAGAGAAACTCGGCTCGCCTGTCTACAGGGAGACACTTGGCCCTCGGTGGAGAAGAGTTTTTATTGTCTGAGAGCTGTTAGGCTGTTCGTTTGCTGCCATCAGAGGCCGAGATACAGATGAATTAAATGTTATTGACTCACTTTAATAAGTTTTAATGATCCCAACAGTAATACTGAGGAAATTAAAGGTTGAAACTCACAGAAAACACTCGTCTAGCTTAATGTCTAACTTGGTCTTTCCTTGTCTTTGTTGTCCCTCAAGAAGCTCCACACTCAGTTTTCACTCCATTACAACGTTGATTCAACGTTCAGTGTTTCTTCTCTTTGAGAAAATCCTAACTCTTCTTTTTTCTTTGCGTTTTCTGTTACAGAAAGTCAGCGAGAAGGTTGGAGGTGCAGAAGGAACCAAGCTAGACGATGACTTCAAAGAAATGGAAAAGGTAAATGGCATGACAGTTGAATTAAGGTCTGGACAAAATATTATGATTTTCAATAAAAGGTATCAAGCTCAAGCTCTTGGGGAGCGTTTGGCTGGAAGTCTTAACAGATACTTTATTAAACCTGTCAAGTGGGATGAACTCTTTGGGTTTCTACATTCACCACAGCGCCTGATCCTGCATGAATGCAGCCTCAGACTCTATCAACCAACTACCAACTCTGCTTTGGCTGATAAGAATCGTTGATTCACTGAGTGAGACGTGAACATTTTTGTGGATGCTTCATGAAACATTAAACTCTGATATCATATCTGTATTTTTACTATTTCATGGCATGTTTCTGGAGGATTTAAGAGTTTTAAGTTTGTGGATTCGTGATACCGAAGTGTATTAGTCAGATGAAGAGTTGGATTTATTTAGATTTAATCATTTCCTTGATGTGTTTCCCTCTGCAGAAGGTGGACATCACCAGCAGAGCAGTGTTGGACATCATGACCAAAACTACAGAATACCTACAACCTAATCCAGGTATGAAACATGTATTTGACTGCGCCCGACCGCAACTTTCATCCTAAAACCACATCACTCATAATCTGACTTTTACCGCCCCACAGCGTCCAGAGCCAAGCTGAGCATGATCAACACCATGTCAAAGATCCGCGGGCAGGACAAGGGACCTGGTTACCCACAGGCCGAGTCCGTCCTGGGCGATGCCATGTTGAAATTTGGAAGGGAGTTAGGGGAGGAGTCCACCTTCGGTAAGTGGGAATGGACACATGTTAGCGGCATTGATAAGCCCTGTTAGCATACAAATGAGTCACATCCTTGTACGTATGCTTTAGCAAAGTGTTTGAGCACTTCTACCGTTGACAGAAGACATGTTGAATCCAAAATGTCTGGCACTCAGCAGAAGGCGGCTTATTAAATTTATATCGGGTGAAACCAAGGTCAAGTTGTGCTTTTAGACAGCAGAAGGCAGCAAAGGCCTGAAGAGGATGTCAGTTTCAGCCTGACCCTGTCGACAGTGAGCATTCAAAGCACTCAATGAAAAGATCAGGCTCTATTTGCTTATCCTCTTTTTTTGTATATATTTCCTTACTCTGCTCCATCCCTCCTCTCCTCTCTCTCCTTCCAGGTATGGCACTGATCGATGCCAGTGAGGCGATGAAGGAGCTCGGGGAGGTGAAGGACGCTCTGGACATGGAGGTCAAACAGAACTTCATTGACCCGCTGCAGAACCTTCACGACAAAGACCTAAAAGAGATACAAGTGAATGAAACGGCTGTTTTGCCAGTTAGATTGTTATCCAGATAGTTGTGCAGTTGTGGTTACAACTTTCCTCCCCCTCTGCTGCAGCATCATTTGAAGAAGATGGAGGGCCGCCGTCTGGACTTTGACTACAAGAAGAAGCGTCAGGGAAAAGTCCAGGACGATGAAATCAAACAGGCGCTGGAGAAGTTTGACGAGAGCAAAGAGATCGCAGAGCAGAGCATGTTTAACCTGCTGGAGAGCGATGTAAGAACCGTCCAGTTACCAATTATCAATTCATTTCATCCTGATAACATGAAAATGAACAGTTGTTGCTCTCTTTTGATGGCAATAAATTGATCGAAAGGATGCCGGAATAACTCCATCATGATGGTGATTTTGTCCAGTTTGTCTGCATAACAGCAAACAACTTTTAAAATCTTTGTTTTCTGAGCAGCCTGGCTTGATCGGGACCTACATCCTAACTTCCATAGCAAAGTGGAATAATAGCTGGAGACAACTATTTTCAACCCAACTTAAGAACGTGAAAATTGGCGTATTAACATCATGAATCAGTCGGTCATGTCGGCCCGAGTTTAGTGTGTTAGTGTTTAGTGTCTTTACATTGACTTTGTATGAAATCTACTTGCGTGAAATTTTTTTATCACATCATGAGACATTAACATTTTTATAATACAAGATGAGGAAAAGCATCAAATTCTTTGATTTTAAGGGTTATGATGGACTCATCAACTGTTGGATACTGGGAAGGGCAGAAATAATCAAATATTCACCTTGTTGTTAGCATTGATGTGGTTCCTCTGTTGCTTTTCAGTGTGCTCAAAACTGCAGTGGAAAAACAAAGGGCATCGATCGCATGCCATGCTGAGCTGTGCCAAGCCAGACTCATGCCCAGCGTGGGTCCAGGACAGGGCAGTAGAAAAAAAAAAACATATGTGTGTTTGTGTGTTGCAGATAGAGCAGGTGAGCCAGCTGGCAGCGTTGGTTCAAGCTCAGTTGGAATACCACAGCCGCTCCGCCGAAATCCTCCAACAGCTCTCCAGCAAGATGGAGGACAGGTATCAATCGATCTGCCCACCTGTGATAAAAATAAACCGACTGAAACAGATTGATGCAGTTCAACAAAAAGCTTTTCTTTTTTAAATGTGTTACCCTTTTTGTCCAGGATAAAAGAAGTGTCCAGTAAACCCAGGAAGGAGTACACTCCAAAACCCAGAATGACCCTGGAGCTGCTGCCCCCCAGCGAGAGCCACAATGGAGGGATACACTCTGCCAAATCACCCGGAAGATCACCAGGTAGAGAAGTGTTGTTGAATGAGTGCCAAACGCCCTTCTGCCAGGACAGAAAAAGAAATAAGCATCACCCACAACAGTTGTCTCAGAGTAGTGCTTCATTCACAATTCTGACCCAACCTGCCTGATACCTTTTTGTTTCCGACCCGTCACAGCCCCCATGGACCAGCCCTGCTGCCGAGCACTTTATGACTTTGAACCAGAGAACGAAGGCGAGCTGGGCTTCAAAGAGGGCGACGTCATCACCCTGACCAACCAGATCGACGACAACTGGTACGAGGGCATGATCAACGGCCAGTCGGGCTTCTTCCCCATCAACTACGTGGATATCCTGGTGCCGCTCCCTCATTAGGGTCCCACCAAATGACCTGACCCTTACCCCCCCGACCAATTCAGACACCCCGAAAACAGCCTGTATTTGCGTTTAAAAACAACAAACCACGCTCCTCCTTCTACTCCTTCTTCTTCTTCTGTGCTTCTGTGCGATTCTGCTTTCACAAAACGGACTGAAATGACGAAACGGGCGTGGCTGTGAACAGTGGTTAGAGGAGAGAGCTGCAGAAGAGAGGGAGAAGAGAGGGACTGACTGAGACGAGAAGAGGAAGAGATGGCGATCTTTTACAGCGCAGTGCTCTCACACTGTAATGCTCTGCTCGGCCGGGCACCGCTGGATACCAATGAGGCTTCGGAGAAATAAGGCACGGTGTATATGTACGTGCATGTATGTGTCTGTATGTGCGTTTCGACCTGTTCTTACTCTATTATGATCAAGCCAGCACAAATTCCTGCTCTCAGTTTAAACTGCCTGACAGCTTTTTTGTGATACTGTCTTCTCTTCATAAGTTTCTTGCTGTCGTTACTCTCAAAAGTACTTCTGTCTTTTCTACCTTGACTTGCCTTCCTGTGCTTTTCTATAGGCCTACATTTCTTAACACTTCTGTCTTTCTTGGTTCCTTCCCTCTTTGACTAGCACTGCCTCTTAGCATGGCTCCATACTACGGACCTCCTAACATAGGTCATCAGACCCTCTTGCTTTTGTTTTGGGTATATCTTGTAACAGACTTTCTCAGAGTCTGCATCAAATCTCAGCTCAGCGGCTGTATGCATGAAACCAGCGAAAATGTAAAAGTTTGGTTAACGAGATGGCAGTGAAATATTCAGAGGTGCATCTTGGGAATGAAGCCGTATCTGCATTAAGTAGATTTTTGATTGAACTGTGTTTATCTTACTGGGGGGAGTTTTCGCAGGTCTTAAAGGTTTAAAGGAAACTCGCGTCAGTGCAAGATAATGAAGGTAGGAATATTATGTGATTTCTGGGACAGCAGCGATACACTACCACAACCAGCACAGGCCAGTTGTACTGAGCAGAACTTCTCACCAGGTTGGCACACAGATAAGTCATGGGTTATTACAGCAAGCATCGAGGACAAAAATGCTTGTTTTCTTTGTGTGAAGTTACCCGTTCACAGTGTTTTGTGTGTACTGTGTGGAGTAGATGCTTGTTGATTCGTTCTATTTGTGGCTTTTGCATGCAAGACTGTGTGAACAGTGGTAGCTGTTCTGAAATTATTGTTTCAACATGAATGATGCTAAGTGTGTCCTTAATGCAACAAAATATCATACCTTTCCCAGTGTTCTTAAAACCACTAGACATGCTACAGCTCAAATTTCAGTACATTTTTGAGGTCTTTATCATTAAACATCTCGTCCACTGAAGATGAACTTCTTCAACCAGAGTGCAGATCAGAGCAACGATTCAAGACAAAACCCAGCAAGATGAACTGGCCCATTGACTCGAGTCAAGCTGGACAATGGCATTCTGGCAAAAACAAACAGCACTCACTGATGTTAACCCTTTAGTCTGTGGTCACAACAATGCTCTCAGCTCTGTCTGCTGCCCATGTAGCATTAGCAGAGTAGCATCCCAGCTGAGCAAACGTGGTGCTGTTAGCAGCATCTTCATGGAAGGGAGCTAACTAAAATAGCTTTGAAAGTTAACAATGTCAGTTTCAAATCCAGCTTTAAAAAGTACAGAGAGTTTTTGACCATCTTGCCTTCTCGGTGTGAATCTTTGGTCTGAACTGAGCTTTACAATAACTGAACCTGGACAGCATTCACGCCCACAGAATGATCTTGATAGTCTTGGTAACATTCTGAAATGCCACTTTAAGAAACTTTTGTTGAATGTTACAGAACCTCGGTTACATTTTAGAAAACACAGTGTTTCTGGACCAAAACATCAGAAAGTGCTCTCAGATATTGAGGTGTGATCAGAACAATGTACGACCCTGAAGTTCTTGTTAAGTTAGTAAGCGGTCAGTATTGGAGGTAACTATCAGCCATGCTAGTTCCCTGGAGTATTTACTACATGTAGTATAAATGGGACTTGTTCAATGGCCAACTACGTTACTATGTGTGCGTATGTATTCGCAGTAATCTTTATATGGCAGTATTATGACACTGACAAAGACCTCATGAAAAAGATTATTTATTGTTAAAGGCTCTTTAATAATTAAACTCTTTATTGCTGATGTTTGATTGACGAATCAACCGTTTACGGGCAATGGAAGCAATCCGTTCATGTAAAACCGCAGAATATTTTTTAATATCATGAAGTTTGGCACTTGTTGACTGTTGCTAGCTACAACAATTGACAGACGACGCCATGTGATTCATCAGCAATGGAAACATTCACATAATGTTAGTAGAGATCTGTTGTTATGTTTTGTTGGTCTGTTACGGAAACATAAGGCAGGAGAACTTCAATATTATATTCAAGGCATGCTGGAATGGACTTTCAGTGTGGTGCTGGGTTTATATCGACTCCATTGTACATAACAAAAGCTGAATAGTGTCAAAGAAGCTGACCTGCATCCAGGCCTTCTTTTCTTTTTGAAAAGTAAAACAGAAATTCAAAGGATATTGTTAATCAGCTTAACCCATTGATGGGTTTTTATTATTACGTCGTCAAACAGCGGCAGGAATCTGTGCTAGCATGGCTAATGCTATAATATGACAGATGTGGCTAACCAGATAGCCTTTCACGTCACATTCCCGTAATCATGTTTTTTTTTTTTGTGATGCAGTGTTGAGCAGTACATTTTTGTAGTACAACCCTCCCTGTGGTGATGTGTCGCAGTGTCAGGACGCTACTTTAGCTGTTCAACACAAAAAAAATAATAATAATACAAGTGAGACATTTATCCACATCGCACATTGTTGCCGTGTCTCTTAAGCTATGGGTCAGGACCATAAAATGGGTTGTGTTGTGCCAGTTCTTGACAAGTCGGTTGACGATAGTAATAATTTATCAGGTTTAGTAGTGGAGATATCAAATATTTAGTTAGACTGGAAAGCTATAACAGTGTTTTGGACACAGAAACTGCATTTAAACCATTGAATAGGCAATAAATGATCAATAATAACAATAAAATGTAATATTTCAATAAGAGGAAGAGATGTCTCTGAAGGAAATCTATCTATCTATCTATCTATCTATCTATCTATCTATCTATCGAGCTTACACATCTCTTCCATTGCCAAAGCACATATGTGACAGCAACAACCACAAACAGAGTAAATCTAACTAGGTACTAACTCTTTCTTTTATTCTCCCCCTGCCACATGACCTGCTTTTTCTCTAACTGTTACAGGTTTGTTGTAAAGGACGGGGATTGGGAGCACAGCTGTGTTCTTTGTTCTTTGTTTTGTCTTTTTAGTTTTGTGTGTGTTCGGAGTCCAGAGTTGTTTTTTTTCCTTTTCTGAGTCTGCCTGTGGAAAAGTCTGTGAGCTGCATGCAACTGAACCGCTTCACGTCCGCTGTATGAGATGGTTTCCAAAAAAAAGTTTTTAAAAAAAGGGAGATATTTCATCCTGCTGGCTTTTCTCGCGCCGCAGTGAGCGTACGTTAAAGGATACCTGTCATTTTCTATTGTCTTCTTTTTAATCCTTTGACTCGGTTAAGCTATATTTGTATAGCACTCCTCTTCAAATTACAAAGTGCTTTAAGACTTTTTTGAGTATTAACTATGTTTCTATTTGTTTTTCTTCTTTTATTTCCATTTTCTTTTGTGCTGATTTGCCCTCTATGGCGACATGTATTCTAACCTCAATGAGGGACTTGTACAGTGTTACGCTCCATTTCCCCTTTTCACCTAAATGAGAGTCGGACCTCGGCCCCGTTACCGATTATCGCCCATCGTCGGATTGTCAGATTGAGTCGGACTGTCTTCACATAACAGCTCTGAAAGCAGAAATATTCTCATTGGTTCGGCTGAACTTCAAAGAATTTATGTTCAAGGTGTTGAATATTTGTGTGAATGTAATGAAAAAATCAGAGCACGGAACCTATGTTAATCGCCATTATTTCTCATTTGAAGGATGTTTTAAGAGGTCATAGTTGTTTTTAAAGTTCAAGAACATTTTTTAAGTATCTTTGATTGTCAAAATAAATACAAATATAAATACATTTAGGAAGAAAGCGATAAAATAATTTGTTTTCTTTATTTAGGCCCCATCCACTGGCATTTAAGTGGACCAATGAGATTATTTCTGATTGGCTGCTTTGGCTTTAAAGGAAACAAACTACAGTCTGCAGTATGAATCTTTGCGGTGTGATAATGTGGCCGTGGTCCGACCTGTGACTGTGTTAACATTAATACTGTATGCCTTGTGGCTGTATAAAATAGCCTATGGAACCTGGTGTCTTCTGGTGAGCTACATGGGTGTGTGAGTATATACACACCGTGTTGCTATTTATTTATGTATTGTACGTATTCATTTGATTATATATTTATTTATTTATTATTTATTTATTTATTCCTGCGTCCTATTTATTGGTTCGGCACCTGTGGCGTATTTGACGACTGTCAATACACGATGTGGAGGCTAGGGGAGGGTAGGGGGTAAATGAAGGGATGGGAGGGGGGTATTTCCGAGGGGGCTTGGGGCGGGGGGTGTGGTCGATGGAAAAACCTAGCTGTGATACTAACTCTAACTGTTGCTCTCCTCGTATTGGATGATGATATAATCTAAGACCACTGTATGTATAACTGCTTGTCGTGAAGATGAACTACAATGTAATGACAATAAAAAATAACACTATGATGACACGCTGCAGACAACAAGACTCCAATCTGTTATTCACCCACACACACACACATATCTATTAGATAACGTCCACACATAACTTTAAGCCTTAATATAATGTGAACAGGTGAGTTGTATGTAAATTCACCCTCAGTACAGTTGCCATGAACGGGGAAATTAGCTACAGAGAATTGTTCACACTAAACATATCAGTGTGTGATCCATTGTTACAGGTTAAATTGATTGAATACTATATCTAATATCGGTAGCTGTCTGTTGTTACCGTGTTGTTGAATCGTGTGAACGTCGTCCTGACAGCGACCGTTATTGAACGCAGCCATTAACTGTTAACTGTAATGAGCCAAAATGGCCGCCGGCGTCGCTGTGGAGACGTGTTTTCCCTCCTCGCGGCTCATTTTCCCTCCTTTTACAAGCCAAACATCTGACGCGTTCACGTCCGCAGCAGAAACTCGAATTTTATAACTCCTCACCTTTTTCGCGCGAAAATTTTATTTATTTAAATTTATTTATTTTTAAACAAAAATTAACTTTTGTTTTTTCTTGAACTGTAATGTTTGTATGATTTGTTGTAGGCACATGAGTCAAGTGCCGCCTGACGTGACAGACATCTTAAATTTGAATAAAAAACAAAAAAGTGCGATCATTAAAGGACACCATCTTCAATACTTGTGATAACTGTATATATATATAACACATATTCGTCGTACTGATTCTTTAATTCGATTTAAATTATGTGTTGAGTCTCCCATCTGTGTTCTGTGGAATACTAAAATTATGATATTTTGAAGGCAACGCGACAAACGGCTTGACCCACTTTTTTCTCACACGACACGTGAACGTCTCACTCGTTTTCTGACCCGATGTCAAGTTGATGGGGAGAGACAGAGCGTTACCGGAAGTAGAAGAGTCTGTCCTCAAAATAAATATATATGTAAAATTCGTTTTTTGTGGCACTATAGATAAATAAACGTGTCGAAATGCGTGTGTGTTTAATATGTTGTCCACCCGTGGCTGCGCATACGCGGTCCAGTGTGAGGAAAATGTCCCCGCGTTTGCGGGGGAGAGGGGCGGATTTTTATTTTGAAAGTCTCACCCGGAAGTCTCGCGTTTTGCACCGCAGCTAGCTTCACGCTGGTTCCGCGTGTTGATACTGAAGAAGAGGATCGAGGAGAAACAAGTTTTTCACCCCGCGGAGACTCAAACTGAACGAAAAGCAACACAAACAAACGAAGTCGGAGCGAACATGGACATGAAGAAGAGGGTCTCTTTAGAGCTGAGGCACCGGTCGCCGACAGAGGTGAGTTAACCCGGGTTTGTTGTCTTGTTTGTCGGAGACGTTTGTGGTGTTGACCGGCCGGAGAAGGAGGAGGTGGCGAGCACATGGCAGGGTGTCTGCAGCTCCCGATGTACCCACAAAACGTGCGTGTTTACCGGAGCCGTGGACCTCGTTTATAAAGCCTGGAACACGATTGAACTAGCACGCTTTGGGGGTTTAACTCGCCCCTGGGCTGTTAGCGCGGGTTAACCAGCCCGCTTTAGCTCCTCGCTAAACTCGTTTATTTAACCTAAAGTTGTCTGCACGCTGTTAAAGAGTCGCTCCTAAACATTTTGCGTGATAGTTGACCTGCATGCTGCCCCGCACACTTGAAACACGCACATCCGTGTCTTCCCTCGGTGGTGGCGGGGCCTGGCTAATATCTGGAGCCGCGTTATTTCGAAGTTATAAAGCGGTTTATAACTGTATTAAACATGCAGGCACTCACTATACAAGCTTAAAATACTCAATTATGTTGTGTCGATGAAGTCCAACTCGCATGAAAGTGAAATATTAGATTAATAAGTAGATATATAAGACGTTAGCCGGAGGAAAATGACTCGTCACGACACTTTTATCGTTAAATACTCGTGTAAAGCAGGAAATGCGTCACTGTTTCTCGGCTTAAACGTCGTTAAACTGGTGAAATATGAACATATTAATTTACAAACACAGACCACATTTTAACTCAGCTTCCCGCCGTCCGGTTTGTACGTTAAAATAAATTAATAAACCCGATATTATCGCCGCTCCAGTGATTAGTCGGAGCCCGAGCTAAGGGCGCGTAGCCAGCGGCGTGCTAACACGCTAGCGTGCTAATGTGGCTACATTCGTGTTCGCCTCCTGTTGTCCTCCTCCAAGCCCGGAGAAACCAGCCATAACCCGGGTCACCCTGCGCCTTCCTTGGGGGGTCCTGACCTTCGATATTTACACATATGACGGTAAAGAGACCAGCTTTGGTGGAGGGGGGGTTAGCAGGCGAGCTAACCTAACAGCGTCACATGTGTCGGAGTTTATAAACAGAAAGCCTCGGCCGGGACCAGTTCCAATATGAAGCAGCACACGAGTCCTTCTCACTCTAGACCGCAGCCTGAAACTCGTCCCCTCTGTGGCGGTTTTTATGGGTTTCTGACTTTTTCAGCTCGTAGTTCATCAAAAATATCACAGCGGCGAATTTCAAGCTAAAACACAAAACTGAATTGGTTTCAGCCTCTCAGGTGATAAATTAATGAGCCTAATTATGTCCAGGTTGTTTACATGTGTGGATACCTGAGTTCAAATAAATTACCACAAGGGGGAAAAACGTAGTTTTTCCACTTAGGATTTAAAGTTAACTGTTTTATTTTATTTAAATGCACAAAAATGATGTTGGTGTGTCGATCTTGTGCAAGGGATCATTCTGCTCACCGAGGATATAAAAGCAACAGTCAAATACTTAGGCCTGGGGATCAAACCAGTCATCTGTAACGTTACCCACCTGTCAATCAAAGCGTCCGGTCACCCTCAGTACAGTTGTCATGAACGGGGAAATTAGCTACAGAGACCAAAACTGTTTTTGTACCAGGCTGTGAACATGTTTATTTCTGCTGTCTAACATGGGGACTTATGGAGACTGACTCACTTCTGCAGCCAGCCTCAGGTGGACGTTAGAGGAACTGCAGTTCCAAAAAAAACTAAGCAATAAGAAGAGTTACAGATGTCTGTACACCACGAAAGAGAGTCGAGGCATCAGACACGCTTCGGTTGCAGACAGTTGAAAGTAAAGAGGGAAACACCCAGACTTTGATCTGCAGTCAGAGCTCGTCGGGGTGAATAACTGAATTAGTCATAGTAACATCACAGTCGTAATATCAAGAAATGAAAGTCATTCTGAAACAGATCCGTCGCTGTGCTTCATGTGTCGATTAAAACCTGTGACTTGATTTTTCCTTCCTTCCCGCCTCCCCTCAGGTCCAGGAGCTGGTCCTGGACAACTGTCGCTCGAGCGAAGGGAAGATCGAAGGAATCACAGGAGAGTTCTCGAACCTGGAGCTGCTCAGCCTCATCAATGTCGGCCTGACCAGCGTAGCAGACATCCCCAAACTGGACAAACTCAAAAAGGTAAGAGAACCAGCCGGAGAGTCAGATCGGAGACTTTAGTTTCACTAAAACCTTCTCTGCCTTGAGCCTCTCTCTGAAGCTCGTCTTCAACATGTATGATAGTGAGATTTTTATGATCACGTAAAACAAGCAAATTAAACGCACAGAAATTCACTATTCTGACGTCTTGAAGCTGAAATGATCCAGAATCAAAAATGATTATTAGTTGCAGTTTTAGTTACAAATCCAAGCACTTGAAAAACCTAAATATCAGACAGTTTGATCCTCAAACATTTGTTTCGTCTCTGCAGTTGGAGTTGAGTGACAACAGGATATCAGGTGGTCTGGAGGTGTTAGCAGAGCGGCTGGTGAACCTAACGCACCTCAACCTCAGCGGGAATAAGTTCAAAGACATCAGCACCCTGGAGCCGCTGGTGGGTTTTAGGAGACCTCGAGTCATCTTCGTCTTCAGAGATTTAATGTGTTGACGTGTACTTAGTTCCAGGAAGACACGTCATGATTTTCAGGGAATTAAATCAGCTAAATGTTTTTCGTGTCTCCTCCAGAAAAAGTTGCCCCAGCTGAAGAGTCTCGACCTGTTTAACTGCGAGGTGACCAACCTGGCTGACTACAGGGGGTCCATCTTCAAGCTCCTCCCGCAGCTCACCTACCTGGACGGCTACGACATCGACGACTGCGAGGCGTCTGACTCCGACGGAGAGGGAGACGGTGTCGAGGATGAGGACGAAGAAGGTAAACATAGATATCTAAGTGTTCTTATAAAAGAACAAACGCTTTGTATGTTTCTCACCTTCATTCCTGTTCTTCAGAGGGTGAGTCAGAGGACTTTGAGGAAGAAGAAGAAGAGGATGAGGAGGACGTAGTGGCTGAAGATGACGATGATGATGACGACAGCGGAGACGACGAGGTGAGTGTAAAGCAATAAACAAAATCAGTTCTTGGACACAGAAGGGTTTAAATTATTCTTTGCCTGAACGCGGCACTCCCTAACGTGTCCACGTAAAGTGATCTCTAAAGAAAAGGTTTCTTTTTTCTCTCTGCAGGACGGAGAGGTGAACGGAGACGTGGACAGTGAGGACGACGACGAGGATGAGGAAGACGAGGATGATGATGGTCAGTAACGTAACTCGAACGTTTGGCTTTTTGTGATTCGTCACCTGCGTTTCACACGGGATGTAATCATTTTGTTTCTCCGCAGATGAGGACTCGTCTCCGGCCAAAGGAGAGAAGAGGAAGAGGGACCCTGAAGATGAGGATGATGAAGATGATGATTAAGGATTCACAAGGACCCCCCGCACACCCCCTCTGACCTCTTGCTCGTTGACCCCAATACCCCCCACCCTACAGCTAAATGCTGCCCCTTCCCCCATCAACGCTCGCCCTCCTCTGGCTCCTCCTCCCCCAACTCGGTCAACTCCTCCTGGGCTCTGTTCCATTTCTGAAGCTGGTCTCCTTCCCACCGGGTCGTCCTCCTCAGCTCCTCTCCTGCAGACCTTCGGCAACTTCGATTAATTCCTAAACTTCATATTTATGTCACCAAATGTTTGCATTTCATTTCGTCATGTTTTTTTCTCTTGTTTGGCGGCACGGTCGAGTAAACTCAGGAATAAGTCACGAAACTCGAACTCCAACGAACGGTAATTTCCATTGTCGATTCAAGCTGCTGGTTATCATCCAGATTATTATTATTTTTTTAATTTTCTCAAGCTAGAAAACTTAAGATGATTCCTCAGAGCAGAAGCTGACGTCCTCAATCGTAAAAACAGCAGAAATCCTCACGTTCTAGAAGCTGGAGCAGAAAATGTTTTGTATTTTTGTGCTGTAAATGATTCATTTACTGCTCAGTCGATCTGTCAGTCAATGAATCGTCAGGTCATCAAATTCTGATCACCTCGTCGCTCACTGAATAGAAAACACAGAGGGGATGTTGAGCAGCATGAAGTGCCTCCAACATTTAATTTCACAGAATCCACTTTGAGCTGGTTTTGGTAGTTATAGAGGTAGAATAGTCAGGATACTGGGAAATTCAACAGAAGACATGTCTCAGGAAAAAATTAAATCGTGGAGAATTTTGTGACATTTTTGACACCAAAATTCTGTTAAGCGACAGTAAATGCATCGCTGGACACGAGACGTTTAAAGATTTTACACAAGTCCGTTTTGTTCCGCGGGAACTCTAATTAACTTCGACTTCATCAAGATGATTTTTTTTCTCCACCATGATGAAAACTGGCCATATAAGCTTTTTTTTTTTGCAACATTTTTGAACAACCACGCAATTATTTCATGAACTCACCAAGACGACGCGTACATTTTGAGGAAAATTTAGGTCGTGTCTGTGGAAGGAGACTCAACGGGAGCCTCGTGGGAGGCGACGCCATTTTCAGGGTTATTTAAAAACAAAAACAAAAAAAAATCCCATCATTCCTTTCTTCTCCAACGCCCCGCCCCCTCCCTGCCACTGGGACTGAACCAGCAGCTATGATGTCATCATCACACTCCCAAACAGGCTCTGTGATGTCATCGACGGACAGTCAAACCTACCCCCCTCCCCTCGAGGCCGAGCGCGCTCAGGGCAAACTGTGTTCTCTCTTTTTTGCCAACAGAGCTTTTTAAAAAAAGATATTTTTTCAGAGAAATTGTTTTTGTTTAATTTTGTATGGTTGTCTGGGGACATGCTCTCTCTCTCTTTCTGCCTCTTTTCATTTCTCTTCCTGCTCCGTAGAGAGATCCAGTTGATCCTTCACACTTACACTGACTAGTCGAGGTTGTGTTTCCTTTTTATTTTTTTTTTTTTACTTTCTGTAAGTTAAAAGAAAAACAAACAAAAAAAGACACACACAAAAAGGACTTTGTAAATAAAATCTTAACATTTTGCTCCCGGCGTCTCCTCTCTCGCCTTTTGTCTCCGTGATAAATTACCTTTTTACTTCAAGCTTGTTTCCGGTGTTGACGGCACTACCAACCTTCTGCAGAGGTGAAAAGTAACTGTAGTAACTTGAATTTTATACGCCCAGAGATGACCTGCAGTCACGAGCATAGACACTGTTGGTGTAATCCAGTTTAGCTGGTTGCCTAAATTTGCCGGAGCTCGTGACAACCCATTTAATTTGCGTAAAAACTTACCAGAGAAAAGAGCTGACTGGTGAATCTCATTCCCGGGTTGTCGATTACCAATGTGAATGACAAAGTGGCTCTAACCCTCAAATTCTACCAGGCACGGCCGCTCTAGTCGACATTTCAAAGCCAGTCTGGCAGGATAAACCTTTCTGAAATGTCGAGGTGGAGACGTGCCCCATGGAGTTTCGGGGTTAGTGAGCCACACTTGGTGTGTGGTAACCAAGAATGTTAACATAAACTCCAAAACAACATACAGGTGTCAATGATCTTTGCTTTATTGGTTTGTGCTGTCAAGACATTTGATTGGTTCAGAGTTACAACAACAGTGTGAGATCTGATTGGTTGGATCAGAAGGTCGCTCTCATGTTGTTTCTAGTGTTTCTGATCTCCAGCTCGAGCTGAGTGATCCGCACCTGGACAACAGAAACATTCAGTCATTGTAAACCCCACAAATGTCTCTTGGACTTTATAGAGCCTTACAATGCAATTATTGACACTGCAGGGCAACATTTTGTGGCAGGTTTCATCTTTGAAAGTGTTTTTATACAGGATAATTTATTAGACGTTGGCTGACTGTGTTTGGATACTAACATCTTTGTGATTGAGCTGTTCTCTCAGGCCTCGAATCTCGTCTTGCTGTCTGTAAAACGCTTGCAGCAGCTGAAATAAACAAAAAAAGAAAAGGAGACGAGGATATGAAGATGAGAAAGTGGCCAAAGCAACTGCACACAAAAAACGAAGCATTCTCGTGAGCGTAATTCGCACCCCACCTCGCTTTCTGTCGTAGGTGGCGGTCTCTCTGCTGGTTCGCAGCAGTGTGGGGTGCAGCAGTATGTCCACAGCGGGATCTGGGTCTCGTCCGGCTGCCACCCCGACAGATCACTCACCTCTCTGGGGTATTTAGCGTCCTGGTAGGCCAGCTGCTCCTCAAGGAAGGCCTCAAGAGATGAACAGCAACAACACTGAGCCAGAACGAACTAGGAACCACTGAGTTTACTGTGCAGAAGGGCGCTGGTAGAGGAAACCTCTGTCTCACTGTCACACTGACAGTAGTTGACGGAGTTGCTTTATAAAGAAAAGGTGAAGATGCTGAACCTTGCACCTTGTATTTTACACGGGAACGTTGCCCTCAAAGTTCAGTTTCTAACTTTGACCTTGTTTTTCAGTGGTTGAGTCGTTGGCGAGAGCTTTGTGAAATTAAAGCCCAGCTGGTCTTCTTGCTGTTGGACGAGTAAGTAATATTAGCTTTGATGCTAGCTAACCATACAGTGTTCTACCTCTTCCATAAAGTCCAGGTCTCTCCTGGTCACTGCACCAACAGCCGGACCCATCTGGAACCTGAGGGAGCTCAGCTGCCTCACTAACCCCTTCTCAGCAGGGGTTTCTGGGTAAGGGTTGGCTACTCGAGTCCCAGGCTTCAGCGACATCAGTACAGGGTCTAATGTTGATGAGATACACGTGACCAGAGGTATGTATTGGTCAACCAAGTCCTTCAAAGGCACTAACGTGTTTACTGACCTCTGTTTATCCCCAACAGCCACTCCTGAGCCGTCATGGCTGCCTGGTTTCCAGCCGTCATTGGGTAGAGATCCTCTTGGAAAATACCTGACTAGGAGGACAGATTTTTTTTTGATCATCTTGATCATCAATATGAAGAATGATCAGACTAAATCTATCATCCTAACCTCTTTTCGTGGTACGATCATTGACAGTGGTTCCACCAGGTCTTTGATGGCAATCAGACGATAAAAACGGAAAACTTCACAGGCGTTCACGTCCAGACCACGTTTTGGCATCACCCCTGAAGTGAGGTCAGAGGTCAAAGTACAAGTACAGGTAGCTAAAGTTGGTCTTCTCCAGAAGTATTTGTATAGCTAGCTACAGAAATCATTCTAAGTAGCCTATGGGAGCTAAACTTTGTCTAGATCTGATCTATTTGTGGCCTAGTGTATGTATGCACATCTTAAATTTGTGCTGGGACTGAGACTTTGACTATAGTTATGAATCGTACCGAGTCCTTTCTGTGGCAACAGCGACCTGTGCTCCGTCAGGAAGTTGATGTAAGGTTTCTCAGTGCTCAACTCATAGTACCGGATGTTCCCGTCACCCTAAAGCACAGAAATGTGACCCATAAACTCTTAAATGTTAGTTCTGTGTAATGCTGATGAAGGTCTTAACACCAAACAAAGTTTTCTGGGTGGACATGCTATATATGTTTATGTTGTATGACCTTTCCAGCCAAGTAGAGCATGTGTGTGTCAGGGTCGTAGAATGGAAAGAGAACTCCTGCAGACCCGTCCAAATCTTCTTCATACAGAGGCTCCGATAAATCGTCCTGCACACAGATGGTAATAATAATAATATCTAGGTCATCTAGTAACTAATTAAACGCTCCATTCGACGTATAAGATTGAGTGTGAGTCTTACAGGGTCCCAGAGGACGATTTGTCTGTGGTTCCACGGTGAGCTGCCAGTAGAAAGAAGCATCTTCAACCCTCTGATATATAAAACTTTACTGGCCCTGTGGGACTTACTGCTGGACACCTGCAGGAACATTGGCAACGTTGTTACAAACGTTCATTTTTGTCTGTTTTAACAAGGACACACAGACAAAGCAAACAAACCTGTAAAATCTTTCCTGTCCGTGGGTCCAGAACCCGAACCCGTCTGTCTTTAGACGTCACCGCCAGCCTGCTGCCGTCACTGTTGAAGCTGACCGACAGCAGCAGCGTATCCGATGGGTAGCGGTGGTAGATGGGCATCAGGACAACCCTGACCGGGCATCTGAGCACTGCGCCTACTTGAGACACATCCCAGAGGAGGACCTGGGGCAAAAAAGAGACCAATAGTAGTGGTCCAGATTGTAGTTGTTAGCAAGAACATTTCTTGGCCCAAATCTGGCATGCCTGGTTGCCAAACTTGATAAATGACAGGCCAGAAGTGGACAAATTCTGGCTACCAACAGTGAACTGATGTTAGCCAGAGAGCTGCTAACGAGAAACATAGCTGGAAATGTCTTGGACTGACGCCCCTACCACTGACCTTGTAGTCGTAGGCGGAGCTCAGCAGCAGGTTCTCTGCCGTTGGATGCCACTCAATAAGCGCCACCCTCCTGGAGTGACCAATCAGAGTCTTCCTGGCCTTTGTGAGGTTCTGTTGGACTCCACAGACTGGGATGTCCCAGATCTTCACCTGTGTACATGCACACAAACCGTCACTGATGCAGTACATTCCTGAAACCACCCACCGGAGGACCAGATATCCTCGTGTCCACATGAACATGATGCCGCTTACAGTGCAGTCTTCTGAGCACGAGGCAATGCAGTGATCGTTGAACGGATTCCACTTCACGTCCAGGACCCTCCCACTGTGACCGCACACCCTCGGGTGCTGAGGGTCCACCCTGCCCGTCTATGAGAGCAAACACAAGAAATGATCATTTACACCAGATTTGGTCTATTTATGACTGAGCATAGCGATGAATAGCTGAGGTCTGTCTTCAACATGTAGTCTTGGTTTAGCTTTCACTTATTTATGTTCTGTTTCTGTACTCCTTGTATGTTTTTTGTTTTGTGAAAATGAACTAAAGCTGTCAGATGATTATGCAAAAAGAAACAAGTCACTGCAACAAGGTGAGAGTCTTTAACCACCAGAGGGCAGCAATCATCCTTGCTACTTGTATTCATGATTTTGTCTTTCTGGCTCATGTTTAATCTTTTACTGCGTTCAACAGGATGACAAAGTTCAAACTACACACATGATGGATGGGCAGGACCAGAAAGGACCCGCCCCCGGCGCACTCGGTCACCACGGCGATGAAGCAGGGATTGGCTGAGCAGTAGTGGTTGTCGTGGACGCTGTGTGTGATTGGCACCCCATCGTAGCTGTGCTCCTTGGTGGACGGCTTCCCGTAAACGTGCCGAAACTTCGAGCAGCGGAAAGACAAACGCCACGACATCTGGAGGAGGTATTCAAGCTTTATTGGCAGTTTATCATGAATAAAATATCAACGGACAATCTGTACAGAAAAAAGAAATGATGAAGGCGAGGCGGGTGGAAAATGTGTGGCAGGCCTACGTAATCTCGTAATAGTGTTGTGGAACTTCAGCAGCTGCATTATCTGGTCTAATCAATAATGCAATCAGCCATCATTATTGGCTTTCATAATCTTATCAATAATAAATCAATTTCTTTAATAACTTCTTAATCATTCAACCACACACACACACACTGATTGTCCAGAACAGTTTGCATGTGTTATTAAAAATTCATAAATTACATCCACACTTCTTGTTGTTACAAATTCCTCCTGACCTTTGGCCTTTAAGGTGGCTACAAAAGGATCATCTTACCGTGGAGAAAGGAGGGAACAGAAGAGGAGGAACGACAGGTACAACGGTTCTTCTGACCAAGTAATGTGACTGGACAAGAGTGGTTTAAAAACACACAGGGATCAACCGTTCACTGCATACTGCTGTTAGAAACTGAACAACCACTGTCAGTAATCAGTACACAACCAATAATCAATAGTTGGTTATCTAGTGTTTCTGTAGCATTGACAGAAGGTTCCAAAATAAACATATCAGAAGTTTGAAGTAAACTAAAGCTCCCTGCGCTGTCCCATTTAAGAAATATGACATTTTAACAATTCCTTGAGATACATTTATGGCTGCTGAAGCGGCTGTTAGCTAATGTTAGCTCAGTTTGTTATGTTAGCCGGACTATGAGGGGTGTTGATGTTGGTACCACAGGCTTTCTTCACCACCGGGAAGAAGAGGAGTTTTTTTAGGCCCAGGACACGAGGGGGGGAATTTGCAGGGTCAGTGTCATGCTAGAACAGGAGCCGGTCGAGTGTTAGCAATGTAACAGGGTTCAGCAGCCTCTATAGGCATGACAGAGGAAAAGAGAGTGAAGAGGACGCTGACGGAGGAAGCTAAGAAGAGGAAAGGAGAGAGTGAACGAGCAAGAGGCCGCCGGACAAGAGTAAATCTGGGACTGACTTTTAGTGGTTGGTGAGAGCTTGGTGAAATAAAAGGCTGAAAGACAGACGCCGAGCTGGGCTGACTGCTGCTGGACTAGTCAGTGATATAAACCAGCTCATCCAAATCTCATCCCATGTCTCTGACCTCATATTTTCTGATTTATTTACTTATAAAAGCATCAAATTCCTCTAAAAACTTCCAACAATATAAATAAAAGGATCTTTTCTTACCTCAGACAGAGTCATGTAGAATCAACCATCTGCTGTTCCTGTTATTAATACTTTGTTTATATAATTACTACCACTACTCTTATAACTGTAATACTATCACAAACAGTACTGTTCAGTATGCTGGCTGATGGTAAAAGTGTCCTGCTGACATCTGACTGCAGTTCACTTCTGATCCATGACGTCTTGCCTCTCCTTCCACGTTAGCTGAGCTGGTTATGCACGGCTGCACGCACACAAACACCCCTCCACATCCGATACTACTGTTACATACACGCACACACACACACACACACACACAATTACACACAGAAGCAATGGCCAACTCCAATTAACATTCATTATTATAAATCTGTTGTACTTGGTGATGTAGCGACTAAAACTCTGGAAACCTGATCATCTGCAGTTGATGCTTTGGTCATGTGAAGTGTGCAACATTTTGGAGGCTGTATTTGCAGAATGTAATCATCATAACCATGTCACCTAAAAAGTAAGCATCCTTATGGTTTTGTTACCTTTGAATCTACAGACACATCTGATTGGAAGTGTTTTGGGCACATCCAACTGGGTTGATCCTGGAAACGCAGCAGGATCCTCCAGGAGCAGCTGGAATGTGTTGCTGGGTAGAAGGACGCCTGGAACGCCTTGCTAAACCTGCTGCCACCACAAGGAAATGGATGGATGGATCTACAGGCGCAGCAGGTCGGAGTCAGGCGGAGTCAGCCATGTTGGACCAGCTTGATTCTACAGGTACTGTTGTTTCTCCTTCACGCTAGTTAGTGAGTGAGGCGAGGGGTGTGCAGTTATACCATTAGAGGGCACTACATACTACATCTTAATTCTTTGAAGCATATTGAATAGAAATTTGTAGTCCCAAGTTCCAGAGTGTAATCCCACTGTGGTTGTGGTATTACATTACTTAGGATCAAAAACAACTTTGCCAACTTTGCCAATGGCCTGACATCAAGCAAAGTCAACAACAGAAGACACAGCAGCCAGCCCAGATTACTTACTAGTCTTAGTACTTTTTTTGAGTGTTTTTATTCCATCAATGAGTATTTTTCCCACCTCGTGTGTTATTAGGGGTAGTAATAGTGGAATAGTGAGATTATGGTTTGTACATCATCATTTTCTTTAGCAAAAACCACACAAAGACAAAAAAGTCATTGATTAGATTGTAAGGCCTGTACAAGTTCACTGAGTCGAATTTTTTTTAGATTTGAATCTAAATTCTTTAATTCAAAGCAAAGCAGGAAGTGACGACGGAATGTTCTGGTTCTGGTTGATGATGTCATAATGAGAACGGAGTCTGTGTTCAGCTGCAGTGTTTGTCATTTCACACGTTTATCATCGGATCTGCTCAGCACGGGTAAGAAAACTGAGCCTGGCACTGAAAGAATATAGTTACAGACAAAAACAAAAAGATTTTTTATTAATATTCTGATTTACAGAAAATATATCAGTTTTAAAATTAAAGTGTTGATTTGCGTTGCATTAAGTTAAGTTATTTTAACTTTTGTCTTCTTGTATATAAAAAAAACAGACTTTCCTGCTTTAAACCATAGGAATTACTTCTAATTGACCATTTTTACCATTTTATTATTCTTTCAAATAACTACATTTTTGTACATTTACAGGATCTGTACTAGATGTCTTATATAGAAGACAGAGAATAAATACGTGTCAGTTCTTCTCCACGGTTGTTCTGCAGCTCAATGACATTGTTGGGAAACAGCTGCGGTAATGCCAAGGAGGCTCCCGTGAAACCCGGCCAACTGAAGCGGGATCTGAGACAAATCACCTTAATGGTGAGGAGACTCATGAATTCAGATCATAGACATTCATTTACTCTAGATCAGTTACTGAGGCCAGAAAATCCAAATTCAGGCAAATGTCCAAGTGG
This sequence comes from Nibea coibor, assembly GCA_023373845.1. Lineage (NCBI taxonomy): Eukaryota > Metazoa > Chordata > Actinopteri > Sciaenidae > Nibea > Nibea coibor. The sequence goes on from CM041729.1 coordinate 1,073,206, forward strand.
CCATTAGAGGAACTGTATCAGCCTTTACCAGTTTCAGCAGTTGTCTGACAGCTGTTTTTCTGTGTTTGTGCTTGTCATCTGTAGAAGACCAGCCAACACTTAACTGCCTCTTTCGGGCAACATTCACCTGACAACAATCCTTTGGTTACCACGCAAGGGTGAGAAAACTGTCTAAAATTAGAGGTAGAGTAGAACCAGAGCTAAGGCTTTAATCTTGATCAAAGTTTAGTTTTGCATCCATAAAAGTTTTTAACCCTGGTAGCACCGCTGTCATCGTCATCTCCATCATTTTCTTTAGGTGCTCTAACATCCTGCCAGGAACCTATCCAGAGAACTCACTAATATTCCGTGAGGCTCTGATGCTGGGCCTTCCTCACCACCTGGTCCTCAGCAATGTCCAGCACAGGATTAAAATCCACGGCAATAATTATGTTGACATGAAGGAGCTGGTCTCAGACCTGTTTACACCAAAAGACATGGAGAACCAGGAGGTTCCCATGGAAACAAACCAACTAGAGGACGTGCTGATGATGAATACCCCAGTGGTGAAGAAGGCTTTGCAATTGGGTGTTCCTCCTCACCTCATAAAGCCAAAGGTTCGCGCCAAGATCTTATCCAACAAAGTTGGCTACAGTGACGTTAATGAGCTTCTCACAGATCTGGATGTGAAGTTGAGAAAAACCACAAATGAATGAATAAAGTTTTCTATTTATGCATTCACTGTTCTTAAGCAGTCTTTAGTGCTCTTTAGTTAACTGTGTGTGGGTCCTCTCCCCTGTAGAGCTTGATGGGCTGTTAAAATCAACCTGACATGGCTTGGTAGTGATAATTTAAAAAGCTTCTATCTAAATTAAATTTTTGTGCAGTTCATTTAATGAATATTATTCAAATATCAAATAATAAAAAGATCAAGCTGCACCGTGTTGCATCATAAAAGGTAGATTTGCGATCCCACAGTCAAACTCGAAATATAAAACTCCAGATAAAACCAACATTTGAATAAACTCTGCAGATAATTAACACACAAAATATTATTCCAGATATTTAAATTATGCAAATACAGTATTCAATATTGTGGATAAGCAAGTGTACATAGATCGACAAATCGATTAATTGAGAAAACAATAAAATAGTCAGTGAATCAGTGAAGAATACTGTGATCGGTAGTTGCATCCCTAGGAACAAAAAAAAAAATACACCTTTGCACTTTTGCCGTTGGCAAAGAAGGTTTCAACCTTCTGTGCACTATGACCCCATATTTAACTGTGCAGATCCTCACAGTTAGAAAACTTTCATCAAATGTAACTAAGTACATTTGCTCATGTTAACTGCAAATTCAAAGTACTTCTACTTTACTTTTATTTTTTGTACTCCTACACTCCTAAATTAGAGAGAAGTAAGTCATTTTTGCCTCCCATGCACCAGGAGGTGAAGGCTAGGGCACCGAGAGCGCTGCATGGGCCTACTGGAACATGCCAGGGTCTGGTCATGGGATTTGGGTTAGCCTGCTGGTGGTATGCTGTTAATTTCAGAAAACAGGGCAAGTATTTTTCACTCAAATAAATACAACACACCTCTGAAGGAATAACACTTAATGATTGCCATAGAACTGTAAGGAAGTGAGGACCTGCATTATCATGCACAGACACATAAAATCAGTCCTTGTACCTGTACCTGTACGAAACCTGACAACATTACTGTAACAACAATGAGACCCCTGAAATGTTGTATTCAACATTTTTTTCACCAGTATGATTTGCAGATACACTCCACGAACTCTATCAATCTATTGATGAAGCAACAACCTCGGTTTCATCACCCCAAAATATTTTGAGGAAGTCAAAACCTGTGAAAACAGCTTCAGAGGAGAAGTTCATGAAGTGTTTCACCAGTTTTATCCTTTTATCTCTGCCTCATCATTTCTGTTGCTTCAGTTTTGTGACGAACACAATGAATTGCTCTTCATGCCAAATCATCCCTGAAGGCCGCTTGTCTTGTATTTTGTCTTTAAAACAAAGTGAAATGTGTCTTTTCATAGTTTAGAAATGTCTTAAATGGACTTGTGATGCGGACTCTGTGTCGGTCCGTCGTGGTGAAGACCAATCTACGTTCCTACCCTCACCTATGGTCACGAGCTTTGGGTAGTGACCGAAACAATGAGATCGCGGATACAAGCGGCCGAAATGAGTTTCCTTCGCGGAGTGGCCGGGCTCTCCCTTAGAGATCGGGTGAGGGGCTTGGCCATCCGCAGGGAACTCGGAGTAGAACCGCTGCTCCTCCGCATCGAGAGGAGCCAGTTGAGGTGGCTCGGGCATTTAGTGAAGATGCCTCCTGGACGCCTCCCTGGTGAGGTGTTCCAGGCACGTCCCTCCGGGAGGCGGCCCCGGGGAAGACCCAGGACACGCTGGAGGGACTATGTCTCTCGGCTGGCCTGGGAACACCTCAGGGTCCCCCTGGGAGAGCTGGACGAAGTGGCCGGGGAGAGGGAAGTCTGGGCCTCCCTGCTGAAGCTGCTGCCCCCGCGACCCTCGGATAAAGCGGAAGAAGACGGAACAGACTTGTGAGAAGAAAGAGATCTTAGTCAAGTCACTGTGACTGAAGAGTCTTTCTTTATTAGGAGTTTACAAATACAGGGAGAATACACTTAAGAGGTTTAGACAAGTCGTACAGATGGACGGACAAAGAGACAGAGTACACTGTACATGAAAAAAGAATGAGTGCAAGACAGATCGTGCTACTTCTCCTTTTCTGTTCTGTGGGTTTGCAGCATGTCTCAGCAACATTGAGACACCACTTGTCACCGGTTATCATTTGATCTCTGCATCATCATTTCTGCTGTCAGCTACATGGAAAAACATTTCTTTAGCGCGGTATGTAAAGTGTCTTTGAGTTTCTTCACTTAGTTTGAACTGAAATGAGGAACTGTGTGAAGTCTTTCTCTGGAAACGGGTTCATTCAGAGTAATCTATTACTTGAAGCGAGCACGTCCTCCACCGTCACAACCTGCTGGATGTTCAGTATAAGTAGGACGTCCTTCACAAGCTTGTGTCACAGTCGAGGAAGTCCTTCTGCCCTCCACTGCTCCAGAAACACGAAGACACCGTTGACTTTTGGACGACCTGTCACAGCTCGTAAGTTCTGTCTTCAGTTTATCCTTTAATTTGTCGTCAATGTTACAATGTCTATTATTCTGTTACTGATGACTTCAGTGGTCTAAAATACAAAGTTGTGTCTTTATTTTCTGAGTTTGGATCCATTGGAAATGACTTTAAAATGAAACATTGAGCAGACGCTCTGGGTCCTCCTGAGCTCTGAGCTGTATTTATCTTTGAAATCATCTCCAATATTTACCGTGTTTCACCACGTTTCTGCTCATGGAGCTTTTGATGTCAGCAGAATGAAATGTTATCTCCATCCTTCAGTTGAAATATTTCTTCTACAAAACAAAGCAAAGCAGAGATTGTCAGAAATGTCCGACAGTCCAATATAACCCAGTCTGACTGTTTTCTGCACTTATGTTCATCTTTTCATGTCACCAAAGATAATGGATCATTTATTCAACAACTTTTCTGCTGTGGTTCAAACTGAAGGAAACAAACTACATGTGGAAGTGCAGCCTAACTCAGCTGTAATGTCTGCTTGTTCTTCTTCTCTCTAATGATACAGTGTTTGACCATGACGTCTCTGAACACAAAGAATATCTGCTTCCTCGCTGCCTTCCTCTTCCTCTCCATCGTTCCCACACTGGCTGAAGTGGTGAATACAGTGCAGGACTGTAACCAGTTTCTCCGTCAGGGAACTCCACCAAACATCCCAGGCATCTTGGTGAACGGGAACATCCAGAACCAGAACAGATACAAAGTCATCTGCCAGACTTATGAACGTACCAACAAGAACACGAATGGAAGATGGTTTCTGACAGTCTACGACACTGAGAACAGGATTCCAGTGTTTTCTGCTTACAAGTATGGAGGGCGAGGCGGTGGAAATGCTGACCCGACCTGGAAGATAGAGCCACAGGTGAGTTTGTGTCTGACTCATAACTGAATAATAAAATAATAATAATCATCATCATACAGCACAGCTGTGATACATCCATGTCATGTCAGCAGTATTCCTCTTTCATATAATGCTGCGTGCAGGTTGCTGTTGGACTGAATGTTCATTCAGCTCCTGTTGGATTCACTCATGTTTAAACAGCTGTCCCAGGATCAGTTCTGGATTTCTCTGTAAGCAGTGTAGTGTTAAACACTTCACTGTTCAAATATAGAATGACACAGAATCACACTGCATGATTAGTCATGTCTTATTTTTTAAAGTCATTTTCTGAAACAGCTGCTCACTGTAGTTTTTACTCAGACTGGAGTGAACATTGCATTTGTTGGAGACTATTTTCAGCGGTGGATTAATCCACCTTTGGTGCTGAGTGAGTATTTGTGGCAGCTGAATGATGTGTGTGAGATTCAGTCAAAACACACTACAGTGTGTGTTCATGGTGATGAAGGACCATGTCACCCAGTGCAGCAGTGTGACTCACTGATGTGTGTAGCTCTATGGCACAGAGGGATAACATATATCAGACAGGGAGCCTTTCTGTGCAGCTTTTTCTAAATGCTGTTGCTTCATTAAAGAACATTTGACTGCATGTGATTGACTTCATGTCTACTCTGCCAGCATCACTAACTGAGCCTTTAACTCTCACAGCTTGAGGATGGAGCTGACCAGAACGACAGGTACATGAAGCCTGAAGAAAAAGGCAAGACCTACAACAAGCAGTCCATGAATGCTGATTATGAAAGCATGAGGGGACAGTATAACAGGGGCCATTTATATCCAGTCAGTTACGCAATAAACGCCATAGAGAAAACGTCAACATACACTTTGACCAATGCTGTTCCACAAGTGATCTCATTCAATGGGAACAGCTGGGGTGATATGGAGATATGCATTCGTTTCATTATGGACTACTACAAGGACAAAAAGGGAATGACATGCTTTGGGGTAGTTGGAGCAAAACCCAGTGTACAAGCTTCATCTAGAGCTTCATCTGTAGGTCCAGCTGGAGGTTCATCTAGAGCTTCAGCTGGAGGTTCACGTAGAGCTTCATCTGTAGATTCACCTAGAGCTTCGAGACGGGTTAATATTCCCTCTGTGATGTGGTCAGCTTTCTACTGTAGCAACGGACAGCGCTCGATAGCAGCTGCTCACTGGGGCAACAATGTGAGAGTTAACGCTAGAACCCTCCTCGTTATGCAGACATTGGAAAACCTCCGAAACAGTCAGGGCATTGATGCGTTTCCTGGCACGACTCCCACTGCATTTGATATTAACGATATCGACAATGATAAACCAGGTAAAACAGTTAAAGATAAAGTGAATAAACACTGCCGTTTCCAATAAGCAGCTCTGCTCCTCCTATCGTCCACATCTGCCTCTGGCTTCAGCACATCTGTGAGCACAGATGTTTCTTTGGGTTTCTCCCTTTGGTGAAAAATTGATCGAATCAAAAGATCAGTCTGTGATTCTACAGCTATGTTTGAGATTGAATGAAACTTTGAAAATCAGCAGCTAACATGCACGTCTATATGAAAGAAACTAATCAAGGTAACGCATCGCTTTATTCCAAAATGATTCAGGACAGACTGAAGCACCTGGAAATTGTTCTGTCACGAGTTGTTGAAGCTTCAGGCTGAGCTGTCTGTTCCTATTTTACTGTGCTATACTTTTTGTGTCATTTCATTTGTTCCAATGATCGGACAGCGGCTGAGGAAAAGTGTCCTTTACATGGCTTCAGATGAAGACACCAGGTCAATGTCCATGATTTGTAACATGTGGATGAAATAAAGAGCAGAAAGCCTGACTGCAAACATTGTGTGTGAAGTGGTGATTTGATCTTTACAGTGAATGAATCACACGTCCATCCATCAGACTTCTTGTAGAGAAGACAACATACATCAGATTATCTCAGAGACTAAAATCAGTTTGTGCTGAACCACATCAGACTTCATGAATGACACATTTTTAGAGTGCAGCTAAAATGTTAGCAGCTTTCCTCAGGAACAGTGGTGCTTTGAGCTAATAGCTAAATGCTAACATGTTGATGTTTCGCAGGTATAAATGTGTCACCTCAGCTTAGCTTGTTAGCATATTTGCTAATTAGCACTAAACTGGAACCACAGCTGGGGCTGATGGGAAAGTGAGTTTTGTATTGATAAACTCACATTTTGACCAGAAGATGGCGCTACATGAAGAGTTAGGTCATCACAAAACGTATTCAAAGTCATCCTGCATTACAGCCACATGAGCACCAGGTGGCGCTGTGGACATCTGTCCAATAGAAGGTGGAGTTTAACAGCGTTTAGCATGTCTCTGCACCTGCAGCACAGCGTGCTGTACAGTCACCTGTCCATGAGGTGGCGCTGTGGTTAGCTAATATAGTGAGAGCTTTATTGTGATTTGTATTGTAAAGTCTGATTTCTAAATGTGACACTTTAAGACTGAGACAGTTCAGTGAAGAACTAGACTGTAAATGTAGTCAGAGGTCAAGTATCAGGTTTATTTGATTTCTAACCCACAGCTGCTCTATTAACCCTTTATGTGTCACAGGAAGAAGATGAAGATGAAGAAGAAGTATTAGATTGGCTCCATGTTGTTACATTTTTCTTGTAAATTTAATCAATCAAAATACAACAGACAGTTTTTAAGTGCAGAGGTTGGAGGAATTACAGCCTCAAAAATTTTCACCACCTCTCTGGAGACATGTCATGTGCCAGCCTGCTTCAAGACCTCTACAATCATTCCTGTTCCCAAGAAGCCGAGGACCACAGGACGGAACGACTTCAGACCCGTCGCCCCGACCTCCGTGGTCATGAAGTCCTTTGAGCGCCTTGTTCCGTCACACCTCCTGGACCCCCTACAGTTTGCCAACAGAATCAACAGGTCTGTAGACGGTGCAGTCAGCTTGGCCCTTCACTACATCCTCCAGCACCTGGACTCCACAGGAACCTATGAGAGGATCCTGTCTGTGGATTTCAGCTCTGCTCCAGGAGACTCTGACTCCACCTGCAGGTGGATCATTGACTTCCTGTCTGACAGGAAGCAGCGCATGAAGCTGGGAAAACACGTCTCCTCATGGATCTTTCTTTATCAGGAGTTTACAAATACAGGTAGAATACCCTCCTGTTGTCCTCAGGTCAATCTGACCTGTTTTCAAAAGGTAATATGTCATAACTTTGGATGAATTATGTGTGTTCATTGAAATTTATAGCATCTGTGGTCTGTGATCGGAGGCCGGGTCAATTTGACCTGGGAGGACAAAAGGTGCGTAGTAAATGGGAAGAAAATACAAGTGTATCAGACAAGTCGTACAGATGGACGGACAAAGAGACAGAGTACACTGTACATGAGAAAAGAATGGGTGTAAAACAGATCGTGCTACTTCTCCTTTTAGTCGTTGCACTAGGTGTGAAAAGCTACATGGTGCTTTTTTTTTTTGAGCAACAGTCACAGCATGTGTTAGAGATAGCAACAAATCTGCCTCAAACTGGAACATTCTTGAACTTCAGGTCATTTTCGGTCACACAAAAATGTTCCACTAAGTCCACTGAGGGCCTGCACTGTAAAATAATGTCATCTATCTATAAAGAATGATGATTTCTATGAAGTGTCTCTGGAGAATGAGTTGAAACAAAACAAAGGGAGGAGTAACATGTCCTTTACACTTAACAAAGACAAAGACTAGACAAACTGGTTGGCTGGTTGGTTGGTTGGTTGGTTGGCTGGTTGGTTTGTTGGCTGGTTGGTTGGCTGGTTGGTTGGTTTGTTGGCTGGTTGGTTGGCTGGTTGGTTGGTTGGTTGTTTGGTTGGTTGGTTGGTTGGTTGGTTGGTTGGTTGGCTGGTTGGTTGGTTGGTTGGTAGGTTGGTTGGTTGGTTGGTTGGTTGGTTGGCTGGTTGGCTGGTTGGTTTGTTGGCTGGTTGGTTGGCTGGTTGGTTGGTTTGTTGGCTGGTTGGTTGGTTGGTTGTTTGGTTGGTTGGTTGGTTGGTTGGTTGGTTGGTTGGTTGGTAGGTTGTTTGGTTGGTTGGTTGGTTGGTTGGTTGGTTGGTTGGCTGGTTGGTTGGTTGGTTTGTTGGCTGGTTGGTTGGTTGGTTGGTTGGTTGGTTGGTTGGGTGGTTGGTTGGTTGGCTGATTGGTTGGTTGGTTGGTTGGTTGGTTGGTTGGTTGACTGTATCAGATGATGACTGATTGTATCAGAGTATCAGTATTCTAACATGTACTCTCTAATTTTGTGTCTCATCATTGATCTCTATGTACCTGAAGTTTATATTCTACTTGTTGAGGATTAAGATGAGGATGAGCAAATGTGAAAATGTAAAAGTGAAATGTGTGTTTTCATAGTTTAAAAATGTCTTAAATGGACTTGTGAGAAGAAAGAGATCTTAGTCAAGTCACTGTGACTGAAGAGTCTTTCTTTATCAGGAGTTTACAAATACAGGTAGAATACCCTCCTGTTGTCCTCAGGTCAATCTGACCTGTTTTCAAAAGGTAATATGTCATAACTTTGGATGAATTATGTGTGTTCATTGAAATTTATAGCATCTGTGGTCTGTGATCGGAGGCCGGGTCAATTTGACCTGGGAGGACAAAAGGTGCGTAGTAAATGGGAAGAAAATACAAGTGTATCAGACAAGTCGTACAGATGGACGGACAAAGAGACAGAGTACACTGTACATGAGAAAAGAATGGGTGTAAAACAGATCGTGCTACTTCTCCTTTTAGTCGTTGCACTAGGTGTGAAAAGCTACATGGTGCTTTCTGTTCTGTGGGTTTGCAGCATGTCTCAGCAACATTGAGACAGAAACTTTTTTCTGTTTATTTGACACTGTCACCAGTTATCATTTGATCTCTGCATCATCATTTCTGCTGTCAGCTACATGGAAAAACAAAAACAGTTTCTTCACTTAGTTTGAACTGAAAAGAGGAACTGTGTGAAGTCTTTCTCTGGAAACGGGTTCATTCAGAGTAATCTATTACTTGAAGCGAGCACGTCCTCCACCGTCACAACCTGCTGGATGTTCAGTATAAGTAGGACGTCCTTCACAAGCTTGTGTCACAGTCGAGGAAGTCCTTCTGCCCTCCACTGCTCCAGAAACACGAAGACACCGTTGACTTTTGGACGACCTGTCACAGCTCGTAAGTTCTGTCTTCAGTTTATCCTTTAATTTGTCGTCAATGTTACAATGTCTATTATTCTGTTACTGATGACTTCAGTGGTCTAAAATACAAAGTTGTGTCTTTATTTTCTGAGTTTGGATCCATTGGAAATGATTTTAAAATGAAACATTGAGCAGACGCTCTGGGTCCTCCTGAGCTCTGAGCTGTATTTATCTTTGAAATCATCTCCAATATTTACCGTGTTTCACCACGTTTCTGCTCATGGAGCTTTTGATGTCAGCAGAATGAAATGTCGTCTCCATAGATCCACGTTGGTTGGTTGCTTTCGTAGCTGAAGCACGCTGAGTTTGCATCAGATTCATTTCATATCTGCCAACATGTGCAGTGTGCAGGATCACGCTGACAAAACACAAACTTTCTGGACTAGAAGGCAAATTTCAAAAGCAGAATTTATAGTCACTTGATGTGCATAAAATCTAGGTCTGTCCTGAACAAAGGTTGTATTTGGATGACACGGCTGATGGAGCACGCTGAGTTTGTATCAAATTCATTTCATATGTGGACGAAAAGGCAAATTTCCACAGGAGAACATGCTGACTGTAGTGTTGTTATCAAGAAGCTAGTATTTCAGCTGAACATGTTTCCTTCATCTCTGATGACAGCACGCTCATTTGATGAGTTCATACATTAAAGATCTGACATGTTTGTCCTGTAACTGTGATGTTTGCTTTTGTTCTGTCATCGTATGATCATACTCAGTGTTTGATGATGATGACATGATCACGTCTCAGTTTTGATTTATTCTTCATGAAACCAGAAATTCAGTTGAAATATTTCTTCTACAAAACAAAGCAAAGCAGAGATTGTCAGAAATGTCCGACAGTCCAATATAACCCAGTCTGACTGTTTTCTGCACTTATGTTCATCTTTTCATGTCACCAAAGATAATGGATCATTGATTCAACAACTTTTCTGCTGTGGTTCAAACTGAAGGAAACAAACTACATGTGGAAGTGCAGCCTAACTCAGCTGTAATGTCTGCTTGTTCTTCTTCTCTCTAATGATACAGTGTTTGACCATGACGTCTCTGAACACAAAGAATATCTGCTTCCTCGCTGCCTTCCTCTTCCTCTCCATCGTTCCCACACTGGCTGCAGTGGTGAATTCAGTGGCAGACTGTCAAGGGTTTTTCTCTCAGGGAACTCCACCAAACATCCCAGGCGTCTTGGTGAACGGGAACATCCTGGACCAGAACAGATACAAAGTCATTTGCCAGACTTATGAGAATAAGAGAAGGTTTCTGACAGTCTACGACATCAACGAGAAGATTCCAGTGTTTTCTGCTTACGAGTACAAAGGGCGAGGAGGTGGAACAGCCACCGAGTCCTGGAAGATAGAGCCACAGGTGAGTTTGTGTCTGACTCATAACTGAATAATAAAATAATAATAATCATCATCATACAGCACAGCTGTGATACATCCATGTCACGTCAGCAGTATTAATCTTTCATATAATGCTGCGTGCAGGTTGCTGTTGGACTGAATGTTCATTCAGCTCCTGTTGGATTCATTCATGTTTAAACAGCTGTCCCAGGATCAGTTCTGGATTTCTCTGTAAGCAGTGTAGTGTTAAACACTTCACTGTTCAAATATAGAATGTCTACTCTGCCGGCATCACTGACTGAGCCTTTAACTCTCGCAGCTTGATGAGAACCCTACCAAGGAGAACATCAACATGGCGATGCAAAACCCCCAAACAGACTACGTCAACCAGGCTGTGAATGTTGATTACAACAACGAACTGGGGCTTGACAGGGGCCATTTATTTCCATCCCTTCATGCGGTTGACAGCAGTGAGAAAACTTCAACCTACACCCTGACCAACATCGCTCCACAAGCAGACACATTTAACCAGGGAAGATGGAACACAATGGAGAGGTGCATCCAATGTATAATGAACTACTACACCAATAAAAAAATGCAGTGTTTTGTGGTAGTTGGAGCAAACAAAAGTAACAACAACAAACTCAACAACAAGATTAATATTCCCTCTGTGATGTGGTCAGCTTTCTACTGCAACAAGGAGAACTGGTCGAGAGCAGGTGCTCACTGGGACAACAATGTTCCAGGTGCCCGTGAGGATCTTATGACCATGAAGCCTGTGGAAAACCTGAAAGACCAACTGATGGTCGACGTGTTTCCTAACACAAATCCTACATATGTTGATGAAAAAGTAATTAAAAGCTGTCCTTCTATCTGCAAAGCCCAATAACCAGTTGTGCGTCCCCCACTTTAACATCTGGTCCACTATATCTAGTCCTGCCACATCTATTAGCCCCTTTGCATCCTCCTATCGTCCACATCTGCCTCTGGCTTCAGCACATCTGTGAGCACAGATGTTTCTTTGGGTTTCTCCCTTTGGTGAAAAATTGATCGAATCAAAAGATCAGTCTGTGATTCTACAGCTGTGTTTGAGATTGAATGAAACTTTGAAAATCAGCAGCTAACATGCACGTCTATATGAAAGAAACTAATCAAGGTAACGCATCGCTTTATTCCAAAATGATTCAGGACAGACTGAAGCACCTGGAAATTGTTCTGTCACGAGTTGTTGAAGCTTGAAGCTGAGCTGTCTGTTCCTATTTTACTGTGCTATACTTTTTGTGTCATTTCATTTGTTCCAATGATCGGACAGCGGCTGAGGAAAAGTGTCCTTCACATGGCTTCAGATGAAGACACCAGGTCAATGTCCATGATTTGTAACATGTGGATGAAATAAAGAGCAGAAAGCCTGACTGCAAACATTGTGTGTGAAGTGGTGATTTGATCTTTACAGTGAATGAATCACACGTCCATCCATCAGACTTCTTGTAGAGAAGACAACATACATCAGATTATCTCAGAGACTAAAATCAGTTTGTGCTGAACCACATCAGACTTCATGAATGACACATTTTTAGAGTGCAGCTAAAATGTTAGCAGCTTTCCTCAGGAACAGTGGTGCTTTGAGCTAATAGCTAAATGCTAACATGTTGATGTTTCGCAGGTATAAATGTGTCACCTTAGCTTAGCTTGTTAGCATATTTGCTAATTAGCACTAAACAGGAACCACAGCTGGGGCTGATGGGAAAGTGAGTTTTGTATTGATAAACTCACATTTTGACCAGAAGATGGCGCTACATGAAGAGTTAGGTCATCACAAAACGTATTCAAAGTCATCCTGCATTACAGCCACATGAGCACCAGGTGGCGCTGTGGACATCTCTCCAATAGAAGGTGGAGTTTAACAGCGTTTAGCATGTCTCTGCACCTGCAGCACAGCGTGCTGTACAGTCACCTGTCCATGAGGTGGCGCTGTGGTTAGCTAATATAGTGAGAGCTTTATTGTGGTTTGTATTGTAAAGTCTGATTTCTAAATGTGACACTTTAAGACTGAGACAGTTCAGTGAAGAACTAGACTGTAAATGTAGTCAGAGGTCAAGTAAAAATACAACAGACAGTTTTTAAGTGCAGAGGTTGGAGGAATGTTACTGAGCCACTTTGGTGTTTCCCTGTAATCCTTGTTGTATTTTCTGTCATACATGTTTCCAGAGAAATGCTCAGACAGTACATTTCTCCACGTGTGCTGTCCTTCTTATTCCTTCTTCAGGCTGTCAGATGCAGACAGCTGAGCACAGGTTTTAGTTTTGGTCTCTGTCCAGGTAGGATGGTCCCAAAGCTGACACCCTTACTGTAACAACAGCAAGACCTCAGGATACAGGTGTGGGATCACCGGGCTCCGATTGGTCCCCAGCTGAGGGGGCGTGGTCCCGGATGGAAGCCCGCCAATCGGAGGGGCCCAACCGCCGGCGTACCGGTCATTTAAACTGGGAGCTGGTTTCTGTGTGTGTGTGGAGAAGATTCCTGTTGGATTCTTTAGTTCAGGCCGTTTCTGACCTGTTTGGAGGGGAGAACGCGGCAGGTGAGCGGCTGAACGCGGCAGGTGAGCGGCTGAACGCGGCAGGTGAGCGGCTGAACGCGCCGTTCACCTCGCCTCCTCCGGCAGGACTGGGTCCAGAGATGGGCCGTCTCCAGTGTGAGGCCCAGGAGAGAGAGACAGGCCCAGCTGCAGAACCAGCTCCAGGTAAAAAGGTGGAGCTCGAGTCACAGAGAGGGGCGCGCGCTGCTGGGCGTCTCCCTGGGTGCTGCAGGTGTGTCCACGGACGTCATTTGGGGGGACACCGGGGACACCGTCCAAATCTCCGTTGCTATAGCAACAGGCCCGTCAGGCACTAGGACCCAGCGGAAAACGGCCGCCCGAGCTGAAGCCTGTTGCCCCCAGGTTAGACCCGCCCACAGCCCCTGATTGGCTCTGCCGTCTCTCTCTGTGATTGGCCGTCCCCGCTGTCACTCCGTCAGGTCGCAGACAGCAGCAGGACGCGCACTCCGGTCTGCTGGCTGCCCACCGGGAGCTGGGCGTCTGTTCTGCCCGGTTCCTGCAGTCTGACCTGCCCGCCGCTGGGTGGCGCTGTGTGGGTGACACAGGTGGTGCTGAGCTGGAGTGAAGGGGACTAACAAGGTGAAAGATGATGCTCCGTCACTGTTTGGTCTTATTGAGTTGAACGACACACAACAGCTGATGAGCTCACGACGCATGCGCGTCTACCTCCGACACAGCGGTCGCTATGGTGACCGCGCAGCGCCAGAAGTTGCATTTTATTTGTTCGTGGTTGGCTTCAGTCTAACAGCGTTATTAAAAGAATCAATCCTCATTGTTACATGACGGAAATCCATTTGAAATCTGAGGCTTCATGGCTCTGTCAGCCGGAAACGTTCCGACCCTCATTAAAGACAGGAAGGGCTCAAGTTCAGGTGGATGATGGTGTAACCTGCTTCATCCATCTACTACATTGAACTGTGTGTGTGTGAGTGCACACAGATAACGCTGACATGCTTTGTTTAGATATCACACAGGCTGGTGGAGCTGTAGTCTGAGTGACACTGAGCATTCAGCAGTTTATGACAGTGGAGTAAAGGATCTGCTAACGTTCAGTCATAGATTACTCTTCATGAACCGTCTCCAGTCAAAGACTTGACAGTGTTCCTCAGGCCGGTCACAGCTGGCTGAAGATACTCAGAGACACTTTGCATAGCGCGAGCTGTGAAATGAGGACAGTGTGGTTTGTCTGATGGAGAGGAACGCTCTCTTTGGACATACAAGGCTTCGACTTAGGACGCTGTCAGCCATGCAAATGACTCTGCGCTCAGGCGGAGACACAGGAGAGCTCCGAGGATCACCAAAGTCACTGTCTGCACACCGTGAACGGATGGAGCAAATCTAAAGTGGTGGAGCGCCACGCAGCTGAAACACTGACTGAGTTTACTGTTAGTCTTGGTCACATTTGATGCTAAAACAGTGATCAGATAATGTTTGTACTGACACCTCCTCCTCCAAATCACGACCAGCTGCTTCATCAGTGTTATTTCACAGTTCAGATGTCTTCAGTGTCCATCTACCATGAAGACAATGATCGACATGTTACCATGGTTGACCTGGTTACCAGAACCAGGAGCTGTAAGGTTCAGGTTATATACGACCTTTAAGCTCAAATCTGACTTTGAAAGAATCAAACTGTATGTGTGACAAATATTGATCCTCTCCATGAATTTCATCTTTTCTACACGTGTGAATACAAGGAAACGTGAGTTACATGATGCTGGTGTTTCTAGCTGACTTGTTTTAACGTGTGCTCAAAGAGTGAGGCTGCAGATATCATCAAGTGCACATTTGAATGGCCCTAAAACTTTTGCTCCTCTTCTTCTTTGTCTTCATACAGGTGTCTGCTCAGGATCGTATCATTTCTTGTCCATCAAGTTAATCATTAACTTCTCCGTTTGACAGTTAGTGCTATGCAAAGTGTCCTGCAGTGCAGGCTGTGTGAAGTCTTTCTCTGGAAACGGGTTCATTCAGAGTAATCTATTACTTGAAGCGAGCACGTCCTCCACCGTCACAACCTGCTGGATGTTCAGTATAAGTAGGACGTCCTTCACAAGCTTGTGTCACAGTCGAGGAAGTCCTTCTGCCCTCCACTGCTCCAGAAACACGAAGACACCGTTGACTTTTGGACGACCTGTCACAGCTCGTAAGTTCTGTCTTCAGTTTATCCTTTAATTTGTCCTCAATGTTACAATGTCTATTATTCTGTTACTGATGACTTCAGTGGTCTAAAATACAAAGTTGTGTCTTTATTTTCTGAGTTTGGATCCATTGGAAATGATTTTAAAATGAAACATTGAGCAGACGCTCTGGGTCCTCCTGAGCTCTGAGCTGTATTTATCTTTGAAATCATCTCCAATATTTACCGTGTTTCACCACGTTTCTGCTCATGGAGCTTTTGATGTCAGCAGAATGAAATGTTGTCTCCATAGATCCACGTTGGTTGGTTGCTTTCGTAGCTGAAGCACGCTGAGTTTGCATCAGATTCATTTCATATCTGCCAACATGTGCAGTGTGCAGGATCACGCTGGCAAAACACAAACTTTCTGGACTAGAAGGCAAATTTCAAAAGCAGAATTTATAGTCACTTGATGTGCATAAAATCTAGGTCTGTCCTGAACAAAGGTTGTATTTGGATGACACGGCTGATGGAGCACGCTGAGTTTGCATCAAATTCATTTCATATGTGGACGAAAAGGCAAATTTCCACAGGAGAACATGCTGACTGTAGTGTTGTTATCAAGAAGCTAGTATTTCAGCTGAACATGTTTCCTTCATCTCTGATGACAGCACGCTCATTTGATGAGTTCATACATTAAAGATCTGACATGTTTGTCCTGTAACTGTGATGTTTGCTTTTGTTCTGTCATCGTATGATCATACTCAGTGTTTGATGATGATGACATGATCACGTCTCAGTTTTGATTTATTCTTCATGAAACCAGAAATTCAGTTGAAATATTTCTTCTACAAAACAAAGCAAAGCAGAGATTGTCAGACATGTCCGACAGTCCAATATAACCCAGTCTGACTGTTTTCTGCACTTATGTTCATCTTTTCATGTCACCAAAGATAATGGATCATTTATTCAACAACTTTTCTGCTGTGGTTCAAACTGAAGGAAACAAACTACATGTGGAAGTGCAGCCTAACTCAGCTGTAATGTCTGCTTGTTCTTCTTCTCTCTAATGATACAGTGTTTGACCATGACGTCTCTGAACACAAAGAATATCTGCTTCCTCGCTGCCTTCCTCTTCCTCTCCATCGTTCCCACACTGGCTGCAGTGGGGAATACAGTGGCGGACTGTGACCAGTTTCTCCCTCAGGTAGCTCCACCAATTATCGCAGGCGAGCCACCACACATCCCAGACATGCCACCACACATCGCGGGCATCTTGGAGAACGGGCAGATCAACAACAACAACAACAACAGATACAGAATCATCTGCCAGGTTTATGGAGGTCAGCTGAGATATCTGACAGTCTACGACATTCTGAACAGGATTCCAGTGTTTTCTGCTTACAGTTACCCAATGGTAAGCCCAGACGGAAGACCCGAGGAAACCTGGATGATAGAGCCACGGGTGAGTTTGTGTCTGACTCATAACTGAATAATAAAATAATAATAATCATCATCATACAGCACAGCTGTGATACATCCATGTCACGTCAGCAGTATTCCTCTTTCATATAATGCTGCGTGCAGGTTGCTGTTGGACTGAATGTTCATTCAGCTCCTGTTGGATTCACTCATGTTTAAATGTGCTGACGTCACACAGGAAGTGTGTCCTGTCACTTCCTGTTATGGTGTTGCTGACTTCTTCATTTCTTCTCTCTGTCACAGCAGTGATGACCTCCGTCTCTCTGAACTCTCCTCAGACTTGTTCTGTCTGTGCACGAACATCTCTGAACTTTAGTGACACGTTAACACCTTCTGATACTGACCGAGCTGAAGCTCTCCTCTCCTCCTCTCCTCTCCTCTCCTCTCCTCTCCTCTCCTCTCCTCTCCTCTCCTCCTCTCCTCTCCTCTCCTCTCCTCTCCTCTCCTCTCCTCTCCTCTCCTTTCTAAATGCTGTTGCTTCATTAAAGAACATTTGACTGCATGTGATTGACTTCATGTCTACTCTGCCAGCATCACTAACTGAGTCTTTAACTCTCACAGCTTGAGGATGGAGCTGACCAGGATGACATCAACATGAGGGCACCAACCGAAGGCACAGTCTACGTCAACCAGGCCGTGGATGCTGATTACCGAAGAAACACAAACACAGGGACACAGATACTGTACACCAGGGGCCATTTATTTCCATCCCTTCACGCACAAAACAACGATGACAAAATTTCAACCTTCACACTGACCAACATCGCACCACAATCAAACACTTTTAATGAAGGAAAATGGGTCAAGGTGGAGAGCTGCACCAGATGTTTGATGAACTGGTACATCACTAACAAACAGATGCAATGTTTTGTGGTAGTTGGAGCAATACCGGGTAACAGTAATCTCAACGACTTACCCAACGATGATCCCAGGAGAGTTAATATTCCCTCCATGTTCTGGTCAGCTTTCTACTGCAGAGACAACAATAATGCATTTGGAGGTGCTCACTGGGGCGACCATGACGCTAACAATGATCAGAATTTGGCTCTCAGGCGTCTGGGGGACCTCAATGCTGAACTTAATCAACGTTACAATGTAGAGAACAGCAACGTGTTTCCTAACAGAGAGATTTATTTTATTCGGCCGAATATGAAGTCTTTCAAAGGCTGCAGAAATACCTGCTCAGCTCAGCCTGAAGCTTGAAGCTGAGCTGTCTGTTCCTATTTTACTGTGCTATACTTTTTGTGTCATTTCATTTGTTCCAATGATCGGACAGCGGCTGAGGAAAAGTGTCCTTTACATGGCTTCAGATGAAGACACCAGGTCAATGTCCATGATTTGTAACGTGGATGAAATAAAGAGCAGAAAGCCTGACTGCAAACATTGTGTGTGAAGTGGTGATTTGATCTTTACAGTGAATGAATCACACGTCCATCCATCAGACTTCTTGTAGAGAAGACAACATACATCAGATTATCTCAGAGACTAAAATCAGTTTGTGCTGAACCACATCAGACTTCATGAATGACACATTTTTAGAGTGCAGCTAAAATGTTAGCAGCTTTCCTCAGGAACAGTGGTGCTTTGAGCTAATAGCTAAATGCTAACATGTTGATGTTTCGCAGGTATAAATGTGTCACCTTAGCTTAGCTTGTTAGCATATTTGCTAATTAGCACTAAACAGGAACCACAGCTGGGGCTGATGGGAAAGTGAGTTTTGTATTGATAAACTCACATTTTGACCAGAAGATGGCGCTACATGAAGAGTTAGGTCATCACAAAACGTATTCAAAGTCATCCTGCATTACAGCCACATGAGCACCAGGTGGCGCTGTGGACATCTCTCCAATAGAAGGTGGAGTTTAACAGCGTTTAGCATGTCTCTGCACCTGCAGCACAGCGTGCTGTACAGTCACCTGTCCATGAGGTGGCGCTGTGGTTAGCTAATATAGTGAGAGCTTTATTGTGGTTTGTATTGTAAAGTCTGATTTCTAAATGTGACACTTTAAGACTGAGACAGTTCAGTGAAGAACTAGACTGTAAATGTAGTCAGAGGTCAAGTAAAAATACAACAGACAGTTTTTAAGTGCAGAGGTTGGAGGAATGTTACTGAGCCACTTTGGTGTTTCCCTGTAATCCTTGTTGTATTTTCTGTCATACATGTTTCCAGAGAAATGCTCAGACAGTACATTTCTCCACGTGTGCTGTCCTTCTTATTCCTTCTTCAGGCTGTCAGATGCAGACAGCTGAGCACAGGTTTTAGTTTTGGTCTCTGTCCAGGTAGGATGGTCCCAAAGCTGACACCCTTACTGTAACAACAGCAAGACCTCAGGATACAGGTGTGGGATCACCGGGCTCCGATTGGTCCCCAGCTGAGGGGGCGTGGTCCCGGATGGAAGCCCGCCAATCGGAGGGGCCCAACCGCCGGCGTACCGGTCATTTAAACTGGGAGCTGGTTTCTGTGTGTGTGTGTGTGTGTGTGTGTGTGTGTGTGTGTGTGTGTGTGTGGAGAAGATTCCTGTTGGATTCTTTAGTTCAGGCCGTTTCTGACCTGTTTGGAGGGGAGAACGCGGCAGGTGAGCGGCTGAACGCGGCAGGTGAGCGGCTGAACGCGCCGTTCACCTCGCCTCCTCCGGCAGGACTGGGTCCAGAGATGGGCCGTCTCCAGTGTGAGGCCCAGGAGAGAGAGACAGGCCCAGCTGCAGAACCAGCTCCAGGTAAAAAGGTGGAGCTCGAGTCACAGAGAGGGGCGCGCGCTGCTGGGCGTCTCCCTGGGTGCTGCAGGTGTGTCCACGGACGTCATTTGGGGGGACACCGGGGACACCGTCCAAATCTACGTTGCTATAGCAACAGGCCCGTCAGGCACTAGGACCCAGCGGAAAACGGCCGCCCGAGCTGAAGCCTGTTGCCCCCAGGTTAGACCCGCCCACAGCTCCTGATTGGCTCTGCCGTCTCTCTCTGTGATTGGCCGTCCCCGCTGTCACTCCGTCAGGTCGCAGACAGCAGCAGGACGCGCACTCCGGTCTGCTGGCTGCCCACCGGGAGCTGGGCGTCTGTTCTGCCCGGTTCCTGCAGTCTGACCTGCCCGCCGCTGGGTGGCGCTGTGTGGGTGACACAGGTGGTGCTGAGCTGGAGTGAAGGGGACTAACAAGGTGAAAGATGATGCTCCGTCACTGTTTGGTCTTATTGAGTTGAACGACACACAACAGCTGATGAGCTCACGACGCATGCGCGTCTACCTCCGACACAGCGGTCGCTATGGTGACCGCGCAGCGCCAGAAGTTGCATTTTATTTGTTCGTGGTTGGCTTCAGTCTAACAGCGTTATTAAAAGAATCAATCCTCATTGTTACATGACGGAAATCCATTTGAAATCTGAGGCTTCATGGCTCTGTCAGCCGGAAACGTTCCGACCCTCATTAAAGACAGGAAGGGCTCAAGTTCAGGTGGATGATGGTGTAACCTGCTTCATCCATCTACTACATTGAACTGTGTGTGTGTGAGTGCACACAGATAACGCTGACATGCTTTGTTTAGATATCACACAGGCTGGTGGAGCTGTAGTCTGAGTGACACTGAGCATTCAGCAGTTTATGACAGTGGAGTAAAGGATCTGCTAACGTTCAGTCATAGATTACTCTTCATGAACCGTCTCCAGTCAAAGACTTGACAGTGTTCCTCAGGCCGGTCACAGCTGGCTGAAGATACTCAGAGACACTTTGCATAGCGCGAGCTGTGAAATGAGGACAGTGTGGTTTGTCTGATGGAGAGGAACGCTCTCTTTGGACGTACAAGGCTTCGACTTAGGACGCTGTCAGCCATGCAAATGACTCTGCGCTCAGGCGGAGACACAGGAGAGCTCCGAGGATCACCAAAGTCACTGTCTGCACACCGTGAACGGATGGAGCAAATCTAAAGTGGTGGAGCGCCACGCAGCTGAAACACTGACTGAGTTTACTGTTAGTCTTGGTCACATTTGATGCTAAAACAGTGATCAGATAGTGTTTGTACTGACACCTCCTCCTCCAAATCATGACCAGCTGCTTCATCAGTGTTATTTCACAGTTCAGATGTCTTCAGTGTCCATCTACCATGAAGACAATGATCGACATGTTACCATGGTTGACCTGGTTACCAGAACCAGGAGCTGTAAGGTTCAGGTTATATACGACCTTTAAGGTCCAATCTGACTTTGAAAGAATCAAACTGTATGTGTGACAAATATTGATCCTCTCCATGAATTTCATCTTTTCTACACGTGTGAATACAAGGAAACGTGAGTTACATGATGCTGGTGTTTCTAGCTGACTTGTTTTAACGTGTGCTCAAAGAGTGAGGCTGCAGATATCATCAAGTGCACATTTGAATGGCTCCAAAACTCCTCTTCTTCTTTGTACAAACAGACAGTTAGTGCTATGCAAAGTGTCCTGCAGTGCAGGCTGTGTGAAGTCTTTCTCTGGAAACGGGTTCATTCAGAGTAATCTATTACTTGAAGCGAGCACGTCCTCCACCGTCACAACCTGCTGGATGTTCGGTATAAGTAGGACGTCCTTCACAAGCTTGTGTCACAGTCGAGGAAGTCCTTCTGCCCTCCACTGCTCCAGAAACACGAAGACACCGTTGACTTTTGGACGACCTGTCACAGCTCGTAAGTTCTGTCACTTCCTGTTTATACAGTTTGATTTAATATAATCCAGATTTTTAAAAATCATTTTATTTCATGTATTTTATGATTATTGATGAAATGATGTGACTTGACACTAAAGAAGGGCTACAGGCATCGTTTGTGTCTTGACAGCTTCGTGTCTGACACGTTGGATTATTTATTCGTCCTTCATTTAACGAGAACGTCCCATTGACATCAAATATCTGCTCTGTCGGACCGACAGCAATAACAGAATGAAAAAGTTTCATCTGAACGTACAGACAGGGACAGAGGACATCACAAAACACACCACTGTCTCTGGGACAAGTGGTTAGTTTGTTCACATCTCCACGTTTCCTGTTGTGTGGCAGTGTAGAGCTGGTTATGTATTACAAGTATGACAGGGAGAACTGTCCGACAGTCCAATATAACCCAGTCTGACTGTTTTCTACACTTATGTTCATCTTTTCATGTCACCAAAGATAATGGATCATTTATTCAACAACTTTTCTGCTGTGGTTCAAACTGAAGGAAACAAACTACATGTGGAAGTGCAGCCTAACTCAGCTGTAATGTCTGCTTGTTCTTCTTCTCTCTAATGATACAGTGTTTGACCATGACGTCTCTGAACACAAAGAATATCTGCTTCCTCGCTGCCTTCCTCTTCCTCTCCATCGTTCCCACACTGGCTGCAGTGGGGAATTCATGGCAGGAATGTAACCGGTTTCTCCCTCAGGGAGCTCCACCACACATCCCAGACATGCCACCAAACATCCCAGACATCTTGGAGAACGGGGAGATCATCAACAACAACAACAGATACAGAATCATCTGCCAGATTTATGGAGGTCAGCTGAGATATCTGACAGTCTACGACATTCTGAACAGGATTCCAGTGTTTTCTGCTTACAGTTACCCAATGGTAAGCCCAGAGGGAAGACCCAGAGGACAGGCCTGGATAATAGAGCCACAGGTGAGTTTGTGTCTGACTCATAACTGAATAATAAAATAATAATAATCATCATCATACAGCACAGCTGTGATACATCCATGTCATGTCAGCAGTATTCCTCTTTCATATAATGCTGCGTGCAGGTTGCTGTTGGACTGAATGTTCATTCAGCTCCTGTTGGATTCACTCATGTTTAAATGTGCTGACGTCACACAGGAAGTGTGTCCTGTCACTGCTTCTCCTCTATCACTAACTGAGCCTTTAACTCTCACAGCTTGATGAGGAGCCTACCGAGGAGAACATCAACATGGCAAAGCAAAACCCCCAAACAGACGTCAACCAGGCCGTGGATGCTGATTCCCGAAGAAACACAAACACAGGGACCGAAGATACGGTATACCACGCGCCATTTATTTCCATCCGTTCACGCGCAAAACGACGATGACAAAATTTCAACCTTCACACTGACCAACATCGCACCACAATCAAAGACTTTTGAAGGAAAATGGGTCAATGTGGAGAGCTGCACCAGATGTTTGATGGACTGGTACATCACTAACAAACAGATGCAATGTTTTGGAGTAATACCCAGTAACAGCAATCTCAACGACTTACCCAACGATGATCCCATGTTCTGGTCAGCTTTCTACTGCAGCAACAATAACAACAATAATGCATTTGGAGGTGCTCACTGGGGCGACCATGACGCTAACAATGATCAGAATTTGGCTCTCAGGAGTCTGGGGGACCTCAATGCTGAACTTAATCAACGTTACAATGTAGAGAACAGCAACGTGTTTCCTAACAGACAGATTTATTTTATTCGGCCGAATATGAAGTCTTTCAAAGGCTGCAGAAATACCTGCTCAGCTCAGCCTGAAGCTTCCTCCTCCGTCATTCCAAAATGATTCAGGACAGACTGAAGCACCTGGAAATTGTTCTGTCACGAGTTGTTGAAGCTTCAGGCTGAGCTGTCTGTTCCTATTTTACTGTGCTATACTTTTTGTGTCATTTCATTTGTTCCAATGATCGGACAGCGGCTGAGGAAAAGTGTCCTTTACATGGCTTCAGATGAAGACACCAGGTCAATGTCCATGATTTGTAACATGTGGATGAAATAAAGAGCAGAAAGCCTGACTGCAAACATTGTGTGTGAAGTGGTGATTTGATCTTTACAGTGAATGAATCACACGTCCATCCATCAGACTTCTTGTAGAGAAGACAACATACATCAGATTATCTCAGAGACTAAAATCAGTTTGTGCTGAACCACATCAGACTTCATGAATGACACATTTTTAGAGTGCAGCTAAAATGTTAGCAGCTTTCCTCAGGAACAGTGGTGCTTTGAGCTAATAGCTAAATGCTAACATGTTGATGTTTAGCAGGTATAAATGTGTCACCTTAGCTTAGCTTGTTAGCATATTTGCTAATTAGCACTAAACACGAACCACAGCTGGGGCTGATGGGAAAGTGAGTTTTGTATTGATAAACTCACATTTTGACCAGAAGATGGCGCTACATGAAGAGTTAGGTCATCACAAAACGTATTCAAAGTCAT
Organism: Nibea coibor; assembly: GCA_023373845.1. Classification (NCBI taxonomy): domain Eukaryota; kingdom Metazoa; phylum Chordata; class Actinopteri; family Sciaenidae; genus Nibea; species Nibea coibor. The sequence goes on from CM041729.1 coordinate 1,097,112, forward strand.
CCTGCATTACAGCCACATGAGCACCAGGTGATCATTAAAATATTTGGTTATATTTTTTTATCTAACTATCTAAATCACATGGAAAAGAGGAAGAAGAAGCGAACACTGTGAAGTCCAGTCAGGATATCTGGGTAGATGTTCGTCCCTGTCAACATGTTTAACACAACTTGGCACAAACCAGGTTGAAAAAATGTTGTTTTGCATATTTACCTCCCTTCATTCGTTTCTCTCTCCTCCCTCCCTCCCTCCCTCCATCTCTCCTGCAGGCTGCCAGAAACAGGCCCAGCATGGCCCCGCCCACCATCTATGACATCATGCAGGTCTGTTGGCAGGTGAGAAAACCATCTCATCTGGGTCTGAGCTGGATGACTGTGGAGGCCGAGGCATCCCTGAATTTTGAATAAATCACCAACAGTGTCACGAGTAAAGCACTGCGACACCATCGCACGTCCTCCTCCACCCTTCAGGGTGGGAGCCACACATGTAGATAACACCTGTTCACCTTTGCTGTCGTCTTCTTCTTGTTGGTCTCGCTCAGTCGTGGTTTTTTTGCAGTAATTCGACCATGAAGGCCTGAGCAGTCATGTGGCTCAGCATTAGAACCAGGTCTTGATATTTTCTGATTGACCTTCATGTCCTGTAGTTATGGCCCATTTATTCACGTGTTTTTTTTACATAACACACTTGAATGAATCTGAGTAAATACATAGTCCACACCTGCTTTGTAAACATGATGGAGGCAGATAGGAAGACGCTGCTTGCCTGCAGGAACGGAAAATCCAGCTCCAGGTGGAACTGTTGGTACAGGGCTGGCACGAAGCATTTAGTGGCCCCAAGCAAGATTAGGTTTGTGGCCTTGAAAACTGGAGTTATATTCTCCATTTCTGAGTTGAGAAATCTCAGTTTGAAGATACTTCAAGTTGGAATAGTTGGCAAATCATTAGACATGATTTGTTCAATCATAAAATGTACAACTCACTGTTTTATTATATACTATAATACCATCGTTACTTTCCCAGTCAAACATTGTCTTATGGAAAGTGGGCGTGTATAATCTAAATGTTCACAAGGACGTTTGAAGACTTCCCTAGTCTCTTCTTTGCTTAAAAGCATCCTGCAGGTCAGTATAAACACTGATGCACGTGGCCACATGTGATCCTGTATTTAAATCCTGTAATCTAACAAACACACACAGCATTATAAACAGCTGCTCGTACTTCAGTATAGTGACGGTGAAGCTCTGCAAACAGACAGACACTGTTTGCTCAAGCTGCTGCAGATACTGTAAAAATGTTCATTGCTGTTTGGGTACTTGTGAACCTTCTCGATGTTTTTCTTCTTAACAATTTCTGACTGCGACATTTTGTGTTCAAATGCTCAACGAGACCTGAGAAGTTTATTTGAGATGACACACATTGCTACACACGGCCGTGTAGAACTCTACATGACGTCCAATGTTCAGAAAATCAGAACTGAAATTGCAGCGTTAGCATCGTCTGTGAATTGTTTAATCATTTGTGCATAAATTAATTAACCAGTGACTCATTTTGGGGAAACCCCTCAGAGTGGGAAAACTTGTTTTATTTGTTTGCTTTCCTTCAAGGTACAGCTCATCTTGTTCAACATTTGAGTATCACTGGAGATCAGGTGAGCCACAGATGCAAATACAGTCTGCATGTGTGTATATATACGCATGTACATGTGGAAGTGCAGCCTAACTCAGCTGTAATGTCTGCTTGTTCTTCTTCTCTCTAATGATACAGTGTTTGACCATGACGTCTCTGAACACAAAGAATATCTGCTTCCTCGCTGCCTTCCTCTTCCTCTCCATCGTTCCCACACAGGCTGAAGTGGTGAACAGGGTGCAGGACTGTAACCGGTTTCTCCATCAGGGAACTCCACCAAACATCCCAGGCGTCTTGGTGAACGGAAACATCCAGAACCAGAACAGATACAAAGTCATCTGCCAGACTTATAATGGTGTGAGAAGATATCTGACGGTCTACGACACTGTGAACAAGATTCCAGTGTTTTCTGCTTACGAGTACAAAGGGTCAGTGAGAGGAAGACCCAAGGCCACCTGGAAGATAGAGCCACAGGTGAGTTTGTCTGTGTGTGACTCATACATTAGTAGAGTGGCAGACGTAGTTTGTCACTCCAAGTTTATCTTTACCTGTAAAATGTTGCCGATCAGATGATCTTCAACGTTGGTATCAGCACCACTGTGTGTGCTGTATGGACTCACAGTCAGAAGGAAATGTCTCATATAATGCTGCGTGCAGGTTGCTTATTCATGATTAAACAGCTGTCCCAGGATCAGTTCTGGGCGTGTTCATGGTGATGAAGGACCATGTCACCCAGTGCAGCAGTGTGACTCACTGATGTGTGTAGCTCTGTGGCACAGAGGGATAACATCAGACAGGGAGCCTTTCTGTGCAGCCTTTTCTAAATGCTGTTGCTTCATTAAAGAACATTTGACTGCATGTGATTGACTTCATGTCTACTCTGCCAGCATCACTAACTGAGCCTTTAACTCTCACAGCTTGATGAGAACCCTACCAAGGAGAACATCAACATGAGGAAGCAAGGCCGCAAAACCTACACCAACCAGGCCGTGAATACTGATTACAATAGCAATGGCAGAGGGCTTGATAAGGGCCATTTATTTCCAGTCAATCATGCATTAACCCCGGAAGACAAAATTTCAACCTTCACCCTAACCAACGCTGTTCCACAGGTAGGCAGGTTTAACCAGATCAGATGGAGTCAGATGGAGCAGTGCATTAAATGTATTATGGACTACTACATCAGCAGGTCCAAAATGAACTGCTTTGTGGTAGTTGGAGCAAAACAAAGTGACAACAACATACTCAGGAACAGGGTTAATATTCCCTCCATGATGTGGTCAGCTTTCTACTGCAACAACAAAACGTCAGGTGCTCACTGGAGCAACAATGATGCTGTTAGTCCTCTACACACGGGGACTCTGCAAAACCTCAGAACTCAACTGAGGGTCACCGTGTTTCCCCAAAATCAACCAAGTGCATGCATGGTCGACGAGGACACCGCAGCGCAATGTAGGAGTCATTGTTCTATACCCAAAGAGCTCATCTGCCGCCATGGTCAGAAGCGTCCCAGGAGCAGGTCTCTGTTCAGGTCCGCGGGGAAATCTTAAGATCTTAAGATCGAATCAAAAGATCAGTCTGTGATTCTACAGCTATGTTTGAGATTGAATGAAACTTTGAAAATCAGCAGCTAACATGCACGTCTATATGAAAGAAACTAATCAAGGTAACGCATCGCTTTATTCCAAGATGATTCAGGACTGAAGCAGGTCAATGTCCATGATTTGTAACATGTGGATGAAATAAAAAGCCTGACTGGAAACATTGTGTGTGAAGTGTCCATAGTTCACGTGTAGGACTCTTTTTACTGCACAAACACAAACTGCATGGATTAAAGTTCTCCGATGCTACGACGGATTTCCACCGTTAAAACTTACGAGATCATTGTAGATCAGAGGAGAACAAATAAACAGGAGACAAGAGGAGGGAGACGCGCTGACAGGAGTGTGTTAGTTTTTACTCTATAACATTAATAAAGCACATTACTTCAACTTCTTTTCAGTAAACAATAAAAAAATCAATATTCAATTCAATCAATCAAAGTGTCAACAGCTTTATTTAAATGTCTCTGTGTAGCACAGCGGTTCTTCACTAAAAAGAGCCGGAATTCCCATCACGCGATTTCTATTGGCTGATTGTCACACTCCACAGCCAATGGCATCGCTTACAGCGTGTGCGCGCCTGACCACGGGGCGGGCTCTCGTGCTCGGCTAGCATGGACCCGTGTCGATTTCTGACTGCGTCACAGAGCCGTGACGTCACTTTGACGCTCAAAGAGGTTTGTAAAGTTTGTTCAGCACGTGAGGACTGACACTGTCCTGCAGCGTGTGTGTGTGTGTGTGTGTGTGTGTGTGTGCGCGCGCGGCTCCGCCTGCCCTCCCGCTCCGTGAGTTACCATGGTTACAGCAACGCCCTGAAACTTTACAGTGATGGTCACTAAGACGTTTTTACACTCAACAGAAATATAAACACACCGAGAAAAACGTGTGTCATTGTTATGTGACAAAATAAAACAGTACAACTTTAACAGTGAGCAGGGCCGGGTTAACACTTCACTGGACCCTGGGCAGCGGTGTTCAAGGGCCCCGGCATCACGACCCCAGGGTCACCGTAATCTGCCAACATGCAGAATAAAAGACAGTCATCTACGGTAAATATACTTCATGCTTCAATAACTAACTGTGCAAATGCACCGCGACGTCCTCGCTCACATCCCGTGTGATGTCATGAAACACATCGGTACGATCTGCAGGGCGTGTCAGGTAACGTGACCTGTAACAGCTCAGATAAATGTTCAGTCAAAATATATACGTATTTATTGCTTTAATCTATGAAACTGCCACACACGCGACTACAGCTGAAAGTTATCACATCCTCACATAAAGTGCTGAGTGTAAAATTCACACTTCCTCCACCAGTGTCTGATATTTGAAGAAGTCTGTCTGCTGCCAACACGAAGATCTGCGTACACGCGGGGTAAGTTTCATCTTCCTGTACTCACTTTTTAAATACTTTTGTAGTTTTTATACTTACAGATGTAATATACGGCTTTTCATGTTCAAATTGCAACTCAATAATAATAATATATATTATATAATGATGGCTTGTTAATGTGCAAAGTCAAAATGAAGACAAAACATTGAATGTGAACGTGTCTCCAAACTCAGTCTGTAGCCCGACACTGAGAAATGTGTGTTTTGGGGCGTTTATGTGTCTCAGAGTCATTTTCCAACACTTTCTCTCTCCTGACACCATCGCTGGGTCGAGTGCTTCCTGTTTGCGTGATCACTGTACAAAAGCACAACTTGAGAACTTTATTCGGTGATTTTGGTTGAACTGGGCCAGATTTTATACACAGTGTATTTGCTGCTTTTTCCTCTGAGGTCAGTAGCATTGACAGTCCATGCTAATGCTTCTTCTCTCTCATGACACAGCGTTTGACGATGGCGTCTCTGAAGAATATCTGCTTCCTCTTCCTCTCCGTTGTCCCCACACTGGCTGAAGTGGTGAAGTCGGTGTCAGATTGTCACGAGTTTCTCCTTGAGAAAACTCCGCCACAGGTCCCAGGCGTCCTGGAGAGCGGGAAGATCCTGAACCAGAACCGATACAAACCCATTTGCCAGACCTATAAGAACCAGAGGACATTTGTGACGCTCTACGACACCAAGAACAAGATTCCAGTGTTTTCTGCCTACAAGTACAGAGGAGAAGGCGAAGGGAGGAGACCCCCAAACGACTGGAGGATAGAGCCACAGGTCTGTTTTTCTTTTTGACTTCATCAGAGTAAATGAATGAACATTCAGTAACATGGTCCATCCTGTCTGTTGAAAGCCCAAAATAAATGTATACTTTGAAATAAACAGACATCTGTGAATTAAAACCCAGTGACTTACAGTCCTGAATTGGACAATGTTTGACCCCCATTTTAGAGCTAGAGAGACGGGCTCACATGCATGGTGCTGTTGGTTAATTAAAGTTCATTTTACTGTACATTTAATTTATTTTATGGATACAGCTTGAGAACGAGGATGACAGGAACAAGAACATGATGATTGGAGACAGAAAAAAAAACTACACCAACCAGGCTGAGAACACTGATTACAGAAGAAACAGATGGTTTGATAGAGGCCATTTATTTCCAAGCTCTCATGCGTTCACCAAAGCTGCTAAAAATTCGACCTTCACCCTGACCAACATTGTTCCACAAGCACGCACATTCAACCAAGGAAGCTGGAACAGAATGGAGAAGTGCATCAAATGTGTTATGGATGAATATTGTACCAACAACAATGGTGTAGTGGAAGGTTTTGTAGTGACTGGAGCGCAACCCAGCACCAACAACATCCTCAAAAACAAGATTAATATTCCCTCCATGCTCTGGTCAGCATTCTGCTGCTACAGCTTCAACATGAAGACGTGGATATCGAGTGCGCACTGGGGTGACAATGTTCCTGATGATCCGAAACACAAGCGGCTGCAGACAAAGACTCTGTCAGAGCTCCACGAAGAACTGAAGACGGGCGACTCTGGATTTAACGTATTTCCTGGAACACAGTGTCCTCTCCACACCACGGCAACTGACTTTTACCCAGAAAATAAAAGCTGCGACTGCCCACCCTCCATTTCAACCACATCTGCAACAACCTCTGATCACCACACTTCAACATCTGGCCCTCTCACGTCAACATCTGGCCCTCTCACATCAACATCTGGCCCTCTCACATCAACATCTGGCCCTCTCACATCAACATCTGTCCCTCTCACGTCAACATCTGGCCCTCTCACATCAACATCTGGCCCTCTCACATCAACATCTGGCCCTCTCACATCAACATCTGGCCCTCTCACATCAACATCTGGCCCTCTCACTTCAACATCTGGCCCTCTCACATCAACATCTGGCCCTCTCACTTCAACATCTGGCCCTCCCACGTCAACATCTGGCCCTCTCACGTCAACATCTGGCCCTCTCACTTCAACATCTGGCCCTCTCACATCAACATCTGGCCCTCTCACTTCAACATCTGGCCCTCCCACGTCAACATCTGGCCCTCTCACGTCAACATCTGGCCCTCTCACTTCAACATCTGGCCCTCCCACTTCAACATCTGGCCCTCTCACTTCAACATCTGGCCCTCTCACGTCAACATCTGGGCCTCACAAATCACATCCAACATCTAATCCTGCCACACTCGCCACAGCACCTCGGCCAGCTACGTGCAACATCTGGTCTTCTAACTGTTAAATCTAGTCCTGATTTACTTCTCACTTTCTTTACCACATCTGTGAGAACAGGTGTTTCTTCAGGGTTCTACCTGTTTGCCAGAGAAGAGTATATAACTCTGGTGAAAAATATGAAGCCTTCAATCAGTGATTAAACACTTTGATTTAATGAAACTTGTAGCTGTAGCTTGTAATAAACCGAAGATCACTTTTAATTTTAATTTACACATACATGATATTATCTCAAGGCCAAATCTGAACTTTGTCTGACAAACAGGATTTGTTTTTTTTGTCCCACAGAGTCGACTAAAGGCTGGTTTAGTGCCGCTCTATGGCGCTACCTAGTGTCCTTTTTGTATATTTCAGCTACATTTGACTATATCAAACTTCAGGAGGAAAATGAGAGGCTCATGTAATCAATCGTCTTGAAGTTGTTCGTGTGACTGAAGCCGAAGTCCGAACCAAGACAAGCAGTTTTCTCAGAGAAATGTTTATCTACTGCTTTCATGCGGGGAGAGGAAAACATGTCACATAAATCAACATGTTGGTGACATTTATCCTGATCTCACCTGGTGTCACCTGTTTGTATCTTGATCAGGGGAAAGGCGTCGTCTAAATTTCTGCCTCGCCTCATCTGATTTCTGTCTCGCCTCATCTGATCATAGACTTGTTGTGTTCTGCTCGATTGATCGTGCCTGACATGTCTGTCAAAAACTTTCTGAGTTTCTTAAAAAGGAAATATTATAATGATATGAACATATTGCAACAGTGCACAACACACTTAAGGTGGTGCATCAAATAAAATATAAATATATATATAAATAAAATCAGTGACTCCTCCTGTCATAGGCTGGTTGGGAAAGTGTTTGGATGCTTTGCAGACTTTGAAATATTCTTTTTCTGGAAAAGGTGGACTGAGACTGTTACTCATCTGCCCCCAAAATAAAGTTAACCAAACAATCAAACAAGGAAATAGAGTAGTGAAAATTCTGATATTTGGAGACAGCTTTAAAGTCAGAGGAGATTCATTCTTCCTGCATTAGTAAAGATTGACGACTTCCAGAAACTTTTCAGCAAATCACATTGCCAAAATAGATGCATGAATCCTTCCCCCCTTCTTTAGTTTTACATTTAGGAGTGTTTGGTGAGTTATCTTTGGAAAGTTGATGCATATTTAACTGAGTCACATAGAATTTATTGATGAACTTTTTGGTTTCCTTGATTTTGCTACTTGTAAAAGAGATATAAATGTTCTTTCACAAATTTCTAGCCAGATATTTTCATCTAAAACTATCCACAAACATTTTTTAATTATTTTGGAATAAAATTCAGTCTGTAGTTGAACATTGAGTATTAATTAAACATAAAAGACACAGTGAGTAATTGTATTCCCGTGTTGTTTTTTAAGTTTTTAATCCAGACACAGTGTTTTTGTCTGCCGGGCATTGTTGTACCAGATTGGAGGTGGTCCCCTTTATGCCACAAAGACCCAACAAGTCTGCAGGTTTTCAGTCCGATCATTGTTTTTAGCTGGAATGAAAATCTCTCTGTCTGTTGCTCATGTAATCAATCATCTTGAAGTTGTTCGTGTGACTGAAGCCGAAGTCCGAACCAAGACAAAAAGAGAAATGTTTATCTACTGCTTTCATGCGGGGAGAGGAAAACATGTCACATAAATCAACATGTTGGTGACATTTGTCCTGATCTCACCTGGTGTCACCTGTTTGTATCTTGATCAGGGGAAAGGCGTCGTCTAAATTTCTGTCTCGCCTCATCTGATCATGGACTTGTGTTCTGCTCCATTGATCGTGCCTGACATCTCTGTCAGAAACTTTCTGAGTTACTTAAAAAGGAAATATTATAATGATATGAACATATTGCAACAGTGCACAACACACTTGGTGTGTAATAACACTGATGCCCAAATCTGAGAAAATAATCAGTGACTCCTCCTGTCACAGGCTAACCAGTAAATCCTGCCTCTCTGTCAGTCCTGCCCTTTCTTAACTGATCTTCCTTTTACAGGAATTTTATCATAATAAGATCTTAAGATATCGTTATCGTCGTCTTTAAAAGGCAGGAGGCTGCCCGGTTTGTCACTTCAGTTCTGAACTGACTGCTTCTCAACAAGAAAGAGTCTGACTCTGCAAACATCGACAAGATGGTAAAAAGTGAGTATTCATTATGTGCAGTATCTGTAATGTGACGTGGCTTTGCATTTTATACGTTTTCTAACTTATATTTAACTCATATTTAATAAGAGTCCATTATCGTTTTTTAATGCTAATGCCGTTTGCATTGTGTTTGTGTTTTGCAGTGATTAAGAACGCAGACTTCCACATCGAGGCTAACAACGCGGCCCATCGCACCATCGAAATTTCAACAAAGCAGCTGATTGTGAGGAGGGGCCAGTCCTTCCTGCTGACTCTGGAAATGATGAGACCTAATGACCCTCTTAGCTTTACTGTGGAGACGGGTATGTTACCATACATTCATACCTCATAATGTCACACAGAGTTAAGTTAAGGCTCCTGGTGCCATTTGTACCTGCAGTGTTTCAAAGTTACAGAACTATACGTAGACATTTGATACTTTTGCAATTTAGTGCCTCTACTTGTGTAATCTGATTACATTACTTCTGATCAAAAACTAGCGAGTCGCCAGCTTTGCTAACAGCCAATCATCAGCCAGGTCAGCAGCAGCAGCTAATCTCACTGACTAGTCCAGCAGCAGTCAGCCCAGCTCGGCGTCTGTCTTTCAGCCTTTTATTTCACCAAGCTCTCACCAACCACTGAAAGTCAGTCATACTCCATCGACATGATTTAAAATCTTTTATTTTTATGGTAGAAAAGTTATACATGCTGCAATGACAGTACATTCTTGATGTTGTGCTTGATTTGCTGAGCATTTATATTTTCTTTACTAGGTTCTGCGCCATCAGAAAAACGTGGGACCCGGTCTGAGTTTGGTAACCCATCTCCCATGTACGCCAGTGATGTCAAGGCAATCTGGAAGTATGACATTAACAGCAGCCGCAGTCTGCAGAGGGGCACTGTGTCCTTGCGTATCACGCCGCCAGCCGATGCTCCTGTAGGGAAGTATTCGCTATCCGCAGCGACCATGAACGAAAGGACCTCTCTGGGAACTCTGGTGGTGCTTTTCAACCCCTGGTGCTCAGGTAAGTAGCACTGAAACCTGACCCACTTTGACATTTTTAGATCAGAGGATAGAGTCTATTTTAAAAAAATGAATTGATGCATGCCAGGTTTGTCTGTTTCAGGCTTTAGACCAGTGAAGACCTTTACTTTCATGACCTGAAATGTAATGTTTTGTAATGTTTTCTGCTTTAAACCAATATTTTTAAAAAACTTTTAATCATCCTGCTATTCTCGAAAATTCTTGTATAAAGTTGTGGTCATGTGCAGAAACTAGTGTAATGTGAGGCCCTGTTGTAATACTGGTACAAGTATATAATTCTAAGTAGAATCATTCTCTGCTTATGTAACACAAAAAACTACACTTGCCTTTGTTTGTAGATGACTGGGTGTTTCTTCCTGACGAGAAGGAAAGACAAGAATATGTGATGAACGAACAGGGGCTTATCTTTCATGGAACAGCAAATTACCCCCATCCTATGGCCTGGGTCTTCGGACAGGTGAGTGCTGACAGACTTTGTTTTATCGGTCCATGATCAGACTTCTGGTCTTGTAAATTACCATGGTATAACAGTTAGAAGTGAACTGCACTCTGAAATTCTATTGGTAGTATTATATTATCAGCTTCACAAATAGCTGTGTCTCCTGCATCTAGTTTGAGGAGGACATGGTGGACATTTGTCTCAAGATCTTGGACGTCAACCCAAAACATGCAAAAGACCCAGCTGATGACGTCTCTGCACGCTGTAACCCCATCTATGTTAGCCGTGTGGTCAGCGCCATGGTAGGATCACAGTTCTTTTCAGATGAGGAGTATGATTTACTGACAGTTTCACGTTTTCCCATTTCCCAGAATGCTTTCTGATAGAGGTCACATTCTGATTTCAGTGCTTATTGTGGAATTACTTGCAATTGATTGATTTCTGATGGCGACATTATTACTTGAACTTGCCGTTATATGAACGAATACGAAATATGAACTAAATATACACCAAGATTAATTTCTCCTGGGGAATGAGTTACAGTTAGAGCTTTTTTTATCTCTAGGTCAACAGTAATGGTGATCGAGGCGTGTTAGTGGGACGCTGGGATAATAAGTATAATGATGGAGTAAACCCCACCCACTGGTCCGGCAGCGTTAGCATCCTTCGGCGGTGGTATCAAAGCAACTGCAACCCAGTCAAGTACGGACAGTGCTGGGTATTTGCTGGTGTTATGTGTACAGGTACTGCACATGCTCTCTTGGTATCAAATATTAGCAGGACTGAAATACTGTTGCAATACTTAAATATGTGTGTGTATATTTAAATGTGCTTATGATTCAGTGATGCGGTTCCTGGGTATCCCATGTCGTGTTGTCACAAACTTCCAGTCAGCTCATGACACAAACAACAGCCTCACCATCGATCAGTACTTTGACGACAATGGACTTCAGCTCAGCGGCAGCCCAGACAGTGTCTGGTAAGAAGCATTCAGACAAATTATATCCAAGCATACAGCTACATGCCATTAATATGCTATGTCAAGGTTGTGGCGGACCATTAAAAGAACACTGTAAGCATTTTTCATTCCTGTGTTGGGTTCTGATGAAAAACAGAAGGTAGGTAAAGGGTAAACAGAAGATTACTCCAAATTTAAGAAAAGCCTCTTTCAACCACATACCGCCACCACACTCAATACCTTAGGAACCACCGCCCAAAACTAAAAACTAAAACTTTTCCGTGTTATGCAGGAACTTCCATGTGTGGGTGGAGGGATGGATGAAACGACCAGACCTCAAGAAAGGAAACCACTATGACGGCTGGCAAGTCTTGGATCCCACACCACAGGAAAAGAGCGAGGGTGAACACAACTTTATTGTCACAAAATGAACAATTACAACGGTTTCTTATAGAGACTAGGACATTATTTTGTAAAATTACAAAGAAGGATTCAATTCTTGGCTTAGAAATGTGTTAAAGTCAGAGTTAGACTTTTGTTTGGTTTTTTCCCACAGGTGTGTACTGCTGTGGTCCAGCCCCCGTCACCGCAATCCTACAGGGTGAACCAAACCTGAAATATGACGTGCCATTTGTCTTTGCTGAGGTCAACGCTGACATTGTCCGGTGGATGGTCTGTGCCAGTGCTTATTATCTACGATATTATGATGATGAGGACTTGTTCTTGACTAAGTTCTTTCAATCATTTTCCTCATCTTGTGCAAAAACGATGCCAAATGACCTTTTCTGTTCTCAGATCAGTTCTACCGGTTTAAAGAAGAAAATGCGCTCTGACACCAAGGCGATAGGTCAGAACATCTCTACCAAGGCTGTCGGCTACGACATGAGAAATGATATCACAAATGGCTACAAACACAGAGAAGGTAAAGACGTCATCCTTAGAGGAATACTTTAATGAATGTGTATCTTGTGAAAAATGTTTTTCAAGGTTTTTTGCCTTTATGAGACCTTCAGAAGAGTGATTTGTTTTTTTACCCTCTGAATCTCAGCCCTCATTTAAGTGAATCAGTGAATGAAGATGGGTGTTTTTTTCCAACAGGCAGTGCAAAGGAGAGGGAAGTCTTCAGGCGTGCACTCAACAGATTGAACTCAGGAGATGGTCAAGAGGGTGACAGCAAAGAGGAGGCGCCAAAGGTTGAGATGGAAATTGAAAAGGTAAAAACGAAGATGCTGAGGTGCACTAATTCTGTACGATATATTGAATGCGTCTGGCTTAAACATGTTCCTTTAGATATTTGTAATTTATGCCCAAACAGGCTAGTTTTTTTTTTAGAACAGACCAAAATCTTTATCCCTTTACCAGACAAGACACTAACCTTTTTTTCCCTCTCTACACCAGGAGACCAAGATGCTGATTGGACAGGATATTAATCTAAAGCTAAAGCTGAGTAACAAAGATCATACCAGTAAGATAATATCCCTCCGTGTCAACGCCCAGGCCATGATGTACAATGGCAAACCAGCAAAGAACATCCACCACACAGTGCAAGAGAAGATGCTGCTTCCTGGACAAGGTCTACATTTTTTTTCCAAGCAGAAAACATTGGTTATACAAAAAGTGACAGTAAAACATTTTACTTTACTTGATTATCGTGTTATGTATTTGTGGTGCTATAAAAAATTGAATGCATTCTTCTTGAGTTTATTTGCCACACCAAATGTATGGTGATTTTCCTGACTTTCCTGCCTCCTTGAATCCCACAGAGGTGATCCTACCACTTCACATCCCGTATTCAGTCTACGGTAAATACATTATGGGCTGTAACAGCATGAAGGTTTCAGCCGTGGCCATTGACAAACAGCAGGATGATGACATCTATGAGACTGAGACTGACATTGCCCTGGAAAACCCTCCCCTCTCTGTGAAGGTATATACACACATACATACATATATACACACACATACATACATATATACACACACACACACACACACACACACACACACACATATACATATACACATATATATTTTTTTTCCCCCGCTCTTTTTTTTCCCCTTTTTTCGCTCTTTCTCAGTGAGGTAAATTCATAATGTCTTGGTGTGTTTCAGGTTTTGGGTGAAGCTCGTCTGTACCGTGAGATGACTATGGAGGTGCAGTTTAAAAACACACTCAACGAGCCGCTGAGAAGCTGCACTCTGACCGTCTATGGATGTGGCCTCTTCGGCTCAGACGTGGAGAGGTTAGTATGTGACCACCAGGCTGGTAACTTCTTCAGCATGGAAAGCCTGCTCCAACTCTTCAGCTCTGTATGAAAGTTTGATAAGGAGAGAAGTTTAGCTGAAAATATGCAGTATTAGTCTAGCTAATCATAAAGACTGGAAACAGCTAACCTGGCTCTGCCATGGAATAGTTTCAGTATTTATCTCCCTGTAAAAACGTTTGTCTGCATGTGGATGAAACAAATGAGATATGGCATATTTCTGAACCTTGAACAGAGTTAATCAGAATGTGTGAATGTGTTTCCTCAGGGATATTGCTCAGTTGGATCCAAATTGTACGCTGAAGCTGAAGATCATGACGACCCCCTATAAGGCCGGGCTGAAGACTGTGGTGGCCGACTTCGACTGCAGCGCCTTCAGGGACATAAAGGCGAGCTGCGTGGTCAACGTCACACGCTGAAGCTTTCTCTAAAGATGTGTTGGCCTCTGATTAAGGCTAAAAACCAGCAGGATGTTCAGTATATATTCCATATTATTCATGCTGGGTGTTCTCCACATTTTGTTTTGTTTTATTGTCTGGGCTTACTGACTCCACTAACAACATGTTTACTTCACCTCTGTGAAAAGATGATTACACTCATTCATTACACATGTTTTCTGTTTCAAAGAAGAATCTGCAAAGTAACTAAAGCTGTCAGATTAATGTAGAGCAGTAAAAAGTTGAATGAAGTATAAAGTTACATAATTCTGAAATACTCAAAAGTACAAGTACCTTGAATTTCAACCTGAGAACAGGAGCACCGTGTTCTGCTGTCATTCATGAAGTCTGATGTGGTTCAGCACAAACTGATTTTAGTCTCTGAGATAATCTGATGTATGTTGTCTTCTCTACAAGAAGTCTGATGGATGGACGTGTGATTCATTCACTGTAAAGATCAAATCACCACTTCACACACAATGTTTGCAGTCAGGCTTTCTGCTCTTTATTTCATCCACATGTTACAAATCATGGACATTGACCTGCTTCAGTCTGTCCTGAATCATTTTGGAATAAAGCGATGCGTTACCTTGATTAGTTTCTTTCATATAGACGTGCATGTTAGCTGCTGATTTTCAAAGTTTCATTCAATCTCAAACATAGCTGTAGAACACACACATACATACATACACACATGCATACATATATATACACATACATATATCAACTTGTTCGTGGACACCCACAGCATCAAGCATCTTACTACAGGGAGCATGAGTGATGTATGAGGAGATCGTCAGAAGAGAAGAAGGAGAGAGTAAACCTGCCAACTGAACGCTACAAAGCTGAGCCAGTTGCTCCACTCTGGGTTAGGGTGGCCTGTTTGAGGTTCATGAAGTCACGGGTTCTCTAAACCTTGTGAGAGGTTATCAAGTCTCAGTAGAATCAAGGTGAATGAAGGAACAGGAATAGTGTCCGTCCCATCTGTCGTGCCTACCTGCCAGTGTGTCAGGATTATCTACGATCTCCTCATACATCATTCATGCTCCCTGTAGTAAGATGCAAGTTCATAATAGTTCACACTTCACTCTGAACTAGTACATAGATTTTCACACCTATCTGTCTTCTAGATCACATGTTTCAAAATTGCCGTTTTTGTGTTTTTTGAGGTTATTTCCAGGGGTCGTATTTGAACGAACTCCTCCTAGGTGTGTTCTTGAGGCCTCAACGATGAAAAGATATCAAAATCGTAAGTTTAGGATTTACTGTGTGAAAGGGGCAGGGCTACGAATTTTATTTTATATTTGGTGATTTTCACAGCGCCTCCTAGTGGCGACAGAGGTGTCTGTGCAAAAGAAAGAGTGAAGAAAGAGGTGTGTGGATAGCTCAGTGGTTAATGCTGCTGACTTTCACCTGGGTGATGCAGGTTCGAATCCAGTGTGGACCCTTAGGCAAGGTCCTTAAAGCTACCAGCCTACTTCATGATGCCACACGTGGGTGCTTTTCGACTGTTATCTATCTCCACTTATGAAGATGAATGCTCATCATTGGTAGCTTCACAGAGGGTGTGTGGATAGCTCAGTGGTTGATGCTGCTGACTGCTCACCTGGCAGATTTGGGTTTGAATCCCGTGTGGACCCTGAGGTGATGATGCTTTGAAACCCATCAGTCTAACCAAGGAACAGCAGGGCACAGGGTTTCAAAATATGCGATCAGAAACTGCTATCACAACTAGAGGGTGATGAGGTACAATAAAAGAGCTACGGCAAGGGGGAGCCAGGACAACAGGTCAGGCGGGGGATGACATCATCCCCCCACCATGTGAGATTTTGGGTACCAAGCCCCAAGTAAATAGAATCAAAGAATCTAGAAAAACTAGAATCCTAGACCTGAGTTCAATAAAGTAAAGTACCACATCCACTCTGCTAGGATGATGAATAACAGATGATGGATGATAGGTGGTGAGTGGTTATTCGTGGTCATATTATTTATTAGTCTTTCATACTATAATAGTTAGTGCTTGTGAGAAAATCTACGTACTAGTTCAGAGTGTGCAAATAGAATCCTATAGTTTGAATAGTGTGGAGTACCACGTCCACTCTGCTAGGATGACGAATTCATGTTTAGTTTTATATTATATTTGTATTATGTGTCTTTATTGTAAAGTCTGATTTACTAAATGAGAACTAGAGGTCAAGTAAAGATAATTTAATTATCTTTAAAATAAAGATAATTTCTCCACTTATTCCTTTGTGTGGGCGGCTGAACAGGTAAAAAGGTGGGGGGATGATGTCGTCCCCCACCTGACCTGT
This sequence comes from Nibea coibor, assembly GCA_023373845.1. NCBI lineage: Eukaryota > Metazoa > Chordata > Actinopteri > Sciaenidae > Nibea > Nibea coibor. The sequence goes on from CM041729.1 coordinate 1,113,568, forward strand.
TGTCCTGGCTCCCCCTTGCCGTAGCTCTTTGATTGTACCTCATCACCCTCTAGTTGTGAGGGCAGTTTCTGATCACATATTTTGAAACCCTGTGCCCTGCTGTTCCTTGGTCAAAGCATCCACGTGTCGCATCATGAAGTAGGCTGGTAGCTTTAAGGACCTTGCCTAAGGGTCCACACTGGATTCGAACACACACGTCCCGGGGTCAAAGTCAGCAGCGTTAACCACTGAGCTATCCAGATGCCACAGAGCCTCTGTGAACCTTGCCTAAGGGTCCACACTGGATTGGAACCCGATCTCTCAGGTGAAAGTGATGGAGATCATGACGACCCCCTATAAGGCCGGGCTGAAGACTGCGGTGGCCGACTTCGACTGCAGCGCCTTCAGGGACATAAAGGCGAGCTGCGTGGTCAACGTCACACGCTGAAGCTTTCTCTAAAGATGTGTTGGCCTCTGATTAAGGCTAAAAACCAGCAGGATGTTCAGTATATATTCCATATTATTCATGCTGGGTGTTCTGCACATTTTGTTTTGTTTTAAACATGTTTACTTCACCTCTGAAAAGCAGCTGTGGGTTAGAAATCAAATAAACTTGATACTTGACCTCTGACTACATTTACAGTCTAGTTCTTCACTGAACTGTCTCAGTCTTAAAGTGTCACATTTAGAAATCAGACTTTACAATACAAACCACAATAAAGCTCTCACTATATTAGCTAACCACAGCGCCACCTCATGGACAGGTGACTGTACAGCACGCTGTGCTGCAGGTGCAGAGACATGCTAAACGCTGTTAAACTCCACCTTCTATTGGACAGATGTCCACAGCGCCACCTGGTGCTGATGTGGCTGTAATGCAGGATGACTTTGAATACGTTTTGTGATGACCTAACTCTTCATGTAGCGCCATCTTCTGGTCAAAATGTGAGTTTATCAATACAAAACTCACTTTCCCATCAGCCCCAGCTGTGGTTCCTGTTTAGTGCTAATTAGCAAATATGCTAACAAGCTAAGCTAAGGTGACACATTTATACCTGCGAAACATCAACATGTTAGCATTTAGCTATTAGCTCAAAGCACCACTGTTCCTGAGGAAAGCTGCTAACATTTTAGCTGCACTCTAAAAATGTGTCATTCATGAAGTCTGATGTGGTTCAGCACAAACTGATTTTAGTCTCTGAGATAATCTGATGTATGTTGTCTTCTCTACAAGAAGTCTGATGGATGGACGTGTGATTCATTCACTGTAAAGATCAAATCACCACTTCACACACAATGTTTGCAGTCAGGCTTTCTGCTCTTTATTTCATCCACATGTTACAAATCATGGACATTGACCTGGTGTCTTCATCTGAAGCCATGTAAAGGACACTTTTCCTCAGCCGCTGTCCGATCATTGGAACAAATGAAATGACACAAAAAGTATAGCACAGTAAAATAGGAACAGACAGCTCAGCCTGAAGCTTCAACAACTCGTGACAGAACAATTTCCAGGTGCTTCAGTCTGTCCTGAATCATTTTGGAATAAAGCGATGCGTTACCTTGATTAGTTTCTTTCATATAGACGTGCATGTTAGCTGCTGATTTTCAAAGTTTCATTCAATCTCAAACATAGCTGTAGAATCACAGACTGATCTTTTGATTCGATCAATTTTTCACCAAAGGGAGAAACCCAAAGAAACATCTGTGCTCACAGATGTGCTGAAGCCAGAGGCAGATGTGGACGATAGGAGGAGCAGAGCTGCTTATTGGATTTGGGCAGCTGTTGATGACTTTGTCAGGGACAGCACTAGGATTTCCCTATGGAGCTGGGCAGAGACCCGCTCCTGGGAAGCTTAGGGGGGCTATCTTGGAGTTGTTGCAGAGACCCGCTCCTGGGATGCTTCGGATTTTGGGGAAACACAACGACCCCCCGTAGATTTCGGTTAGTGTAATCCAGTTGGCCTTGGAGTTGTTGCAGAGTCCCCTTTTGCATAGCAGAACCAGGCTTACGTTTAATATTGTCATCCCAGTAAGCATGTGACTCTCCATCGGTGCAGTGGAAAGCTGACCACATCATCTTGGGGATATTAACCTTGTTCTTGGATGTGTTGTCTTTGGATTTTTTGTTATTGAGAAAGTTGTCACCGGGTTGTGCTCCAACTACCACAAAGCATTTAATTTTGTCCTTGATGCGTTGATCCATTATCTCTTTGATAGTAGTCTCCATTGTCTTCCATCTTCCCCGGTTAAAATTCAGATGCTGTGGAACAACGTTGGTCAGGGTGAAAGTTGAAATTTGTTCCTTGTACTTTGACGCATGATTGGCTGGAAATAAATGGCCCCTGTCGTAGGTTTTCACTTTCTTCTTGATGTTTTTGTCATCAAGCTGTAAGAGTTAAAGGCTCAGGCTTAGTGATGCTGGAGGAGTAGACATGAAGTCAATCAAATGTGCAGTAAGAGGAGAGGAGAGGAGGAGAGGAGAGGAGGGGAGGAGAGAGGAGGCGAGGAGAGGAGAGACAGAAGAAATGAAGAAGTCGATAACACGATAACAGGAAGTGACAGAATACTCTTCAAACACACCTCATCATCGTCTGCCATGGGCTCAGTCTTCGCATCCTGTGAGAGTTAAAGACTCAGTTAGTGATGCTGGCAGAGTAGACATGAAGTCAATCACATGTGCAGTAAGAGGAGAGGAGAGGAGAGGAGAGGAGGAGGCGAGGAGAGGAGAGGAGAGGAGGAGGCGAGGAGAGGAGAGGAGGCGAGGAGGCGAGGAGAGGAGAGGAGAGGAGAGGAGAGGAGAGGAGAGGAGAGGAGAGGAGAGGAGAGGAGGAGGCGAGGAGAGGAGAGGAGAGACAGAAGAAATGAAGAAGTCGATAACACGATAACAGGAAGTGACAGAATACTCTTCAAACACACCTCATCATCGTCTGTCATGGGCTCAGTCTTCGCATCCTGTGAGAGTTAAAGACTCAGTTAGTGATGCTGGCAGAGTAGACATGAAGTCAATCACATGTGCAGTCAAATGAAGCAACAGCATTTAGAAAGGAGAGGAGAGGAGAGGAGGAGGAGTGGTTTGGTTTTCAAAATCCCTTTAAGAAACAATCCCAAGGAGAAACCAGCTCAGTTCACATCATCAGTTCAAGTCAAACCACCAAAAACCTCAAAAGTTGACAATCAGCTCCCCATCTCCCCCCACAGAGCACAACACCCCCCCAACAGGCCATACACGGCTGAATGTCTGAATTTTGTCCATCATCTGATAATAGGCATGTTCCACCCTCAGACGGGCCTTCAGCAGCCCCTCCAGAACCGGCACCAGCTGCACACTGCCATCGCCCTGAGTTCGGTTCCTACGTGTCAGCCAAATGGCCAGCTTTGCAGTAGCAGATAAGAAGTTCATTAGTGTATACACAGCTTTTCTTTAACACAGTATTTTGGGCCAAAAATGAACAAACCACATGAGAAACTCTCCCCTAGACCCTGAAACCACTTTTTTAAGAGCTCGAAAAGAGCCACCAGCCGAGGACAGCAAACAAATAAATGTCTCTTCTCTGATCTCTTCCCTGATTTGGGGCATATAGGCTCACAAAACAGAACACACTACTCTCTATTTCTGCCCTGACAATGAGTAACCGACCCTTCACAATCTCAGCAGATGACAGGATTGTTGCATTTGCAGTTTCTTTGATCAAGACAGCCACCCCTGCACTGAAATTGGTGCCGTGGCTGAAGGAGACTGAGCCTTCCCACCATAAGCCCCAGTCTACCTCATCTGCTGCAGTAGTGTGTGTTTCCTGCAGAAACAGCACATCAACCCTTTTTTGAGCAGAGACCTCAGAGATTAGGGACTCTTGTGCCTGTCTCTGCCCCCATTGATATTTAGAGACCCTACTTTTAGGCTCGGCATAGAGAGGACAGAAAAGAGAAGCAGACAAGCTGGAACAAGCAGAGAGCAGTACGAAAGGAAAGCCACCTCGTGATGATGCATGATCTTATAACTTCCTGGTTCTTCTCACAGGTCTACTCTGTGCTGCCTTTCTCAAAGTTGTGATGTGTTTCTTGAGTCGGAACCGTTTCTTTTCATCGAGGAGGTCAAAACCAACCAGTCTTTTCAGTATGCTGACAGATCTTACAAACTTATCAGTGTCATTAAAGTAGTCACTCACTTTCACAGACCTTTTATAAGTTTCATCCAGAAATTGATTGATACAGTTCAGTGCTCCTGGTGTCACCGACAGAGACTGTATCTGACTCTGCCTCTGATAAGTCCTCCTCACAAGATGCCTGGCTGTTCACAACCTGTCCACTGCACACTGCACTAGTGGAAGCTGTTTCCTCCACATTCCCGCCACCCCAGGCCCTCAAAACATCTCATGTGCCCGGAGCTGGCAGACACCATGTACGAGCCATCACCGTGCTTCACTCTGAAAGACACTTCCAGCGTTTGTTCAGGTGAGTCCAGGAACATGAACACCTGTCGCCTCAAAGACTGCATCCGCGTAGAGGGAACAGACAGCGGGGACACCTGCTCAAATAAATCCCTGATAAACACACCGCTCGCTATCAGCTGATGAACATGTGATTCACCATCCAAGAAAACAACCACGACTTGTTCATCCATGATACATGATACAGAGTTTATCATGTCCTACCTGCTCACTGACAGCCAACAAAACCTCCTCCACACTGACGCTGCCATCCGGCGGGACTATCCTCACTCCCTGCCGGATAGACGGAGGTGGCGTCCCGGAGGACGCCATCCCTCCAGAAAGACGCCCGGCAGAGAATCAAAAAGTCTGACCTGATCGTGCACGAAGAGCAGGTGGAAACAACAGAAACAGAAAACCAGTTCAAAACTCCGAGCCACTCACACAACCACTCACACTCGCTCACGCAAACCGGGAGAGGAGAGGAGAGAGGAAACGAGGAAGGAAAGGAGGGAGGAGAGAGGAGAGGAGAGGAGAGACAGAAGAAATGAAGAAGTCGATAACACGATAACAGGAAGTGACAGAATACTCTTCAAACACACCTCATCATCGTCTGTCATGGGCTCAGTCTTCGCATCCTGTGAGAGTTAAAGACTCAGTTAGTGATGCTGGCAGAGTAGACATGAAGTCAATCACATGCAGTCAAATGTTCTTTAATGAAGCAACAGCATTTAGAAAGGAGAGGAGGCGAGGAGAGGAGAGACAGAAGAAATGAAGAAGTCGATAACACGATAACAGGAAGTGACAGAATACTCTTTAAACACACCTCATCATCGTCTGTCATGGGCTCGGTGTTCTCATCATCCTGTAAGAGTTAAAGGCTCAGTTAGTGATGCTGGCAGAGTGGACATGAAGTCAATCACATGCAGTCAAATGTTCTTTAATGAAGCCGTCGCCCTGAGTTCGGTTCCTGCGTGTCAGCCAAATGGCCAGCTTTGCAGTAGCAGATAAGAAGTTCATCAGTGTATGCACAGCTTTTCTTTAACACAGTATTTAGGGCCAAAAATGAACAAACCACATGAGAAACTCTCCCCTAGACCCTTTTTTAAGAGCTCGAAAAGAGCCACCAGCCAAGGACAAACAAATAAATGTTCCAGAGTCTGAGAACAGAAAACACACTCCTCACTCAGCTCCGGATCCATCTCTTCATTGCTATCGCCCCATGTACAATCCTCCACTGGAGGACTGCTGTCTGCTTTTCAACAGGCAGTTTGTACAGGGACCGCCAGCTTCCAAAAACCCAGACCACCTCGACTCATTTGTCCCAGCCAAGGAGCACAGGTTCAGAACCTCCACACAGCTCTGATACACCTCCTTCTTCCCGACGTCCTGAATCTTGCTCAGGTGAGGTGTTGAGAAGGACAACAACTGGGACTGCACGTGCTTCAGTTTGGGATCCTTACACCCCAAACAATCCGCTGGCAAATTTACCAAACCTCTGGAGCTCATTAAACGGCGGCACACCGGCTGTACAAAATCTTTCTACCAAGACGGCAACAGCGACAGCAACCGCCACAGGGCCACCTCGGTAAGTATGTTTTCCAAATCACGTAGATTGGATTGTTGTCAAGGCTAACTTAGCCAAACTAGCTAACGGTAGCCAGCAGAGATTTGCTACTAGAACCAATGCACTTTATGTGTAGAAAGATTTTGAGAGGAGAGATGAGACAGAAGAAATGAAGAAGTCAGCAACACGGTAACAGGAAGTGACAGAATACACTTCAAACACACCTCGTTGTAATCAGCATCCACAGCCTGGTACTGGTACTTTATGTTGCGGCCTTGCTTCCTCATGTTGATGTTCTCCTTGGTAGGGTTCTCATCAAGCTGTGAGAGTTAAAGACTCAGTTAGTGATGCTGGCAGAGTAGACATGAAGTCAATCACATGCAGTCAAATGTTCTTTAATGAAGCAACAGCATTTAGAAAAGGCTGCACAGAAAGGCTCCCTGTCTGATGTCATCCCTCTGTGCCACAGAGCTACACACATCAGTGAGTCACACTGCTGCACTGGGTGACATGGTCCTTCATCACCATGAACACGTCCAGAACTGATCCTGGGACAGCTGTTTAAACATGAATAAGCAACCTGCACGCAGCATTATATGAGACATTTCCTTCTGACTGTGAGTCCATACAGCACACACAGTGGTGCTGATACCAACGTTGAAGATCATCTGATCGGCAACATTTTACAGGTAAAGATAAACTTGGAGTGACAAACTACGTCTGCCACTCTACTAATGTATGAGTCACACACAGACAAACTCACCTGTGGCTCTGTCATCCAGGTGATTTGGCATCTTCCTGGTACTGACCCTTTGTACTCGTAAGCAGAAAACACTGGAATCTTGTTCACAGTGTCGTAGACTGTCAGATATCTTCTCACATCTTTATAAGTCTGGCAGATGACTTTGTATCTGTTCTGGTTCTGGATCTTCCCGTCCTCCAAGACGTCTGGGATGTGTGGTGGAGTTTTCTCATGAAGAAACTGGTCACAGTCCGCCACTGAACCCACCACTTCAGCCAGTGTGGGAACGATGGAGAGGAAGAGGAAGGCAGCGAGGAAGCAGATATTCTTTGTGTTCAGAGACGTCATGGTCAAACACTGTATCATTAGAGAGAAGAAGAACAAGCAGACATTACAGCTGAGTTAGGCTGCACTTCCACATGTAGTTTGTTTCCTTCAGTTTGAACCACAGCAGAAAAGTTGTTGAATCAATGATCCATTATCTTTGGTGACATGAAAAGATGAACATAAGTGTAGAAAACAGTCAGACTGGGTTATATTGGACTGTCGGACAGTTCTCCCTGTCATACTTGTAATACATAACCAGCTCTACACTGCCACACAACAGGAAACGTGGAGATGTGAACAAACTAACCACTTGTCCCAGAGACAGTGGTGTGTTTTGTGATGTCCTCTGTCCCTGTCTGTACGTTCAGATGAAACTTTTTCATTCTGTTATTGCTGTCGGTCCGACAGAGCAGATATTTGATGTCAATGGGACGTTCTCGTTAAATGAAGGACGAATAAATAATCCAACGTGTCAGACACGAAGCTGTCAAGACACAAACGATGCCTGTAGCCCTTCTTTAGTGTCATGTCAGATCATTTCATCAATAATCATAAAATACATGAAATAAAATGATTTTTAAAAATCTGGATTATATTAAATCAAACTGTATAAACAGGAAGTGACAGAACTTACGAGCTGTGACAGGTCGTCCAAAAGTCAACGGTGTCTTCGTGTTTCTGGAGCAGTGGAGGGCAGAAGGACTTCCTCGACTGTGACACAAGCTTGTGAAGGACGTCCTACTTATACCGAACATCCAGCAGGTTGTGACGGTGGAGGACGTGCTCGCTTCAAGTAATAGATTACTCTGAATGAACCCGTTTCCAGAGAAAGACTTCACACAGCCTGCACTGCAGGACACTTTGCATAGCACTAACTGTCTGTTTGTACAAAGAAGAAGAGGAGTTTTGGAGCCATTCAAATGTGCACTTGATGATATCTGCAGCCTCACTCTTTGAGCACACGTTAAAACAAGTCAGCTAGAAACACCAGCATCATGTAACTCACGTTTCCTTGTATTCACACGTGTAGAAAAGATGAAATTCATGGAGAGGATCAATATTTGTCACACATACAGTTTGATTCTTTCAAAGTCAGATTGGACCTTAAAGGTCGTATATAACCTGAACCTTACAGCTCCTGGTTCTGGTAACCAGGTCAACCATGGTAACATGTCGATCATTGTCTTCATGGTAGATGGACACTGAAGACATCTGAACTGTGAAATAACACTGATGAAGCAGCTGGTCGTGATTTGGAGGAGGAGGTGTCAGTACAAACACTATCTGATCACTGTTTTAGCATCAAATGTGACCAAGACTAACAGTAAACTCAGTCAGTGTTTCAGCTGCGTGGCGCTCCACCACTTTAGATTTGCTCCATCCGTTCACGGTGTGCAGACAGTGACTTTGGTGATCCTCGGAGCTCTCCTGTGTCTCCGCCTGAGCGCAGAGTCATTTGCATGGCTGACAGCGTCCTAAGTCGAAGCCTTGTATGTCCAAAGAGAGCGTTCCTCTCCATCAGACAAACCACACTGTCCTCATTTCACAGCTCGCGCTATGCAAAGTGTCTCTGAGTATCTTCAGCCAGCTGTGACCGGCCTGAGGAACACTGTCAAGTCTTTGACTGGAGACGGTTCATGAAGAGTAATCTATGACTGAACGTTAGCAGATCCTTTACTCCACTGTCATAAACTGCTGAATGCTCAGTGTCACTCAGACTACAGCTCCACCAGCCTGTGTGATATCTAAACAAAGCATGTCAGCGTTATCTGTGTGCACTCACACACACACAGTTCAATGTAGTAGATGGATGAAGCAGGTTACACCATCATCCACCTGAACTTGAGCCCTTCCTGTCTTTAATGAGGGTCGGAACGTTTCCGGCTGACAGAGCCATGAAGCCTCAGATTTCAAATGGATTTCCGTCATGTAACAATGAGGATTGATTCTTTTAATAACGCTGTTAGACTGAAGCCAACCACGAACAAATAAAATGCAACTTCTGGCGCCGCGCGGTCACCATAGCGACCGCTGTGTCGGAGGTAGACGCGCATGCGTCGTGAGCTCATCAGCTGTTCTGTGTCGTTCAACTCAATAAGACCAAACAGTGACGGAGCATCATCTTTCACCTTGTTAGTCCCCTTCACTCCACACCTTCACTGGCTGCAATGGTTATATTACAATGTTTCAGAATGTTATCTACATGTGTGGCTCCCACCCTGAAGGATGGAGGAGGACATGCGATGGTGTCGGGTGCTTTGCTGGTGACACTGTTGGTGATTTATTCCAAATTCAAGGCCACCACAACATTCGGCCTCCACAGTCATCCAGCTCAGACCCAGATGAGTGCTCAGCATATAAGGGAACAACCATTCAACATGACGACCACGTATCCTGATGACTTTGGTGTTAATCTACAACGTAGAAAATAGTAAAATTTCTGAATAAGTGGGAAAGAAAACTGCATCTATAAATCAAAGTTTAATAACACTGAAATCATTCCCTCTACAGGATTTTATACATTCATGAACATTACATGAAAATGATCTGCAGTGCAGCTAAATTTGTCAAGTAATGGAATAAAACACTGGAGCTGTTGTGGCTTGATACTTTTAGGTGACACTGCTCTCTTTAACACTGACAGGAAACACCAAAGGAGACCTCCAGACGGGTCGGGTGGGACGTTACTGAGCGACTGGGTCCATCACCAGAGCCGTGGCAGGTTTCCTGTACTGGAGTCAGAATCGTACAAAACAGGAGACCCAACACGAGCACGAACACGAGATTTGTGTCCTTCAGTTTTCACAGCTGTCAGGTGACTCGGATGTGTCGGTGGATGATTGGACTGAAGTCCATCTGGTACCATTACACCTGTTCTCCGCGCTGTGCTTTCTCTGAATACGACAATAGCTGCCAGAACACTGAGACCGGCTGGTCGGCGTGGAGTGGAAGTCAGGGGCCGTCACGGCCGCCACGGATGGCGTGAATGGTGGAAGCAGCTGATTGGTCGTTTGATCAGTTTGGGGGAGGGGCGTCAGCCTCCAGAGCGTCGGTGATCATCACGCAGAGCTGAGAGAACGCCGGTCGCTCCTCTGGTCGCTGGAACACAGAACACAGGTCAGAAATTCAAGCCGTCCCTGAATGTGACGCTCATCTATGGTCAACCTGAGAAAAGGTGAAACCTCCACCTCACCTCGTGCCAACACAGCTGCATGATGTCATAGATGGTGGGCGTGGCCATTTTGGGCCTGTAGAGGCGGTGACCTTTGGTTACCAAGGTGACAACCTCGTGGTTCTGATTCTGGTCAAACGGCATGCGACCCTCAGTGAAAACCTCCCACATCAGCACACCTGGAGACAGAGTGGAGTTAATGAAAATGGTGAACGCTCGGATGGTTCGTCGATGTCCGAAGAGGCCTCACCGTAGGACCACACGTCTGACTTGCTGCTGTACTTGCAGAAGTTAAAGACTTCAGGAGGCGACCACTTCACGGGAAACTTAGCACCTGATGAGCTGGTGTACTGGTCATCTAACACGTACCTGCAAAACACACATCAACAGCTCAGTGGGGCAAATCTATCTTCAAATCACTCCAGATAAATAAAAAAAAAGACATCGGATAAACGAACAAATTCGTACCTGGCCATGCCAAAGTCAGACACCTTCACCACCAGGGAGTCATTCACTAGACAGTTCCTGGCAGCCTGCAGGAGAGAGGGAGGGAGGGAGGGAGGGAGGGAGGGAGGGAGGGAGGAGAGAGAAACGAATGAAGGGAGATAAATATGCAAAACATTTTTTCAACCTGGTTTGTGCCAAGTTGTGTTGGCATAAAATGTTTTAGCATCAAATGTGACCAAGACTAACAGTAAACTCAGTCAGTGTTTCAGCTGCGTGGCGCTCCACCACTTTAGATTTGCTCCATCCGTTCACGGTGTGCAGACAGTGACTTTGGTGATCCTCGGAGCTCTCCTGTGTCTCCGCCTGAGCGCAGAGTCATTTGCATGGCTGACAGCGTCCTAAGTCGAAGCCTTGTATGTCCAAAGAGAGCGTTCCTCTCCATCAGACAAACCACACTGTCCTCATTTCACAGCTCGCGCTATGCAAAGTGTCTCTGAGTATCTTCAGCCAGCTGTGACCGGCCTGAGGAACACTGTCAAGTCTTTGACTGGAGACGGTTCATGAAGAGTAATCTATGACTGAACGTTAGCAGATCCTTTACTCCACTGTCATAAACTGCTGAATGCTCAGTGTCACTCAGACTACAGCTCCACCAGCCTGTGTGATATCTAAACAAAGCATGTCAGCGTTATCTGTGTGCACTCACACACACACCAGAGCAACACAATACTTATGTCAGTCTGTGCTGTTGTATAACTGTCAGTTATTTATCCTGATGATGAACTGTGGTGGTTCTGGTGGGGTTTGAAACAATGACTAGAGTGGCCGCGGTCAGCTCCGGCTGGATGTAGTGAAACATTATGTACCAACGTCCAGCTAGCAACCAACACCTGCCCTAACCCGGCAACCGTCGCACGTATCAACGTTGCTGAAAGCTGCCGAAGCGTCAACAGACTCAAAGTGACAGTTACCAGATCTCTGTGGATGAAGCCGTTGGCCTCCAGGTGCTCCATGCCCTCGCCGACGTCCAGGCAGATACTCAGCAAGGACCCCAGGCTGAAGCTGCCCCGCCGCTGCCTGAGGAAGTTGAGCAGGCAGCCGTGCTCCATGAACTCGGTGACGATGTAAATGGGCTTCTGCTGGCTGCACACTCCATACAGCTGCACCAGCTTAGGGTGGGACAGCTTCCTGGAGAAACAGGACATGAACCTCAGAGTGAGACCCTCGTATCTACAGACGCCTTCCACAGAGTCGGCCATGTTACAGTAGGTCACCACAGAGTGTCCTCCCTGCTCCCTGCTCCTTACATCATGACCTTGGCCTCCTCGATGAAGTCCTCCTCGTACATGGCCCCCTCTCTAATGGCTTTGATGGCCACTTTGTGCTGAGCCCGCCACTTTCCGAGCCGCACCAGACCGAACTGACCGCTGCCCAGCTCCTTCATGAAGGTCAGCTCGCTGGGGTTGATCTCCCACTTCTCTGTTGGGCGGGAAATCGAGAGAGTTTGGGTAAGTCAGAAGAAAATAGCGTGTAGTGTTTCCATCCAAACGTATCCCAAATTTGAACTGAATTTCGAGTCAGTTGGCAAGTCGAGTCAGATGGAAGCTCAAACTGGATGTAAACCAGTCGTTCATGTTTAATTCATGTATTCATGTGTGGAGCCATCATGGATGGATTACAGAGCCATGAGGAAACAGCTGTTCAATCATGTGACTTCAATGCTCGCTATGTGGGAAGCAGTTAACTTAATGTGATACTTCAAAAGTCATCAAGGCAACCTCACAGACAGACGTCCAGCAATTAGTTAAACAGTTTGGGACTGACCGTAGCTGAAGCCGGCGGTGGACGGAGCGGACTTCTCCTGTTTCCCTACAGGATACCTCAACCTGGCAACAAGACCTGAGATGTCGAAAGACAAAGAGACGGAGACGTTTTCACAGAAATGTGTGAAGCAGTTCTTCAATAAGTACATGCTGCTTCTCGCTGCAGACGTGTCGTCTACCTGCCGCGTTGTGTTTGTGGTACTCGATCAGGTCGGGGATGGAGCTGAACAAGTGTTTCTCAGCCAGGTAGAACTGTTGAGGCGAGCCTTGTGTCTCCTTGATGTGGTAATGTTTTATAACGGCACCTCCCTCCCTGCAAACGCACATAACAACAACGCAACTTACATCCATGTGTGATAATCCAACATCCAACGCCTCAACTCTCTGATCTACAGAGTTTCCTGATAGATAAGCGCTTAGCTTGGACGCAGTGAACTTACCCCGCAGCAGACTTTGCATAGAGGGAGACGGTGTAGGTTCCAGGAGTGCTGGAGTCTCTCACGATGAAGGCTCCTTCTTTGTCCTGCAGAGGGCGACACAAGGACAGAGCAAAGCAAAGCAGGACAGAGGAGAGTGAGGAACGATGACACAAGGAGAGGAGAAACAAAGGAAGCAAAGGCTCACCTCCTTCCTCAGCAGCTCCTCTGCCTTGTTCCTGTTGACCTGCTTGCTGTACCAGCTGTAACAAACAGAAAGAAACTCTCAGTGACAGTGACATCTAAACTGTTCTCTTAAAACCTCTAAATGAGACTTTGTCCAGTCAATAAGCTGGACAAATGAATAGCATGGAGAATCATAGGCAGTATAATGCTCCCTCTCCGGGCTGGGTAGTGAAGGAGTCCAAGTAAGTTTTGTCTACAGTATTGCGGACGCCGTACCGGACGGTATTGGTTCAGGGGGAACTGAGCCAGAAGGCAAAGCTCGTGATTTTCCAGCCCGTCCACATTCCAACCCTGACCTGCGGCCATGAGGTTCGGATAGTGTCCGAAATCACAGAAACAAGTGGCTCAGAGTCGAGACGCCGAGGTGGTTCAGGAATCTGATTAGGATGCCCCCTTGGAGTCTTCAGGGCACGTCCAACTGGTAGCAGAGCCCGGGGCAAATCTCTCTGGAGGGACTACAGAGCCCATCTAGACTGACTGAGACTGAGAACACCTCGGGACGCTCGAAGTTTGTAAGAAAAGGGTAGAAGTGAAGCGACTGTGACTGTGACTTTAACGTGACAGTTAACCGCTGTTGAACTGCTGTGAAATGATTAACACACTTACACAAACTGCACCAGGTTTCCAGATTTCTTCTCGGTTACGTAGTTACTTGGGATGTAGCCTTCCTCACTGTGAAAGACAAACACACAGAAGGGGAAGACAGCAGCTTACTCACACATACCAGAGCTCATGTTACTGACAGTAACTACAGCAGGTTAGAGCAGTTTCCTGATGCCTGTCCTGCTGACCTTTGACCTGTAGGTGGCAGTAACACACTGCAGTGAAGGCTGCTGACTGCTTGCTCGAGGATGTAAACGAAGCAGCAGGTTAAAAAATAAACATAACTCTGGATAAATCATGATATGAAATCCACACCCATGTATGGTGATTGTACTTGGCAGCCGAGTTGCATTGTGGGTAGTGTAGGCACCGTGTTTTAACGATATCTCTGTAGGCGAGTGAAGCACTCACCCATACTTGTTGCGCGCCTTGTACCAGTTGACGTCACACTTCTCCAAGATGACGTACTCGCCTCCTTTGACCAGACTCAGGTCGTGCGGCTCGGTGGCCGGGAAGTCGTACAGCGCCACCACCACCACCTCCTCCTCCTCCTCCTCCTCGTCATCATCCTCGTCCAGGTCATCGTCGTCGGGGGTCGGGGGCAGCGGAGGAGCGGGTCGCCGCTGAAGAATGATGAAATGCTCACGTGGTGTGACTGTGGTTATCGACTGTGTGTGTGTGATCGAGCGGCTCTTTGGTGCTTACCCTCTCGTTTTTACGCCCCTCTCCAGGAATCGGGGGTAAAGGCTTTCTGGAAACTGGTGAAGAGGAACAGAAAGTTTGAACGCTGGCTGTGACAACACTCTGAACTTTGACCTCTCACCGCTGGCTAAAGAGCTAAAGCTAATAACACAGCTCAGAACCAGCTAACAGATTTACATTTCCTGTTTTTCTTTCTTGGTGTCACATTAATTTAATACATTTACCACAATACAAAGTACTTCAAGTACTGCACTGTACTGCATTTCAAAGGGTACATTTATCTATCTAGTATAAATACTACACTGTACTACGAGCACCAGATGTTGTAAACTAGTTTCAGCACTAAATCTTTAATGTGAAGCAACTAATCAGATCAAAACTATGTCATTCAAACGGGTGGAAATCTTCTATGCAAATGAAATAAACATTGTTTTTTAGTGTAGTTGTATTTTTACAGTATTACTGTGCCGTGGTGTTTTACTGCTGTGACGGTACCTGTCGTGGTTGTGTGGGTGTGTTTTTCTTACTGTCTCCAAACAGGTTGTACTCCTCGCAGCCCGGAGCCTGTTTTTCCGCCTGGCGACAGCAGAGCCACGCCCCTTCCAGCCAGAACTGAGGGTGAAACTTCGCCAGGACCACGGCGTTGTCTTTGATTTCTGCAGACGGAAACGGTCCAGGTCATTTTCAGACTCAGCATGGAGTACATGAATCCCGTCGCTGCAGCTGCTCACCTCGTTGATAACGGTGTAACGTTTTGTTTCTAAAATACCCGCATGCACCTCTAACCTCCACCTGAACGGCCCTGAGCAGGACATTTAAATTTCAGTTGGCCTCATGTGCATTTCAGTGCGGTGCGGCACACCTGCATCATGTAAAACACAGTTCCAACTTCAAAATGAATCAAATCAATCAAAGTTTCTGTCACCAAATCTCCAAAAGCTAAATGGCACCTAAACAAAGTGGCGGACGTTAACGCACCTGTCTGACCGACAAACCTTCTTCTCACATACTTTACGCAGCAGCAAGTGGAAACAGTGGGGGCTGCTGGAAACACTGGCCCAAGTGTGAAAACCGAGTGAAGTGTGGTTCAGAGTGTGAAACACACACACTGCTGCGACGCACAGCAGCCTTTTAATTCAGGCGGCAACTTTGTGTTTTAGGTGCACCAGCAGTCACATCACTTCTTCACACTTTATATGTGAGTGATGATTGAGAGGATCATCCTACCCGACCTACAAACAGCTCTGTCTCAGAAACAGCAATGCAATCACAAGTTTTCATTCCAAGCACAACTTCTTTAGAGAGAGCAGAGCAGCCCTCTGCAGCAGTCACCACGACCCGGCCAGTCCTCCCTGAAAACAGCCTCTAAACCTCACGACGTGTTTGCACGGTGGACAGGAACAGGAACTCACCTGTCCAGATTTTATTAAGGCTTAAAGTTCTGCAGAATGAAGTGGAGAATTAAGATCCGCCAATGACGTCATGGACGTACCGTCCATTCTTTATACTGTCAACGCTCTGCACGGTTAAATGCATCAACAGAAGCTCTGAATGTCCGGCAGAACATTTTAAGATGGCACCACCATGAAAAAATGTGACAAAGCAGTGAATCAGAACCAAAAGTTAAATTCTGATTCGTGGTCAAACAAACATCAGTACAGATCAGAACCGAGGACAGACTGACCTTCTTTGAGGCTCTGGACCCA
The DNA here is from genome assembly GCA_023373845.1 of Nibea coibor. Taxonomy (NCBI): domain Eukaryota; kingdom Metazoa; phylum Chordata; class Actinopteri; family Sciaenidae; genus Nibea; species Nibea coibor. The sequence goes on from CM041729.1 coordinate 1,129,728, forward strand.
GAGACTTCTGCTGTCGTGACTCGGTGCGAATATGTAGAGGGTGCTGGTGTTGTACACCACCTGGACATGAAACCGATAATCGATGAAAGATTATCAAACGATTTGCAAAAAGTCGTAATTATCCTTTAAAGTGACGACAGAGCAGCTTTAATCGATTGGAGTGTATTTGTCGTGTGTTTGCACCTGGAAGGGGTATTTGTTCTGGCAGGGGATGATTCCTCCTCCGTTCTTGACGATCTCCACACATCTGATGTGGCTCAGCTCGATCGAGCCTCTCCTGAACTTCTTCTGTTGGTGCAAACAGCAGCACGTCATCTCTAGTAAATATAACCTCACGCTGGTTCATGCAGGTGAAGTGTGGAGTCTGTGTGGAGCAGTGATCGTGTGTAAAGTGTCATTTCCTCCGGCGGCGGGTCTGATGGCCACTCTGATAGTTTGTGGGTGTGTATGACCGGTGAAGATGTGTGAACTTCAAAAACAAACAAACTTCTTTTTCCTTCTAAATAATTAAAGATTTTAAACTCTTTGTTTGAAAGATGCTTGTTTAACTCTCGTGTATGTGTGATAGTAAAATAATAAGACGTGACCTCGGCTCTCCCGTCGTAGTACGTCAGCTGGCTCTTGGTGAGGACAAACAGTCTCTCCTTGTAGTTCAGCGGCGACGTCTTCTTCTTCTGCTGCGAACGCTTGATGAGCGTCTCCTCCAATAGCAGCTCGGTACTCATCCTGGCTCCGCCCACGCCCTCAGTCCATTGGAGGATGTCGTCAAAACACGGCGGGCTGGAGTTGAGCTGAGGAGAGACAAAAAAAAAGTTTTTTTAGTTTGTTTTAGACATTTTTACATTTTTACGCTCTACGTCGTTTTAGCATCTTCCTGTCTGGAGATGGTGGAGACCAAAAACTGAGCGAAGATCTGAATCAGGGCCGTCTCTACCTGTTTGGGGGCCTTATGCAAACACTCTCTGGGGGCCCCTATAGAACAAATATGTTGATGGTAACTCTGCAAACCGATCCAGCTTGCTTAAAATCTGTTCACATTTTGATGTCTGCTGCTCTCCTCACTTCAGCTGTCAGTCATAACTCACTGCGTGACGTGACAGCCCAAAGGTGACAGTCACACCTCCTCAGGTGGGGACCAATCAGGGCCTGGTGACCCCACACCTGTATTTACATAGGAGCACTGCACACACACACACACACACACAGATGACTGATGATCGGAGCTGATTTGTACGTCACACTGGAAGCAGGTGGGGTCACATCCCGTTACGCACAGACCAACTGTGGTTCGTGCGTCTGCCTCAACATGCCCAACACCAACACGCGCATTGTTAACCAGATAAGTCTTTTGCGCAGCGTGCGCATGCTCACAAGGTACCGGTCGGTGGGAGGGCGGCTCGTCTCACCAGCTCAGCCTCACTTCAGCTTTCAGCTCTGTCAAACATGCAAATACAGCGACCGGGAAGGAAGCGGCTACCTGCTTTGTCTGGACATGCACGCGGTGTGCGCGTCTGCGCGCGCGACCCAGCTCGACGCCGCGTAAAAGCCACGTCCGCTGTCAGTGAGCGGCGGAGCGGAGGCACCTGTGTGTCAGTGTGCGCACGGTTTACCGAGGCCATCAGATAGGAAGAGTTTATCATCATCACCGCAGACTCGGGTTGATCACGGCAGTGCGCCTCAGCCTGAGATTGCTGTTGCTCCTTCCGCTGTAGACAGACGGTTGATGATAGTGTGACCAAGTCTGTGGCAATAAAAACACTGGCAAACACATTTGGCAAACTCCACTCTGTTTGATTTAAAGCTTCTTGGTGGGTCTGTCCACTTCGGCACAACAGCAACATGCTGATGGAGGAAGGAGACACACCTGCCGCACGCAGAGAGACCGTCTCACGGCTTTGTCAGCCTGGGCCTGTCTCCCTCTCCTGGGCCTCAGACTGGAGACAGGCACCTTCACCCCGGCAGGTGAACAGCGTCTTCAGCCGCTCACCTGCCGTGTTCTCCTCCTCCTCCAGCCGCACAGCACCTTGACGTTCCCCCTCAGACACAGCCAGCCAATCAGGACGCTGCCAGAGCTCTCAGCTCTCTGTTTGTCTTTGGTTCGTGACTCATAACGCACATTTACATGTTTATTCTAGTCTGAGCTCCATTTACATTCCTGCACTGTTGAAGCCAGACAGCTGTAACATGGGGACTTATGGAGACTGACTCTCTTCTGGAGCCAGCCTCAACTGCAGTTTTTGATTGGACGACGAAGTCTGCTTCAACGTTGTCTGGAAGTTGTTTTTGTGTTTGCTGCTCTCACCTTTAAATGGACCAGTGATGACGGGGTCACGGGCTCAGATCAAATGAGATTCATCAACATTAAAAATGGCGGGTCACAAAATGCTTGTGTCATCTAAAAAATCTGATGATGTAATCATTCTGCTCTTTACTTCTGCATTCGTTTGTGCTCGTTCCTCTAAATATGGATTGTGCTTTTACACCACAGGAAATATTAGACTGTGTCTGTGAAGTGAAGCTAACGCGGAAGTGCCAAAAACAGCAGCACTGCCAACACGGTGAGAACAGCATTGAGCTAAATATGAAACTTCTGAATATGGAGCCGACAAATATCAAAACAACAGATTCCAAAAACGCTGAAACTGTCCAAAACAGACCAACAGAAAATGAGAGCAAAGTGAAGCCACAAACTGCAGTTCCTCTAACGTCCACCTGAGGCTGGCTGCAGAAGTGAGTCAGTCTCCATAAGTCCCCATGTTAGACAGCAGAAATAAACATGTTTACAGCCTGGTACAAAAACAGTTTTGGTCTCTGTAGCTAATTTCCCCGTTCATGACAACTGTACTGAGGGTGAATTTATATACAACTCACCTGTTCACATTATATTAAGGCTTAAAGTTATGCAGGGTTCAGAGCGTGGACGCTTTGATTGACAGGTGGGCGTGGTAAAATACAGCAGTGTAACAATAACAATATACTCCACAGGAATGTTTCCTCATCCACCTCGTGTCCTGTGAATGTGTCATTATCGATCAGTAGTTTATCTTATCTTGTGCATGATTAGCACTTTAACTTTGAGCCTCTAATGCAGAGACACAGGAAGCGGGTCAAACCTGCGGTACTGCGGTCAGCACTGAATGGTGATGCAGTAATTGTACTCGTAGCACAGTATTTTACTCACACATAACATCTGAGAACAAGTCGTCTGCATTTCCGACTGAACGTGAACGCACCACAAGGAAGCGAAAAGTCCACGCGCGCTCTGCCAGCCTTCGTGTGCACCTGTCCAGGTGTTTTTAAGTTCACTTCAGGCTCATTTAAAAACACCTGCAACCAGACCAGCTCCGTGGCTCGTTATGAAGTGTTCGCTGTGGCGTTCACGGGCTTCATTTAGCTCCTGTTCTGTCACTACGAGATGCGTTCACGTCGGTAAAACTCCAACAACTCACTCTTCTTTTTTTTACGTCTTCCACGTCGGCTCGTGATATTTTGAGCAGTAAACTTTGCAACACTTCACGAGCAACTTGTTGCTCCGCGGTTTGTCAACTAACAACCACAAAAAAAAGAACAACGAGCTGAAATAAGAAGTTTTGTTCGTCTTACCGTCACTCCTCATTTTCCCTCTCTGCGTCTTTGACTTCACTTCATCAGGGTGCGTTTGCTTTCCATGTCGCTGTAAACGAGAAGAGCGGGATTGAGGAAATGAAGAGAAGGAGACACAACCTGCACACACACACACACAGACACACACTTCCTCCTACACTGCTCTAACCTCTCTCTAAGAGAGAAGGAGGGAGGAGGGAGGGAGGTCAGCGGTGTGTGAGATCATTTGAGTATTCAAATCAGAGAGCGGAGTGGAAAATTATTGAATGTCTCATGTGGGTGCGTTTGTTTTTATGTCTTTGTGAGGACCGAGTGCTTCATTTTCACTGTGAGAGCGAGGACAGTTCTCAAAGTGAGGACGCCTCTGTCGTCTCCGTCACTCGTTCTCACACTATGTAACTTTGGAGAAGTCTGTAACGCTCTCCACAGACTCTCCTGATGAACAGTGAAGCTGTAGCTGCTGCTAGCTGTACATAATGGCAGAGGAGAAGAGAGCGAAGAGGACAGCTGAGCGTGTTTACCGCAGTGGGATTACAGTCTGAAACTGGAGGCGACAAATCACAAAAAAAAATAATTTAGGGAGGAAGTTTTTGCAAATAAGACAAAAAGTGAAAACATTTGTGAGTCGGCTCAGGATGGGAAATTATTTCATCGAAGGTTAAAGTCCAAACGTTTGTGTGCGGGCTCTGAAACTGAAAGCTTTAAATGAAAGCTTTGACTTCAACGTTCATGACCGAAGCTTTAAGAAATAAAAAACAAATGTCCTGAACGCTCCAACGGGTTCAAAGATCACTTCTTTAATGCTGATGGCAGCTGGTTTCAGTTCTTTTCTTAGAAAATCAACTCGTACAGACCTGACAGTTCTTGTGGGGACACGGTTCAACGCATTTATGGTATCACGGATATTATTAGAAGCAGCAGTCGTTGTGGTAGAAAGACAAATAGTCGTAGAAGCAAGAGGGGTCGATGCACGGCCAGATCAGAGAGGCTGCAACATTTAACATCTGTCAAGCTAACTGTACTGTACGCTAATGTCATTCATGTGACCTCTTCCATGCCCCTGTGACCATCCGTGCTCTATTAAGACATTAAACTTGACAGAAATTGTCCTTTACACACAGACGATGTGTAAAAACGCAACCAGAGAAAAAGAAGTGTTCTCTCAGTGGTTTCCCCCTCGTAGGAAAAGAAGTGACTTCCAGTTTTTTAAACAAATTAACGTCTTAACACACTAATATTCTACCAATGCAACTTTCCATGTTACTGGTGAACAAACTGAATTTATTGGACACTTTGACTTTCTCGATTCAGAAGAGGTCCAAGGTTCTACGAGCTGTGAGCGGTACAGGACGGCGTCAGCTAACTCAGTAAGTGTGTTTCAGGAAGAAAACGAGAGTATTTAGTGTTTCCTTTCGCAGATATTTTGGTTATTAAATTTTGATGGAAACCTGATTTTTTTCCTGCACTGGTCTATTTTTGATGGACGGCACACCAGGCAGCGCAAAATTGATTTTACTTCGTAGTCTACTCATGTAGAGCGAGTCGTCCAAGCAAGATACTGAACCCCAACGTACTCCTGAAGGCGTACGTAGGTGTCTCAAAAATGAACAATTGACACCTTGCATGGCAGCCAATGCCACCAGGAGGTGAAGCAGCTCAGAGGAGGTCAGAAAACTGGAAGGGTGTTGTATAAGTGCAGTCACTTATTCATGGTAGAAGCATAGAGTAGGAAATATGACGAGTTTTCAGAGTCAGCCATGCTGCTTTGGTCTCTTACACAAGCATTCGTGACTCTCAGAGGATGAACCCTTCGGACTTTTCCCACCATGAGGCTCACACCTGTGGTTTTGGTTTCCCTTCACGATGAATCAGTGACTCTTCATCCAGCATCCAACTCAAATGGAGCAAACGCCTGCAGAGCTGATGACTCCTCGGCCTCAGCCTCAGTTAGCCGGCTGACACGCTAAACTAAGATGGTGATGGTGTGTGTGTCTGTGTGTGTTCTTCCTGGAGTTACTCACAGAAACGGATGCTTTGTGGTTACATTCACGTCATGCTTTCACTTCCTCTCCACCCTTTTATCTCGTCTTTCTCTTTCTTTCTCTCTGTAAACACGAGCTGAATAAAACTTTGAATGTTTTCAAGTCAAACTCTATTTTTGTTTAACGTGCAGGAGAAACAGTCAAACAAACGAAACCATGAACGAACACATGAAATCATCTTTCTTCTCCTATCTCCCATTGTCTTTGTCTTCTTTCTATTGTTCACCTCTCTTCTTCACCTTCATTACTTCCTCCACCCACCTGCCTCTCCCTCCCTCTCTCTCTCTCTCTCTCTCTCTTCTTTTGTCTCTGTCGATCAGCTATTTCAGGGTTTCCTAACCTGTGGCATCATATCGGCCTCATAGGTGCGTGTGATCGCAGAGAAATCATCGCTGACCTCAAAAACCCGAGCTGAAGAAAAGCTGGAGCTGAAGAAGAGATAGAAGAAGAAGTGGAGGAGGAGAAGGAGGAGGAGGAAGAAAGAGAAGAAGAGGAAAAGAAAAAGAGATGAGCAGTCGATCATGATTCACTCAAGTAAGTACCTGCACCGAGTGCGCCACAGCTGCAGATTAAACTCTTAGTGATAAACTATCACACATACACAGACATTTAGAACAAACATCACCTCGCTCCAGCAGCAGGATACAGCGAAGAAAAACTGACAAACGCATTCAACAAATCCACAAAGTCGACACTTTCAGCGAGACGACACGCCGAGCAGAAAGAATGAATGAAAAGTGACGTGAATTTAGGCTCTTTAACGATGTGAAAAGAAGGAATAAGTGACGAAGAATCGACCGACTCGAAGCAGAAAAGAGCGTAAAACATGCACGGCAAAAATCTGACAAATATGAGCAGAGTGCGTCTCTAAGACAAGCAGCATGTGTGTGTGAGAACATGAATATAAGAAGACAGTGTCATGCGAGTGTGTGTGAAGGTTTGGCAGCTTGTTCAGATCCTCAGACATCAAATATAAAATGTCTTAAACGTCTTCAAGTCATATGTTTCTGTGAATTCTTGAGCTGATGTTTTCTTTGGGTGCGTTCGTGTCGGCCGGTGATGTTGTGGTGTGCAGGGAGGTGGAAAACACTGAAAGGTCGTGGAGATACACCTGTTTGAATGATCTGCTGAGTTCAGCTGGCAGATAAAATGAAGTTTCAGTTCTGTTTCTCTTACTTGAACCAAGGGGCAGTTACCAAGACAGGAAGTCTAAAGAGGCCTTTTGAGGTCAAACTGAGAAACATGTTTTAAACTTCAGAAAGTTTACGAGAGTTGGACTGTTTCACTTTATCTGATACCTTGGGAGTGTTCATGAACACACCCTGACCAAACCTTAGCCACAGCGTACGATCAGAAAACACTTGTTGAATCTCAAGCAGATCGTGGCAGGAAACCGAATCCAGAAACACACACCTGGAAAACAACAAAACACAAGAAAGCTAAGTATCCAAGTACAGCCTCACGTGACGCGTGATTTGATTCTGAATTTGTTTTCCAGTCCAGAAAAGCAGAAGTGAGCCGAGATCATTATCGGACCGCAGCGGTGCTGCTGGGCTTGAAATATCTGATGGGCCCATAGCAGTCACAGAGTGGTTTGATGTAGCAGATTTAAACTGTGTCAGTCCGTTCAGCTGATAGCGTCAGTGGAAGAGCAGGAGGCTTTTTAGGGAACGCTGATGGGAATATCTGAAATGTTGAGTGCATCAGTGTCGTCCTCGCAGGGTGGAGGAGCAGCCTTGTAGTCTGTGATGCTCTGACCATAGGCACGCTTTGCCGGTCTGATGGCACGCTTCAGGTTGGCGCTGGCTGATCTGAGCGCCTCGCTGTCCCCAGACTTGAACGCAACATTTCGTCCCCTCAGCGTGCACGTACCTCACTGGTCATCCAGGGTGTGGTGACAGAGATATCCTCCACTCAGCATACTCCTCCACACTGATGAGCTGGTTCTCAGTAGCAGCTTTCTTGAGCATCATTGTTGCTGACACAGATCCCCTGCTTCACAGAGGGTTTTCCTCTGGTGAGCAGGAATTCGCATTACAGAGAGATGATCTGATGAGCCAAGGTAAAAGTAAGGTAAATTTCATTTAGCAGTAATTTCATGATCCAATCATGGTCCAAGTTAAAACGAAAGTCTCGTTGATTTTTGGTGATTGGCTGATCAGTATGACACAGATCCAGTGTTGTTGAAGTTTCTTCAGTCATCCAAAAACACAAAGTTTTCAGTCAGCCTGTGGAGGAAGGAACTCCTCGGTTACAAAAACTGGATGTTGGTTCACCACAAACCACCAGAGGAGTTCATCGCTCCTCATGGCATCGCTCGCGGACGAGCTTCAAAATGTGCTTTTATTTTGGTAGTCCCCTTCCAAAAATCACGTGACAGTCGTGGGTTTGCAGGGGCGCGTGCTTTCATAGACGCAGCTTTTGTCTTCAAACACAAGACGCACATGAAGAGACACAGGAAGACGTGCTGCACGCACATGAAGCGCAAACAGTGAGAAAAATGACCCACGCACAGCTGTCTGTTCATTCGCCCACACAAACGCACTTACAGACACAAAGAGTGTTAGTTCTGTAGAAAAGGAAACTATACTTCCTGTCAAAGACCTCCTACTCAAAGCCACAAAGCGAGGGAGAGAAAACAGTATAAAGAGAGAGAGAGATGAGTCCAGTGAAACTAAACAAGATTGTGTGAGATGTAAAACTTCTCTTCTGTGTTTAACCTACCAGTTCTTTTCTGAGCGAGGACGATACGTGAAGCCATTGGGTTATTTCCCCGTCAATCACCAAACAACCGGAGCTGCATCAAAGTGTCTCAGTGAAGGAAGAGGCTGTACAGAAACACTGCAACTAGCCCAGTCGACAGCCTTAGCAGCAAGATCAAGCGAGGTCAACAACACAAGACATAGCAGCCAGCTAATATTACTCATCAGCGTCCTCTTCACTCTCTTCTCCTCTGCCATTATGTCCAGAGAAGCTGCTGAGCCCCCTCTGCCCAGCTCCGGCTCCCTGAAAACCTCTTCTTCTTCTTCAAACACTGCCCTGGTGCTCTGAGTTCACCCTGGCTAACAGACTGAGCTAACATGAGCTGACAGCAGCTACAGCTGGCAGCCGTTTACTTCACTGTCCATCAGGAAACTCTGTTAACGTGTTTTTATCATTAACTTCTGTTTTCTTCTTCCAGATCACTCCATCTACTCAGTCTTCTGCTGCTGCTGCTGCGCCGTGCAGACCAGGTACAATCTGTTTTAAAACATCGTGAGCGAACTATTCAGTTTATTAAATCACAACAGTTTGATTATCTTACTGTGACTTCCTGATGCAGGCGAAAACTCCAACTCCTGTTTTAAAATTCACTCAGTTGCTTCGAGGTTTGACTCAGCTGAGGCTTTGTTTGCATCAAACTTAGTGTCATTAGCGTTGCAAGATTTAGTCATAAACTAAAGAACGAGACAAAACAAACGTGGACCTGATGCAAGAGGAAGTCTCAGAGATCACTGAAGTCGTTAGTATTAACTTACATTGCAGCATGTTTACTTGTTTCTGGTTGCATTAATTCGTCCCTTGTCACAATGAGCACAGACAGAAGTGTGTTGGAGATGATGCGTTCACCTGTCGTCTGTTAAACCTGCATCTTTTTGGCCGTTTGGTTTTCAGGGAGTTCAGCACCCGCATGGAGCTGGAGGGAAGCACCTCGTGTTTCCAGAGCAGACGACACCCGGGACATGCCTGCCGGGTAAGACACAGTGTGTGTTATTCATTTCCAGCTCCTGTTCTGGCACGACACTGGCTCCACTCTCCATCAGCATTCTCTTAAACCTCAGCAACGCAAAGAAAAAAAAAAAGTTAGACAGTGTTGCTTGAATTTTTCTCTCTGTCTCTTTCAGGTCGACAGGTCGAGGAAGAAGCTCCCCCTCCCCCCTCCTGAGGGCGAGGATGGTGAAGGTGAGGGGATGCTAAGCGTCGTCGCTATGTACGATTTCACCGCCAAAGAGGACACTGACCTCACACTCAAGCAGGTACTCACTCACACACACACACACATAGAAAAACACACAAACTGAGCAGTAGATGTGTGGTGACAGTGTGTCGTGTCCACAGGGAGAAGAGTACATCATCCTCCACAAGCAAGACCAGCTGTGGTGGAGAGCGCAGGACAAACATGGGTAGGGCCATGAATTATGAATGACCAGTACACTGCCAGTTTAAGGCATGTTTTGGTCCATGCTTGCTAACATGAAGGCACAGTTGTAGTGATGTAGAGCAGAAACACTGGAGCTTTAAGTTGTCCAATGAAGAGCTGAGTGTGAAAATGGCCGCTGTACGTTTCTTCTTGTTTCAGGAATAAAGGCTTCATCCCCAGCAACTACGTGACAGAGAAAAACAGAATTGAGGCAAACTCGTGAGTCTTAGTTTGTATTCAACATTTGCTTCATTATTTTTCTTTTTATCGAACTCCAGTTAAATTATTATCTGTAAAGATTCAAAGTCAGTTAAACGTTCCCTTTCCATCCTGGAGGTGGTACTGCAAAAACATCACAAGGACAGAAGCTGAGCAGCTGCTGAGACAGGAGGTAACTCCATTTCTGTCTACCTGTCTCTACGGTGTCCATCTCTGTATCTGTTTATATGCAGTGGTAGCCTTTTATATCTGCTGTTTGTAGAGCTCAATGAATCAATAATCAGACAAACATTCACTGTCTCACATCTTCTGATTTTGGACCGTTTCCAGGACAAAGAGGGTGGTTTTGTGGTTCGGGAGTCCAGTCAGAAGGGAGTCTATACCGTCTCAGTCTATACCAAAACATTAGGGTGAGTCACATCACAGCTGAGAACAGCATCGTCATGACCTTCACCTACAAACCGAACCTTTCACCTTTGTTTTTTATCTTTGTGTTTGTCTGCAGTCGTAACGGGGATATTAAGCATTACCAGATCAAAATAAGTGACACCGGACAGTTCTTCCTCGCTGAAAGATATACCTTCAACAACATACCTGAACTCATACACTACCATGAACACAATGCAGGAGGTACACACACTCACGCCTTCAATTGAAACAACAGTGCTACACATCATGCTTCATTTGATGGTTTGGTATGGTTGTGTAGGTCTAGTGACCAGGTTGCGGTATGCAGTGGGTCCTATGGGCAGGTGTGTACCTGCCACATCAGGATTCAGTTCAGGTGAGTAAATAAATACACACAAACAAACTTTTACATTTACCTAAAGTGCTGAAAGTTGATTTATAATCCCTTCGAAAGTTCAAACAAATAAAGAAAAAGGTTGTTATTTAGGTTTTGAGTTTATTGTGGCATAAAAAAGGACAGTCCTGGGTCTCACTTCTGTTTTGTAGCTGCTCTTAAGACGTTTGTAATTAACCTGATTCCTGAAGTTTAGTGCTGAAAGACGGATATTAGCATGTGTCGTTATATGCAGACGATCTCTTGCTTTATTCTTCTTTCTACTTGGATTGAGATTACAATTTAGTTTTTTGTTTGTTTGTTTTTTAGTTTTATTTATTTCCATTTAAAAAATGTAAATTTAAAAAAATAAAATTTCACAATAACAAAATTAACATACAGAGAATAATACGACTACATAAAGTAATAGCAAAACAACAAGTAAGTATGTGATGTATGTGTGTGTGTGTGCGTGTGTGTGTGGCTTCAGTAACTACTTTCAGTTTGACTTATTTGCACTCAATTTTCTGTAACCAGTAACCAGCCTTTGAGTGGTTACAGAGATGAGTGTCTAGGCAGTAAAAATTTGGGGCAGCTAGTCTTGATTGACTTAGTTTGCAGTCTCAGTCTCAGTCTCAGTCTTAACTACGTTTTTCTCATTTGGCTTCACACTGTCCTGTTTACTGTCAGCAGCATGTTTAACAGATGAAGTTGACTTGACAGGAGTGAACCCTGAGTTTCTGTGGACGTATGAAGCAATCGTGCTCTGTGACTGAGCCGTCTGCTTCTGTACCCTCGTGTTCTTCCACGAGCTACAACATGTGACTCTAAAAGTTGCTTCATTTTCAAGTCCGATCCTCTTTAAATGATCTCAGAGGAGCTCAGAAGAACCCTTCTTGTGCACTGTACCTCTTCTCAAAGATGGACAATTTAGGATAAACCCCCTCAAACTGGGAGTGTGACAGGACAGCTAGGACGGTTTCCGACTACAGAAACCACAGATGACACAAAATAATGTCCATGAGCCTTTGTCAGGTTGTCCCAGTTAAAACATGCTAACTTTCTTCTGTTTGTACTCTCTTCCTCTTTTCTGTACTTTCTTTCTGAACTCTCTCTCTCGATTACTCTCCCATCAGAGAAGTGGGAGATCAACCCCAGCGAGCTGACCTTCATGAAGGAGCTGGGCAGCGGTCAGTTCGGTCTGGTGCGGCTCGGCAAGTGGCGGGCTCAGCACAAAGTGGCCATCAAAGCCATTAGAGAGGGGGCCATGTACGAGGAGGACTTCATCGAGGAGGCCAAGGTCATGATGTAAGGAGCAGGGAGCAGGGAGGACAGGATGAAGAGAGGAGCTGAGGGTCAGACTCTGGTTTGGCAGCTTGTTTTCAACACAGGGAAGTGAAACTGTGCGCGCCTCTTGTTGTTTCCCAGGAGGCTGTGCCACCCCAAACTGGTGCAGCTGTATGGTGTTTGCTTGCAACAGCGCCCCCTGCTGATCGTGGCCGAGTTCATGGACAACGGCTGCCTCCTGAACTTCCTGCGACAGAGGGGAAGGTCCCTGAAGGAGCCTTGGCTTCTGTCCATGTGTCAGGACGTCTGTGAGGGAATGGAGTACCTGGAAGCACATAGCTTCATCCACAGAGACCTGGTGAGTCATTGCTGTGCCTTTTAGTAACGAAACCAGTGACTCCAAAGCAGAAGTGATGATGGGAAGAGGGATCACCAGCTGACTCATATTCAGTATACTTGGTTCAGAAGCATGTTTGTCTGAGGTTGTGTTTTTCATCCAGGCGGCCAGGAACTGTCTGGTTAATGAGCACAACGTGGTGAAGGTCAGCGACTTTGGAATGACCAGGTACGACTGCCAACATACGGGGGGGGCTGACTCTCTCCAAAGGTAGCAGACTCCTCTAAAGCACGCGAGTGAATACGTGATATCTTGTTTGTTTAATCTGCCACAAGTTTTACGGCAGTCTGGGCAGTAAAACCACAAATTGCCACACTTGCACTGGTTTCTGATTAGAATGAGAAAACAAGATACGGCAGGTTAAACATTAACGAGCTTTATGTGTGTTGGAAGCTGGATTTCATTACCGTGATAGATCCAGGCTAACGGTTTCCCTGTTCTTTCAGTCTTTGTGCTAAGCTAAGCTAACAAACTCTAAAACAAACTCACCATCAGGGAGTGAAACTGACTCACAGTCTAAGTTTAAAACTCCTTGGCTGTTCTGTTCTGTTCTGGGCTGCAGGTACGTTCTCGACAACCAGTACACCAGTTCCAGTGGGGCAAAGTTCCCAGTGAAGTGGTCTCCTCCTGAAGTTCTCCACTACAGCAAATACAGCAGCAAGTCTGACGTCTGGTCCTTCGGTGAGGAACCACAGGCCCACTTCACCATCTGCTCACTAGTACTGACAGTAGTAGAAACACATGGAGGAGGATTTATGTGTGTGTGTGTGTGTGCAGGTGTGGTGATGTGGGAGATCTACTCGGAGGGTCGGACTCCGTTTGAGAACTGCACCAACTTTGACGTGGTCACTGACATCACCAGAGGAGTCCGGCTGTACCGGCCGCACCACGCCACGCAGCCGATCTACTCCATCATGTACCGCTGCTGGCACGAGGTACGCGTGTGAACGTCTCATTTATTCACTGTTTCATTGAATGTTGTCTGTGAACGTAGCTCCTGTTACGGAGAACTTCAAACTCTTCTTCTTTTCTTTGTGCTTTTAGAGGCCTCAGGGTCGGCCGACTTTCTCCGAGCTTCTGGAGGAAATCAGAAAACTGGCAGAAAACCCGGATTAACACCAACGCGTATAAGAATGCTGATCATCAAACTGTTTCGTGCTGTTACCGTGGACGGATGTACACAGACTGTATTTGTTACTGTAAATAACTATTTTTTCATTAAAACTGTCTCACAGATGTTTTTGGTTTCACTTCGAATCCATGGAACCGTCAAACAAACACGTGCAACCAAAAACCACACGTAGAAAAGTTATGGCGTCCTTCATATGTGAACTTTTCAAATGTCTCTTGAATGACAGTGAAATATCTTCTTCACATTTTAGATCGAAAAGAATGAAAACAAACTTGGACTTCTTTTGAGTCCTTTCTAACAACTAAAGAACTTTAAAACCTCCGTGGAGGCGTGTGGACTCTTTATTTTGGTCACAGGCAAATTCAGTGTAAAATAAAATGTCTAGTAAGTAACTAAGTAAAAGTAACTAACATAAGGGAGTCAGTTTGTCCTTGAACTGGATTCAGTTACTGTAACGTGATTCAAAGGCTCCACCTGCTGGCAGCTGATCAACACCCACAAACATTAAGAGCTGCGGCAAAGACTAAGTTATGATCATCAGTACACGCTGAAATATAAACACACGTTAATCAATCATCGCCTGTCATCTGTGAATCGATTAGATTAATTAGATTAATTAGATTAATGAGCTCTCAGAGATCGTTGAGCTTCATGCAGAAGGTTAGTATGAAAGATTCAATTATTCATGATTTCATTAAGAACAGACCGATTATGACAAATGAATCAATAAAACACGTCAGACTGTCTGTCGTCACATTCCACAGTGCCGTACGTGCAAGGACGTGCTGACGTCACGCTGACGCCATCGCTGTCTGGACCGTGCACAGCGGGGGGCGTTACTATGGCAACGTATTGGGTGACAGCAGGTAAGAGCTACGACACACGCACCCGTGTGTGTGTGTGAGTGTGTGTGTGTGTTCTCCGGTGACACGGACTCACACACGAAACGTTACTCCAGTGTTTACGTTGATAACGGAACTCACCGATTTAAGCGATTAAGGAATTCCCCGGAAAGGTTAGTGTGTGTGTGTGTGTGTGTGTGTGTGTGTGTGTGTGTTTTACATTTTACGGGACTTTGACGCAGCAGCTTGTCGCAGTGTCTCTGTTTGTGTGTGTGACACTGTTACACACTGTAACTGTTTGTAACACTGCAGTTCTTCTAATGTAAACACAGGTAAAATACTGCAGTTTAGTAAATACTGCAAAATGTACTTCAAGTACTCCAGCAGTAAAATGTCCCCTGTGACTGTATTTGTAGATGATTATGTACTGCTCTGAATTATTCTATGGAAAACTGAAACTCTTTCTACATACTGTGTACTTGTACACACGAGGTATACTTTGACATATATACACATATAGCAGCTGATGACATGTTCACATATCTACCATATATGAATATATATATGATTTTATATATAATATATTACTTTCACTTTCTTCTTCATTGTCTTTTAAATGTTTCTTATTTTTCACTCAGTTTACTTTCTGAAGACGGGATTGGCTCAGGCGATGGTCAAATCAAAGCTGCTGTGTTTATAATGTGCAGTAATTTACAAATGTTATGAATGCATATTAGTCTAAATGTGTCTCCTCCCGTGCTCAGTGTCTGATGGAGCGTTACGAGTCTCTGGGTCTGGTCGGGGAGGGAAGTTACGGCACCGTGCTCAAGTGCCGCCACCGAGACTCCGGCCGCCTCGTCGCCATCAAGAAGTTCATGGACTCGGACGATGACAAGACGGTGAAGAAGATCGCCCTGAGGGAGATCAAGCTGCTGAGGGTACCTGTCAATCAATCCATCGGCCAATCAATCAATGAGCCACTGAGCATGGAAGAGTCTGTATGAGTCGGAAACCTGAGTGAAGGGAGACACAAAAGCAGCCTGTCAATCAAACCCGAACAACCCAGAGTCACATTCTCATAATTACTTTAGAACTTGACATGAGAGGAAACATCGTCTGAAAGGAAACTAGCTGCTCAGAGCAAAAACTTCAAGTCTTCCTTTGTCCATCACTGATCGTTTACTCGAGGTGTGGGCCAACATTAAAGCAGCACTGTGTAGAAATTGGTATTTTGCTTCCAGTTTCACTGTGGTAAATATTGAGAGTTGTACTCAAGTATTTGTTCTGATTACATTACTTCTGATCAAAAACTAGCTGAATCGACAACTTTGCCAAACGTCAACAAGGTATATACCCAGGGATTTAACGTTGGACGGATGCTTGTCCTGATTCTCTCCGGTTTCCCTGCTTTCTTATTTCTCTGCTCTCGTCTTTCTAACCACGAAGCAACTGCGTCATGACAACCTGGTCAACCTTATAGAAGTGTGGAAGCGTCGCCGGCGCTGGTATCTGGTGTTCGAGTTTGTGGAGCGAACGCTTCTGGATGATTTGGAGCAAAACCCAAACGGACTGGAGCTGAACACCAGCCGCCAGTTTCTGTACCAGATCCTGAGGGCTGCAGCCTTCTGCCACCAGCAAAATGTGAGGAAGTGCATGAATGTGACTTGACCTGGACTTATTATCTGAACAAATGACCAGTTGAACCATGTCTCCCCAAAGTTCTGATGGACTCAAATATGTCTACCCCTCTTTTTCCATGCAAGGTCATCCACCGTGACATCAAACCAGAGAACATACTCATCTCTCAGGGGGGTGTGGTGAAGCTGTGTGACTTTGGCTTTGCCCGGACCATGACCTCGCCTGCCGAGGGGGGGGTCTATACCGACTATGTGGCGACTCGCTGGTACAGAGCCCCTGAACTTCTGGTAGGAGACACCAAGTATGGCAAGTAAGTGTTAACGTGGAGACCTGACGATGTGTTTGTGTAGGTTATCTGTTAAAAATATTAATATTAAATGTTTGTGTCTGTTTGTGTAGACCAGTAGATGTGTGGGCTGTTGGTTGTCTGTTAATAGAGATGTTAACGGGTCAGCCGCTGTTTCCCGGAGACTCCGACCTTGACCAAATTTACCACATCGTCAGGTGCTTTGGTAAGCACACACACCAAAACATTTGTTAGATAAAACCATCCAAAAATCTCCTCTTTGTGTACGGTATTCTTTGGATTATCAATTCTTTCCTATGATAGGCAACCTAACAGCTCATCATCAGGAGCTGTTCTACAGAAATCCTGTATTTTCCGGAGTTCGCCTGCCTGAATGTTCGAGCAGAGTCCCACTCGAACAGCGTTTCAGTACAGTCACAACCCCTGCCCTGGACCTGGCACAGGTACAGTTCAGTTTTATTATAAATATTTTAAATAACTTCACATGATCACATGATGTTGTCTCTTTCAGAGTTGTCTCCAGATGGATCCAGAAAGACGAGCTCAGTGTTCAGACCTGTTAGAACATCTGCTGTTCACACAAGACTCTTTCCACATCAGGTACCTCTGTGTTTCTAGATTAACAGGCTTAGTTTTATATTTACATTACTAAGCTTATGCGAAACACTTTGCTTGTTGGAATATTGCCCTAATTGAGCAGTAGTGATGCCAGGAATGAACCATCAACATATTGATTATTGAGTAGCCTCCTAAATCAAGTTACTGCATTTGTCCATCTATGAATCTAAACAGGGTTCTGGATGAGCTAAATGCTAAGATCCAAAAAGGCCACAGAGAAAACTCTACCCTTCCCAAAATAGCCAAAACGCCAAGACGAGAAAAGGATGATGGGGACGCCAAGACCCGCCGAGGCAAAGACAAAGACAAGAAGCAATCTGAAAACATGGACGAGAAGGTCAACAAGGAAAAGGAGAAGGAGGGCGGAGAAGAAAAGGTTCCTAAAACAAAAGGCAAACAGCCCTCAAAGCTGCCTAAAAGCATTTTGAATAAATCAGAACCATTGATGTCCACCAAACAATCCAAAACATTAGATGCCAAGATTACTGATAATACAGCAAAAACATCTGTAGCTATGAGAAGTAAAGCAGCAAAAGCCACTGGTGTGGAGCTGAGAAAGGAGCCTGAGATTTCTAAACCAACTAAAAGCCTGACTTCGGATTCATTGGAGGCTCCGAAGACTGCAACAGATCTGAAGGACAGTAAGACGGTAGTAGGTAAACCTAGACATGGGAAAGTTGGTTCTCCAGATCCACGCGAAGACCATTTGAAAAATATGGACACAAAAGACAGAGACTCCACTGGATTACCTTCTAGCTGCTCAAACAACAAAATGTCAAGTGTGAGTCAAGATTCTGGGAAAAGCAAGAACAACTCAAACACAAAAGTCCCCAAATTGTCTAAAAGTTCAACCACTGGCCATCCAAATGATTCATCTGCAAAATCAACTACTGATCGTACAGACACCAACTTAACAAAGACCGCAGGTAAAATTTCCACTGCAGAGTACCCTGAAGGTCCCACAACAGCCATAACTGATCGTTCAGACATGGATACAGAGCAAAGAAGGACCTCTGAATGTCCTCAGGTTTGGCCCTCAAATCCCAAATCACCGGCAACTACCTCAAACTCTGGCCCAAAAAATACCAAAAACAAATCATCTTTGTCCACCAGCCCAGCAAAGACCCTTACCTCAGATCTTTCAACGCAGTCCTCCATCGTTTTTGTAGATGTTAGTCCCACCCACAGCACTACAATGCTATCTAAAGGAACTCTCAAAACTGGTACATCTTCAGATACTAAACCTGCAAACAGCACCACAAGTATACCCAACAAACCTTCCAGGGGGCCTCCAGCAGATAGGGAACTTACAGAAGTAACCAAATATCAGCCGGATGATAGTAATACTTCAAACAAGGAAGATCATGGATGCTTGAAGATGAGCACAGTGACCAAAACAGCTGCAAACCACATTGAGATATCTTCAGGTGGAGATTACAAGGAGAATCCTGAATCTTCTGAGCACTGCGGCATCGATCAACAGAGCACTTCCACAAAATCCGAGATCACCACAGAATCCAGTTCATCAATCTCTGTACTGAGTGAAATCCCTAAAACCAACACCTCAGGGACCACTGTCCTCAAAAGTTTGAAAGTGTCAGATAAAGAGAACAGAGAGGATTTAGCATTTTCTGAGTTCATCAGCACAACAAGCAAATCTTTAGTAAATCCATCCGTGAAGGTTTCTAGAAGCTCAAATATTGAGCAAAAGAACAGCAGCGATGAAGCTGAACTGAACATCAAATCTTTGAAAAGCCCACACTCAAAATCTTTGATCGGAGAACCTAAAACAAAGCATGAGTCTTTTAGCAACCACACCAAGTCCACCACAGCAATGACTCAGAAAACTAGATTTTTGGCAGACGTCCGGAAAAAGAGAGACAATCCAGAAAATAATAACACAACAAATATAAACATAACTGCAGATTCAGCTTCATTCACCACTTCAGCAACTCCGGACCACAAAACTTTGACAAGAAGCTCTGTTTTTCACAACATGGACACCTCAGACACCAATGAGTTTGAAGTCAATTTACTCTATTCGTCTCCACCGCCTCCTCCTCCACCTCCCTCCTCCACTCCTCTACTCCTCCCTCCATCTTCCACATCCGTTATTCCCTCATTTTCTGTCATCAGTAACAACAGCCCAGTCAGCAACGATCACTTTACTTTGGCGGCGGGTTTCCATCCTGGGCCCCACAGCCTTAGGTAAGTTCTTGCAATGCAGCACAGTAGCGTACTCTACTCCCTCACAGTTAAAAGTTCTCCTTTACAAATTTCACTGTGTATTTTCCCTAATTAACCATCTAAGTAATTAGCCAAGGCTGATAACACTGTGAAACTGTCAGCATCTCTACTGGAGTGCATTGCACTTGTTGGCCGCTGTTAACATGGACAATATTACTACCAATTTCTTTAGTAGTTTCAACCACAACTCTTCACTGTTAATCAAGTGTTTTACAACTTTTTTATTTTGTGTGTGTATCACAGGTGTGTAGACAAGCCAAGACATCACGGTGGTGTTCACACTCGACAGTCTCTGTCCAGCCACATTACAGGACCACTTGCTGCACAGGTTTGTTTCACATGTTTCCACAGAATAACAGCTGAGGTTGTGCTCTGTCAAAGTTACCACTCTCTGCGCTCTCAGGTTTCAGATAAGAGTCTGACCTGTGAGCGCTCCTTCCTGTCTGACCGCTATAACCATGGAAACAGTGGCGGAGTTACAGTGAAAAAGAAGTCAGACATCCATTTCCCAGATCTACGAAGCTCGGTGCTGCCAGAGCTCAGAGGAAGAGAAAGTATGTACACAGTTATTACAGTTATTAGAGCAAAATGTTGCAGGTTGTGAGCCAATCAAAGCCTTGTTAACTTGGAGGTCGTTGGTTCCTGCATTTTCTAACCTCAGTGGCTTTTAATGGGGCGATCTGAATATTTAAACATTTATCAACAGAAAGTGAAAAAGAACAGAAGAACCAGCGTTGACCAACATGGAACAATGACCATACTGCAGAAATGCTAAACTAAACTTTCCCTCTAAAACATGCATGAAATTAACATTGACTCATTTTTGTCCCAAGATTCCAACACAGCGAATAAATACATGCTAACGATGTATCAGCCGCAACATAAAAAAGTAAATATAGTTAAATAAAGCAAACAGTGATAATTCTTGTGATGTTTCTGCAGGTAAACACAAAGGCACCACCAAGAATCAGCGAAAAGACAAACAGCCGGTTCTGTCCGTTACTCCAACAGAACCACAACAGCCCGGCTACAACAGGACTGATTCATACTCACCATGACAAAGGCCACGTGGACCTTTACTTCAGTGTTTAACATTCAACGCACCGCGGTCTGAATTGAATTTGATTAACAGAAACTTTTGAAAAATTTGATGATTTTCTTTTGAATTATTTTAATAATGTGAAGTTTGACTACTGGATGGACAAACGAGCAGTGTGACCGTGTCACTTTGGGCTTCTGGATCATTTTTACCAATCAATCAAATCAATATAATACATTTATATTTTTTAATACATTTCAATGTAAAGGTCCATCATTTAAACTGCTTGATGAAAAGTGTAGAAATCGTACAACTTAACACGGCTGAATTCATATTTCTTAATTTATATTGAAGAATAAAAAGACAAACTCTGAGCATCTAAACAAAATGTATGAAATGTTTTTATCAGTTACTGAAGATTTTCTTTTTAAAGCAGCAAACAGGTAATTCAAATATCATTTTTTAATAATTATTTTATGTGTGTAAATTATAAATAAAGAAGCATCTTGAAAATTAAGATTGGTTGTTTTTTGGTTTATTGCAGCAACAACAGCTGGAAACAAGCATACATACATGTGAAGCTGCCTTTGACAGCTTAATATTCAACAGCACCCTTTATTAATATGCTAATTGGTCATAAGACAATATAATCTGTTCCATCCATCACTCACTCAAAACATCCTGGTATAACTTAAGACTCATCACTCGAATCCTCCGAAGACAATGAACCTATATTCCATCTTCTCTCCTCCCTCCTCCCAACACTCTTCAGCGCTGATTCGTCGCTGTCTGATGCACTGTGACCTCCTATTGGCTGAGAGAGTCGTCTGCTATTGGCCAGGAGGTAGAACAGGAGGCTGTTTGTAGGGTTAGTGATTGGTCCGGCCGGAGCTGGCTGTGGCCTGATTGGTGTTGCGTTTTTTTTGGTTTCTAGTTTTCTTGGTGATGATTGGACAACTGGCTTTTTGGTTGTGGACACCACCTATGAAATTATACATGAGACTCCTGTTAGCCTCAGCTGAAATACAAAACACAGTAAAGATGGGAAACATACCGAGACGATGAGACGTTTTCGGATCTTTGACTAAAATGTTTGACTTCCTAAACCCTTCATGGTATACTTACTTTTCTGGTGACGGGTGTAGTTGTTGTGGTTGTTGTTGTGGCGCTGGTGGTATCAGGTGTTTGGTCAGCGAAAAACTTGCATATGTCTACAGCAGAACCATCGATCTCTGGAAAATCAAAAGGCGGCAAAGAGGAGAGGTACGGATCTAAAGGAGGGATGATAGAGGTCATTCATTTTGGGGTTTTAAGAATTAACAACAGCAGCTGGAAATATCACAATAGATACAATTACTGCATTTGCCATTTGGTTCGTTTCACCCAGCATCATTCAAAACATTCAAAAAGGAGCTTTCCATTTCTAGAAGATCTCAGCACAGAGTGTGTTCACAAATGCCCAAACCCAACCTGGAGCTAAAACGCTCCAACTGGTCCAAAACCTGCAAAAGTTCAATTAAATCACGTTGCACCCACAAAGAGATTACCAATTAGTTACACGCAGTAACTGCCTGGTGTAAGTGTTGCAGAGCTAACTGAAACAAATGCCAAAGCTAACATACATTGTTATTGTACTAAATATGTCTTAAGAGTGAAAAGTAAAACCAACCAATACATTCTGGAGGATGTGATACTACAGTTAAAATCAGACGGAGCAGCAGTCCTTAAGTTTAAATCAATAGTCGTGACGCTATAATTGCCCTGTGCTGTTGGTGGATTCATTGTCTCACACTGAACCTTCTGTTATCTGTCCCAAGGTCAACAGGTGGTAAAGCCTGTGCGTGTCTGTGTACATTAAGGCGTCTGAGCTGCCATCTGATCTGTCAGTCGCCGTTGCATATTTCATGACGACAGGTATAAGGTGTTATCTTTAGTCTTTTGTTTGCAGTGAAGCCACCATGTGCAAGAAATGCTCAACAGAAAGTCTAATTATGGAAATGTTTGTACTCACCGTGAATCAGGTCGATGCTCTGAACTCTGAGGAAGAGGACGAAAAAGACAGACAGAGCTGTCGACCTGTAGGACATGACTACAGATGAAGAGGCAGGGGACAGTTAGAAAAGCTTGAGAAGAAAGAGTGAAAAGGTAAAGACTGAAAGCAAGAATAAGAAAAATGAAAGTGTGGACGGAGGACAGACTGCAGACTGAAGGCATGGGATAAAAAGGGGCGTGAAAAGGAGGGAGGAGAAATGGAGGGAAAAGATGGATAATGTCTAGACACACTGACACGGTTTGTGGTTTTGAGTTGCAACAGACTCAATCGTCACTGCTTTTTTAAACTTTATTCATTCAGGGAAGGTTTACAACAACATCCGCCACCAGCCACGCCCTGCTCCACACGGACACGCTCTGCTCTTCTGCATTCCAGCATGACTTTTGAAACGATGCTACCTTGATCTGAGGTAGACCAAAAGACGCTCCTAGCTCAATCAGTTGGTTGAAAATGGTGCTTTAATGTGCCCTTGGTAGCCACATACATGAAACTGTGCTGAAGGGAAGTAATGTTAGATAAGAAAAAACATTATTAAATGAATAAAAGTCAGCTAAGTGTTTTTCTTGCTGTGTGGAGGTTAAATAAAGCCCGACAGGTCACCTTGACTTTGAATGTGGAGACTTCACTTCTTCCACCCAGGTTTCCCCTCCAGGTTTTTTTTAATGCCTACGTGACTGATCCCAGCAGCGTTAAGTGAAGCACTAAACCTCTAAGATTAATTTGACGTGACTCATTTTGTCTCAGATTCAGTCTGATCTGCTTCGACTGCTTCGACTTTAAGATTAGTTTGGAGAAGTCCATCATTTGGTTGGTTTTTCTGCTGCCTTGCTCGAGGGTGCATTAAACAGTTCATGGAAACAGTTTTGCCTGACACAAAGGTGTGTGTGTGTGTGTGTGTCTCTACCATTCCAGTCATTACTGGTGTTACCCAACTGGAACTGGAGATTTCGTAACATCACGAACACTTGCATGCTAGCACTGTTTCTAACCACAGTTGCTATGGAAGCAAGTGTCTGCTTACATACACACACACACACACACCTACTTTACAGTCTGACTGTAGCGCTTTAATCTTGTGTGTGTGTGTGTGTGTGTGTGTGTGTGTGTGTGTGTGTGTGTGTGTTTGTCTTCATGATCCTCTGACATCTGTTCTTCTCAAACTGAAGTTATGCAACAGTTTTGGTCTCAGCTTTGCAAAGAAATATCAAATACACAGAAGAAATCCTAGTTAAGTCCTCCAGGGTTAGTATGGACTGCATGAATTATTATTTAACAAGTCATTATTGGAGATGTGCAGGATGAAGAGCAGAGAAGGTCTAGGTGAACTTCTTGATGAAGCGCAGTTTAAAGTAAGCGATGGTGAGGAAGCAGACGCTCATGATGGCCAGAGCGACATAGTTCTGCCAAAAGCCCCATGTAGAGTAATCCACGCCCTGCGCGTCCATAACCTCCTCCCCTGTACAACTGGAAACAGCACAAAGGTTCCTCAGACCACCAGAGAATCTCAGACCGAGTGACTGACTGCTGCTTTCTGACTGGCAGCTGTTTACTTAACAAATCTTATTCTGATGAAGTAACTAATACTATTCACACATTCAACCAACTAATTAAGGAACTGTCTTTCTAAACTTTTTAGTAACTAAATATTTAAACAGTACGTTTACTTTCTCCCTCAAAAATCAGACAGCTCACAGTTACGGGCGTTATAACTATGGCACACACTGAAGCGCCTGCTGCTTTCTTTTCTTTTACGGTTACAGACAGGTGTGTGTCAGTGTTTCTTACCTGCCTCCACCTGGAGTGAAGCTGTTGTTAAACTCTTTGCAGAACTTCAGCCCCTGTAACTCGATAATCTGCAGAGCCTGTAGAGACACAAAGACCATCAACACACGGCCATCAGAGCACCGACCAACATGGGAAGATAATTAACCAAGAACTGAATGCAAACGTGATTTTAGGTGTGTGTGTGTGTGTGTGTGTGTGTGTGTGTGTGTGTGCACATACAGTGAAGCCATATTGTGGTATACTGAAGTATTTTAACCAAGCAAGCCATTTGACCATGGAGCCAAGATTCACAAACCAGCCTGTAAAGATCTGCAGAAGAATAGAGAGAGACTTAAAGGTTACAGGTTATTAATAAAAATATTCATTTTCTCAAAAATGATGGAGTCCGGGTGTCGTTACGGTTTTCTAAGTGCCAGGAATCAACACATCATCTCACGTAAGTGTGAACAAAAGCGATCTTACAATAATCCTAATGACATTAAACTCTAACGCTCAAGGTGTTACAGTAGCTGACCTGATATGCTAAACATTTAAAGTACTGCTATCAGAGTGTGTAACACACCATCATGAAGACAAAACAGAAGTTGATGAACATGGTGGCAATGGCCACCACCTCCTGGTCCACTGAGATGGCCATAGTCATGGCCGTGGCCGTGTAGGAAGTCAGAACTAGACTGAGCATGAAGAGGAAGAAGGCTCCAGCTGTCGGCTTCAGGCCTGCGCACACGAAAAACACATTGTTTTAATCCAAGTGCACTTGTTCTTAGTTTCTTTTTATTGTGTCTGATCAATTTTCCTCAATAAATCAATGATTTGGCTATTAATAATTGACAAGGTCACAACAACTACCCACCAGTCATGAAGTATGCCACGCAGCTGAACATGATGGGGGGGATGGTCCTCAGCGTTAGGATGTCCAACAGGATCTTAGACAGGAAGTACACAGACAGCCTGTAGTAACCGCTAATGTACTCGTGACTGACGGGAGACAAAAAATAAAAATAAAAAAAAAGATTAATAATGGTGGAAAAGCCAAATGACAGTTTAACTGTTGTAGATTCGGCGAATAATATAAAATGCATAAACAAACACTTTCACTTTCAAACAAGCCAGGCTAGCTGTTTCCCTGTTTATGCTAAGCTAAGCTAAGCTAAGCACACCCTGACTCGAGAACAAGGACGTGACAATGATGTGGATTTATCGCTCAGAAATGAATATGAATCATTCCTTTAACCCAAAACGAAAGTGTCAAGATCTTTTGGGGAACTGAGAGTGTATCTCAGTATCTCTGCATCACACAATGCTGATCCTCTGGGAGAGGAGGTGGCGTTTGGTTTTAGCGTTAACGGAATTAACGGCAATCAACAGAGATGTCCCCATATGTGTGTGTGTGTGTGTGTGTGTGTGTATTTATGTTCCAAACCCACATGAAGAGTTTTCTCTCTGAGATGAAGAGGTTAGCAGATGACATAGACTTGAAAACATGATCTGTAGCGACGAAGAAGAGAAAGCCAAGCCTGAAAACAAACAAGTATCAGTGCCGCTTGTGCCAACGTAGTTTTACTGCATCTGCTGACCTTCTCGTACGGCATAAAACATATGAAATACATAAATAACAGAACACCTGTTCTGAATTCCACTTTGATCGTCTGTGACGCCAAAGAAAATGATTCCAAGTGCCAGAGCCATGAGGAAGCTTTCCATTACCTAGACAGAATAAAAACAATAGTAAGTAATAATTAATACAAGTCACTGTCATCTACAGCCACATCATCATTAAATCACTTTAAGATGCTCGATGGTCCTACCTGAGCGGTGGAGGTCTGAGGGTTGAGCAGGAGGTTGCGGAACGTTCTCTTGAGAACCCAGCTGAACTGGGTCAGAAAGCTGGTGTTGTAGGTGATGGTTCTGGAGGGAGGAGTGCTGGTGATCTGCTTCCCCTGAGCGATCCTCTCTGAGAGAGAAGAGGACGGTTTTTGATTTGAAATTATAGTTTCTGTATGAAGGGATTTCCTCAGGTTGAATTTTATTTGCAGGCAAATAGATTTCTGAAGGTCTTCATTTTTATTGAAATTATTGAAATAGCCCTTTTTTTGATATTTTTGGACTTACCCAGCTCTGTTTTGGTCTCTTTGAAATCGTGGCAGTTTCTGTATTCCTCTATGAGTTTTTCCTCGATCCCCTGTCTGGATATGGATGAAGAGTCTACATCTGGACGGGGGGAAGAAAGAAGCGATCAGCATCGTCCAAACAGGGAAAATCTCAGGATTCCTATGGTCCCTGTTGGACTGATTGAAACATACATACCTTCGTTCTCTATTTTGCTGAGGGCGACGGCGGTTGAGTCTCCATTAATGACGTCCAGAAAGAAGTCAGCAGGGTTGTTGTGCGGCTCGCAGGTGTATCCTGGGAAATGCCAGTCCAAACCAAATCACATAAAGTACATCATCTTTACATTAGTCTATGTTTCATTGGATTAAAGTAAATGTCATGCTCCTACCAATGTCAGAGAAATACTCCAGTGCTCTCTGTGCTGGACCGTGGTAAACCTGAACATTTTAATAATCATTAAAACGAGTTCATGTATTAATAAAGTCCATACATCACAGTAACATTTCAGGAAGTTCAGCTCGACCTGTTTGCCGTTGACCAGCAGGGTGAGGCTGTCGAACAGGCGGTAGATGGAGTATCGAGGCTGGTGGATGGACAGGATGATGGTGCGACCGCTGTTTGCCATCCTGAAGAGACAAAAGAAACAAGTCAAAGCCTCCTAACAGACATGAATCTAACTTACAGCCCTAGAGTGCTTTTAATTTGAAATAGACACAGGAAGTGTGTGTGTGTGACCTCTTGAGCAGCTGCAGCACTGAGTTGGCGGTGCTGGCGTCGAGGCCCGTGGTTGGTTCGTCCAGGAAGAGGACGGACGGGTCGATGATCATCTCCATGCCGATGCTCGTCCTCTTCCTCTCGCCGCCGGAGATCCCACGAATCAGCTGGGTGCCCACCTGAACACACAGACACACATTTGTCTGCAGATGTGAGGACACTTCTTGCCTTTTTTTTGCACATTCAAACATTTTTTGTCCACTGTCAGTTCTTCACATCTTTGATTCCTTCTCACCTTGGAGTCGGCCACTTTGCCCAGTCCCAGCTCCTGGATCAGTTTGTTCACTTTTTGCTCCTTCTCCTGCTGAGAGACGGCCGCTGGGAGACGAAGCGCCGCTGAGAAGGTCAGGTTCTCTCTGACCGTCAGGGTTCCCATCACCACGTCGTCCTGGAGACATGAAACCATCAGTAACAATTAAAACAGTCGTTTTTAATTGTTGGTGGTGTGACTGATCAGACTTGGCTGAAGAAGCTGGTCTAATAGTTGCGTGCACTCCCTTCCTGCCCGATCAGGAAACTCTCCTGAATCAAAGCTGTTCTTCTACTGAATCCTGTCACAGAGTTGGCTTCTGTTGCTCTGACTTCCTGTCTGTCTCACCCACCTGCACCACGTATCCAGACAGACACTTGAAGTTTGGAGGCTGAGGAGCTCCGTCGATCAAAACTTCTCCCGACAGGCCTGCAGGGTCCTTCCTGGCTGCCAAAACATCCAGGAACCTGAGCGGTAACAATCAGCAGCAACTGATCAGGAAGCTTCATCAAGGTGTTTGCTTTAGAGACGAAGACGTTCACATGTGAACGCAGCAACGTCTCCATCACTTCTAACTTTACAAAGACACTCACGATGACTTGCCACTTCCTGTCCCTCCCATGATGGCGTTCAGACCCGGCTTCATGATCCCACTGAGAGAGAGAGAATTCATTTAAAAAATAAAATCCACAAATAAAGAAAAATGAATTTACACTAAAAGCATGACACTTGATTTCCTTGTTTCCCCTCTCTCTTCGTTGTCTTTGTTCTTCCTTCCCTTCCTTCTTTGCATCATGTTTCATTTTGTTTCGTTAACCATTACCTCAAAGTTCACGGGATCTGCCTCAAATCATCCCTTTAGCTTAAAGAAAAGTCAAGAGAGACTCTGCTGCATATTCATTCTCAATATGTAATACAAATATTTGATTCCCTGGCTCCTCATCATAATAGATAAATGAATGTGCCTGTTGAACTGCTGTCAGGCGAGGTGCACATTACATTTGCATGTATGAATTTTAACTTCATGGTTGCACTGGAGGAAAAGCCATTAGGATTCATCCTCTGATAACCATGAATGTCTGTAAAAACAGTTTATAGCCATCCGTGTAATAGATAAGGATGTGGCACACCAACCAACCAACCAACAGACTGACAGTGTGAGAGCCATGCTGGTATCATAGTTGGTAAAAATGGAAAGTGGGAACCTCAGTTCCTTCCTTTACCCCCACTGGGTCACATTTGCCTCCCCGTTGTCCTGTCGTCACGTAGACGAACAAACGCACACTCAAACTCAGCGTGGGTCTACAAAGATCTGGATTTGTCTGAACTAGTTTATATAAAACTGCATGTACAGTCAATTACCGTGATTATCTTTGTTCTGGATTTTTGTCTGATTCACATGCGTGTGGAAACATTTGAACCCCTAAAGGAGCTTTGGACAGGATAAAAATAAAAATAGAAGATTCTTCATCTGTGAAGGCATTGGCAGCGTCAACCTAATGTACAAAAACTTTGCAGGTAAGTCTATAAGAGAAGGATCTAGAAGCAGAAACTTTCATAGTCACCATGTTTGGTTGGGTGGTCCAGACTGAAAGGTCTTCAATCATCAGATATATGAACTATTACTATGTTGAAATGCTAAACTAATAGTATAAATGGTTAATATTGAACATAAGACTGGGATCGTCGCTGGGGGCATTTTAACATGATGATGTTGGTTTTGGCAGTTTGCCTGACTATACCTTTGTAGTCAATGCTAGGATGGATGAACAGGTTTGGCATCTGCACTGTGTTATATATTCAGAGTTACTGCATTCCCCAGTATTTGATCAGTTTTTATCAGTTTGTATTGAGTATTCAGTATGTGAACTGATACAATATTTAAAAAAAATGATACTTTGTCTGTCAGACTGTTCAAGGAGAAGCTGTCAAGATGGACATGATGGCAGAGGAGCAGAGAGTGAAGAGGACGCTGACGGAGGAAGCTAAGAAGAGAAAAGGAGAGAGTGAGCGAGCAAGAAGCCGCCGGACAAGAGTAAATCTGGGACTGACTTTTAGTGGTTGGTGAGAGCTTGGTGAAATAAAAGGCTGAAAGACAGACGCCGAGCTGGGCTGACTGCTGCTGGACTAGTCAGTGATATTAGCTGCTGCTGGGTCTGCTGCTGTGACCTGGATGATGTTCACACATTTCTAAACTAAACGGTTTGGTGACCGTCATCAGGCCATCGTGTCATAGTTTTAGAAACGGCAAATTACTCACTTGAGGTCAACGAGGATGTCTTTGGTCGTAGTCTTCTTCCGACACAGACAGCCTCCTCCTTGTTTCACCTTGTAGTGGATGCTATGGAAGCTGACGACAGCGCCCTGCTGCTCCTGCTTCGAACCTGCAGACTGAAAAACAGTTAACTCACCTCAAAACGTGTGACACAAATCAAGCACCAAGAAAAGGGAAGAAGGGAAGGAAGATACCTGGTGTTCTGAGGATCCATTGTGGCTGAGCTCCATTGTCACTTCTCTATCTGACATCCTCTCAGCTCCTGAACACAAAGCACTGAAGAACATTTTACTGAGCTGAAGTCCTGCCTCGTGTTCGGGACAGTTAAGCCATGGAAACCCAACAACGAACCCAATCTGTGAAAAACCAGACTGGTGTAAAAACAGTGATTAAGCAGCAGTTAACTGAAATGTAAATATCTACAGCAGTAAAATAGAACAAGCATTAGTGTTAAGACTGGTACTCACAAAAGGTAAGACTCAAAGGGGAGTGGGGGGAATCCAGTCACTGGAGATAACAAAAGGCACTGAGGTACAAAACGAACTGGTACAGAGGGGAGGAGAGACACAGACTAAATACACGAGAGGGGTGTGGTAACAAGACACACGTGAATCCAATGAGGGTGGGACGGACAATCAAAACTGTAGGGAAAAAAAAACAGTAGTATCACAGGAAACATAAATCATAAAATGAAGAACACAAATGACCTTAAGAGGACTGACGAGGTGTGTCAGTACTCCTCCCTCTAGGGACGGCACCTGACGTCCGAGGCTGATCTGGGTCACAACGTTGAAAGTCTCGAATGAGGTCCAGGTCCAGAATGTTGTGCAGAAAATCCATGATCTCTCCTCAGGTCCATAACCAGTCAACCAGATACTGCCGCCCACAACCCCGACATCGCACCGCCAGTAGTCTGAAGGATAGTTGCGATGCATCCTCGAAAAAGGTGAGAGCCCAGAGGAAGAACAAGGCAAGGTGTTGTGTGCGTACTCAACCCAAATGAGGTGCTCGCTTCAAGTGGCAGGATTCTGGGAAACAAGGCAGCAAAGACCGGATTCCAACTCCTGATTGAGCTGCTCAGTCTCATCGTTGTATTGAGGATGATAGCCAGAAGAAAGACTGACAGTGGCTCCAAGCAGGGAACAAAACTCCTTCCAAAACCAGGACACAAACTGGGAACCTCGGTCAGACACCACATCCCGGGGGAAACCATGCAAGCGAAACACATGGGACAGCATAATCTCCGCCAGGTTCTTGTGATTGGTCCAGATCAGAAAGGATGCTCCACTCCTTTCCGCCAATGATGCCACTCTTCCAATGCTTCCTTGACCACCAGTAGCTCTCTGTTGCCCACATCATAATTCCTCTCAGCAGGAGAAAGCTTCCTAGAGAGGAAGGCACATGGATGGAGCTTGTTGTCAACTGGAGAGCGCTGCCCCAACGCCTACTTCACAGGTGTCAACCTCTACCACAAACTGCAGGCGTGGGTCAGGGAGAGAGAGGATGGGGGCTGTGGTGAAAAGCTTGATCGACTCGAAAACAGTTCAGGGTTCGAAACGAAACTCAGTTTACTTGAGAGAAGGAAGGTTCGGTACACGGTAATCAGACTGACAAGGCAAACAATCCAAAAGGGCTAGGCAAAGGCGGAGGTCAGCAAAATCCAAAAAAAAAAACCCAAGAAAACCCGATCACTGGAGCTAACAAAAGGCACCGAGGTACAAAACGAACTAGCACAGACAGGAGGAGAAACACAGACTACATACAGACAGGGGCGTGGTAACTAAACACAGGTGAATCCAATGAGGTCGGGGCAGACAATCCAAACTGGAGGGAAAAAACACAGGAGCAGGAAGTGAGGTGGTCTGAAACAGGAGGAGGGGTAAATTTCACAATAAAACATGAATCATAAAATGAAGAACACAAAACACACGAACTTTAGAGGATTGACGTGGTGTGTCAATGAATGCAGCAGGAATATGAATCCATCCATCTATGAGTCCTCATTGCTGCTTTCAGAACAAATGGCAAATTTGCATTTTTAACTTTACATAATTTTACTTCATCTTGCAGGCACAAACATTATATATTTATTATAATTATTATATTTATAGCAGCTGTAAACACTTCTTCTATGTCAGATGTGAGCAGCAGAAATAATCTTCATAAAACTGTAAAAATGAAGAATGCAAGTTTTATTTTATAAAATTTAATAAATATGAAATTTGTGTGGAAAAAGATTTTACTTCTTTGATTTTGAAACATGTTACAGTTCAATATTAGTTAATACACTCGAGTGTTAGTGGGCGGTGCTTAAACATGTATCAACTTTGCCAGTTTGATAGACAAATATTTTATTTACACATTTACTATTATAGTTTATTATTATTTAACAAGTCATCGTTGTTAGAGATCTGCAGGATTCATGTTCTCATCACATGAAGAGCAGAGAAGGTCTAGGTGAACTTCTTGATGAAGCGTAGTTTAAAGTAGGCGATGGCGAGGAAGCAGACGCTCATGATGGCCAGAGCGACGTAGTTCTGCCAGAATCCCCAGGTGGAGTAATCCACGCCCTGCAGGGTGAGGAACTCCTCCCCGGTACAGCTGGAAACACAGCACAAAGGTTAACCATTAACAATAACTAACCAGTTATGAGTTATTACTACCTGACGGGTTCCTCGGTGTGTGTCAGTGTTTCTTACGCGAGTCCTCCTGGAGTGAAGCTGTTGTTAAACTTTTTACAGAACTCCAGCCCGCGAAACTCGTTAATCTGCAGAGCCTGTAGAGACACAAAGATCATTCACACACCGCCATCACAGCACCATCATAGCACCATCACCGCGCGCGTGTGTGTGTGTGTGTGCACGTACAGTGAGGCCATATCGTGGTATACTAAAGTATTTTAACCAAGCAAGCCAGCTGACGATGGAGGGAAGATTCACAAGCAAACCTGCAAAGATCTGCAGAAAAAGAGGATTCAAAGTTAGACACAAACACAGTGACGAGGTCTGGGTGCTGCTCTGGTTTTCCATGTGTCAATATTTGCTCGCGTGGTTGGAAGGATTTGTGAAGGCTTCTGAAAATCACAAAATAATCTAACATCTGTTAAATCCTGTCGATGCTACACTGACTTGTTTGTAATTTTGGGCTCCAGGCCGGGAGAAGTACGTAACGCTACGTAAGAGGCAGCGCTGTTAACTGCATGTGTGTGTGCTGTTTGTTAATGTGTGTGTGTGTGTGTGTGTAACGTCACCATCATGAAGACAAAGCAGATGGTCATGAAGATGTTGGCGATGGCCACCACGGTCTGGTCGGCTGAGATGGCCATAGTCATGGAGGTGGCCGTGTAGGCGACCAGAGCCACAGTTAACATGAAGAGGAAGAAGGCTTCAACTGTCGGCTTCAGGCCTGCACGCACACACACACACACACACACACACACACACACAATTAAAGAACAGAGGATGAACTCATCATGATCAGTTTTTCATAGCACAGCTCGTGGCTTTTCACCCACCAATCATGAAGTATGCCACGCAGCTGAAGATGATGGCGGGGATGGTCTTCAGCGTTAAGATGTCCAACAGGATCTTAGACAGGAAGTACACAGACAGCCTGTAGTAACCGCTAATGTACTCGTGACTGATGAGACAGAAAAAAACACCAAAGGTTTGATTAATAAACAGCAAACAGGACAAGGCTGAGAATGAATGGCAATGTTAACACAGATATACATCAAGCCAAGGTTAGCTTAGCTTAGCATAAAGACTGAAATCATGAGAAATTAGCACACACTAACAAGGTTTCATCTTCTCTGAGAGAGAAGGTCAGTAAATGTTGAATTGTTGTGTCTGTATATACGACGTTTATGTGCCAAACCCACATGAAGAGTTTCCTCTCCGAGATGAAGAGGTCAGCAGATGACAGAGAGTTGAAACACTGATTCACAGTGATGAAGAAGAGAACGCCTGACCTGAAAACACCAGCAACACAATCAGTACACACAGTGATGTTCTGATTGAGTACAGTATACCAGGCTATCTGAGAATATTGTCATACATTACATGTAAATAATTAGCATGGCAAATGCTTTACTTTGCCACTACTGCTAACAGTAGTTTTACCGCATCTACTAACCTTCCTGTAGAGCACAGAAACAATAACATGAAACTGGTACACGCCTTTTTTCTTAGTATTATTATTGTCAGGCCGAGGCTGTTTCCTGGAACCCAGGAGCAATTTTCCAAGGAACTAAAAGATTTCTCTAAAGACATGCGATCTTACAGAAAAGCAGCATCTGTTTTTAGATGCTGCTGCTGCAGCTAAGTCACGCTAATGTTTCCATTAGTGATGCACCTGCTACGACCAGGAAGTCACACCAAATACTTATTTACGTGTTACATAATGGCTAAAATACCTGTTCTGCATTCCACTTTGATCATCTTTGACGCCGAAGAAAATGGCTCCTACGACCAGAGCGAGGAACAAGGTGACTGTTATCTGAGAAGAATAAGAAAACCACACAGTCTTAGCATAGTTAATAGATGAATAAGAATCTTGTATATTTTAAATCATCTAACTTCATCAAATTATACCAAAAATGTTACTTTTGTTTCAGATTTCTGAT
Organism: Nibea coibor; assembly: GCA_023373845.1. Classification (NCBI taxonomy): domain Eukaryota; kingdom Metazoa; phylum Chordata; class Actinopteri; family Sciaenidae; genus Nibea; species Nibea coibor. The sequence continues at coordinate 1,163,933 of CM041729.1, forward strand.
GTTGCAGTTCGTCTTCTGTCTACCACATGCGACTCCAGCTAACTGTGACTGATCCCTTCATGTACTATGATAATTTGTGTACAGAAGATCAGGAACCCTGTCTGCCACAGTACTTGAAATCACTGAAATGTAAGTTTGGCGCTGGAGCCCGCTCGATGATCCTACCTGAGCAATGGAGGTCTGAGGGTTGAGCAGGAGGTTGCGGAACGTTCTCTTGAGAACCCACCTGAACTGGGTCAGAAAGCTGGTGTTGTAGGTGATGGTTCTGGAGGGAAGAGTGGTGGTGATCTGCTTCCCCTGAACGATCCTCTCTGAGAGAGGTGAGGACGGTCTTTAGTTTGATATTAATTCATGCAAGTTTCTGCATGAAGTCATTTTCTCAGGTTGATTTGCAAACGGAGCATTTTGGACTTACCCAGCTCTGTTTTGGTCTCTTTGAAATCGTGGCAGTTTCTGTATTCCTCTATGAGTTTTTCCTCGATCCCCTGTCTGGATATGGATGAAGAGTCTACATCTGGACGGGGGGAAGAAAGAAGCGATCAGCATCGTCCAAACAGGGAAAATCTCAGGATTCCTATGGTCCCTGTTGGACTGATTGAAACATACATACCTTCGTTCTCTATTTTGCTGAGGGCGACGGCGGTTGAGTCTCCATTAATGACGTCCAGAAAGAAGTCAGCAGGGTTGTTGTGCGGCTCGCAGGTGTATCCTGGGAAATGCCAGTCCACACCAAATCACATAAAGTACATCATCTTTACATTAGTCTATGTTTCATTGGATTAAAGTAAATGTCATGCTCCTACCAATGTCAGAGAAATACTCCAGTGCTCTCTGTGCTGGACCGTGGTAAACCTGAACATTTTAATAATCGTTAAAACGAGTTCATGTATTAATAAAGTCCATACATCACAGTAACATTTCAGGAAGTTCAGCTCGACCTGTTTGCCGTTGACCAGCAGGGTGAGGCTGTCGAACAGGCGGTAGATGGAGTATCGAGGCTGGTGGATGGACAGGATGATGGTGCGACCGCTGTTTGCCATCCTGAAGAGACAAAAGAAACAAGTCAAAGCCTCCTAACAGACATGAATGTAACTGACCTGAATCCAGCTGCTCACGTCTCTGCCAAACTGTTGCTGATGTTGCAGTAACAGTCACAATGCCACAAGATGGCAACAGCTACATTTGAAGTAAAGGAACCATGGCCAATACCAAGCAGCAAGCATTTCACAATAAAAGGGCTTTTAATTTGAAATAGACACAGGAAGTGTGTGTGTGACCTCTTGAGCAGCAGCAGCACTGAGTTGGCGGTGCTGGCGTCGAGGCCCGTGGTTGGTTCGTCCAGGAAGAGGACGGACGGGTCGATGATCAGCTCCATGCCGATGCTCGTCCTCTTCCTCTCGCCGCCGGAGATCCCACGAATCAGCTGGGTGCCCACCTGAACACACAGACACACGTTTGTCTACAGATGTGAGGACCCTCATGATCACACTCTTTCCTTCCTCTGATTGTCTTACTCCTTCCTGCCGGCCTCTGCCTTCACTTTCTTCTTTACCAGGCTTTGTTTCATATTTTTCACACTTGCCTGACTCCTCCACTGATCTTAACCTGTTGTTCTTTCATTGTTTCCCTTCTTTCTTATTCTCATGCTTTGTCTTTTTTCTAACATTTTCTGTCATTACTTTTTAAACGTTGCATTCTTCTTCACTTCTTTGTTTCATCTTTATCTCTTTACTTTCTACCTATATTTTGTTACTTTCATCTTTTTCCTTCCTTCCTCCTGCTGTGACCTTTTGTCTCTCGTTCGTCCTTCCTTTGATTCCTTCTCACCCTGGAGTCGGCCACTTGGCCCAGTCCCAGCTCCTGGATCAGTTTGTTCACTTTTTGCTCCTTCTCCTGCTGAGAGACGGCCGCTGGGAGACGAAGCGCCGCTGAGAAGGTGAAGTTCTCTCTGACCGTCAGGGTTCCCATCACCACATCGTCCTGGAGACATGAAACCATCAGTAACAATTAAAACAGTCGTTTTTAATTGTTGGTGGTGTGACTGATCACAGAGTTGGCTGAAGAAGCTGGTCTAATTGTTGCGTGCACTCCCTTCCTGCCCGATCAGGAAACTCTCCTGAATCAAAGCTGTTCTTCTACTGAATCCTGTCACAGAGTTGGCTTCTGTTGCTCTGACTTCCTGTCTGTCTTCCTGTCTGTCTCACCCACCTGCACCACGTATCCAGACAGACACTTGAAGTTTGGAGGCTGAGGAGCTCCGTCGATCAAAACTTCTCCCGACAGGCCTGCAGGGTCCTTCCTGGCTGCCAAAACATCCAGGAACCTGAGCGGTAACAATCAGCAGCAACTGATCAGGAAGCTTCATCAAGGTGTTTGCTTTAGAGACGAAGACGTTCACATGTGAACGCAGCAACGTCTCCATCACTTCTAACTTTACAAAGACACTCACGATGACTTGCCACTTCCTGTCGCTCCCATGATGGCGTTCAGACCCGGCTTCATGATCCCACTGAGAGAGAGAGGGGGGGGGGGGGGGATAATTAGAGAGTAATTAGAGATTAAACAACAAGTTCACACTAAAGCAGCGGCCTGGATCATGGAGCACTCGTCTTCATGCTCTTCATGATCCCACTGACGTCACCTTCAGATGTTTGTTGCTCTGTCATCAGCAACTCTCAGGTTTGCTGATGATCCACACCTTTAGCATGATGAGGCAGTTTCATTTCTCCATGTGACTGAAGTGACTGACAGTGAACTTTGTTGCCATGTCATCATATTTCTGAGGAACTGAAAGAGTTTGTGTGTCTGTGTGTCTCCAAACTTTTGTGACGTTTCAGTTTTTGGTCAAACTGTTTGTCTGATTCATCGTTTGGTCTTTTTGCTGACTCAGAGAAGACTTCCTCCAATCCCAGTTTACATCACTGCAACCATGACACTGCAGTTTTGTTTTGCCTCCCATTTTTATGACTTCTATGTTTGTTTTTTAAATCCATCCACAACTTTGCTAACAGCCAATCATCAGCAGCTAATATTACTGACTAGTCCAACAGCGGTCAGCCCAGCTTCCTCCGTCAGCGTCCTCTTCACTCTCTTCTCCTCTGCCATTATGTCCATAGAGGCTGCTGAGCCGGTTACATAGCCCACTTGCCCAGCTCCTGTTCTGGCATGACACTGGCCCCCACATGGTCTTCTTCTATGGTACCAACACTCCAGTCTGTAGAGCCTAGCTAACAAACTGATCTGAGGTTCAAGATTCACAGACGAGTGAGGATCAGTTTAGCATAAAACACCAAAAACGTGAAAACCTGCCCTGCAAAACAAATCATTCATTTCCTGCCTCCCTGTCATAATGGATAAACAGCTGCTCCTGTTTGCTGTCAGGCACAGACACTCCAAGTGTACATAACATTTCTGTATGTTGTGGTGTGAGCTGTAATCTGTCAGGACAGGCTGGAGGCTTCGTTCTCTGTGATGATTAACTGTGTCTATAAAAATGCTGCTCAGACTGAACCAGCCTTCACCTTTGAGTCAGCCTGGTCAATGATTACCCACACTGAACAATAAAATACCAGAGATCCTGCCTATAAACTGTTCGCACACTGAACTTTGACTTTGATTTGAAGACTTTGATCATTTTCCTAACAGACCACAATCAGCAGTTTAAAGGTTTGTAGTTAGGCGCTGATGTTTCAGCCACAGGCCTGGAAAATGTTGAGTTTTTAAATAGAATCCTGAAATCTGTCCAGGACAGACACGCGTTAAAATCCAACAGCTTTAGTATTGGTGTTGTACCAGAGGCGTTTTGAACCACTGGGAAGAAGATGGACATGATGGCAGAGGAGCAGAGAGTGAAGAGGACGCTGACGGAGGAAGCTAAGAAGAGAAAAGGAGAGAGTGAGCGAGCAAGAAGCCGCCGGACAAGAGTAAATCTGGGACTGACTTTGAGTGGATGGTGTTTGCAATTATGCAAAGGAGAAGAAAAATCTGTGAAACGTTGCAATCATCATTTCCAGTAACTGCACAATGGGCAGTTTCAGAGGTACGGAGGCAGCTCAGCATCCTGCTGCTGCGTCTGTTTGTTGGTTTAAACTGAGAGTCATTGTTTTCTAACAAGCTTCTGCGTTTGTCACAGGAGGGAAAGTGGGAACCTCAGTTCCTTCCTTCACCTCCAAACGTGTGTGTGTGTGTGTGTGTTTGATCCAAGTGGGCATTCATCAGGTCACGTCTGCCTCCCAGGTGGCCTCCTGTCGGCACGTAGACAAACAAAAGCACAATAACTGCTCAAACTTTCGACTCTCAGAGGGCTGAAACATGCTAACGGGTTGTGGTGGCTGGAAACTGGAGGTTCCTGATGTAAGGTAAGGTAAACTGCTGCCAACTGTAGCTGCTGTTAGCCAATGTTAGCTCAGTTTGTTAGCTGGGCTGTCCAGGCTGTAAACTTAGACCACGGATGGAGTGATAGTGTTTGTACCAAAGGACCACCGGGAAGAGGTTTTCATGTCTGGGACACAAGGAACCAGTGTCGTGCCAGAACAGGAGCTAGGTAAGTGGGAAGGAGAAGAGGCCAAAGAAGATGTTGGATTAGTCAGTAATATCAGCTGCTGCTGTGTCTGCTGTTGGCTTGATGTTTGACAAAAATACACATTTCTACACAAAACTGTTTGGTGACCGTCATCAGGCCATCGGTCAGTTTTAGAAACGGCAAATTACTCACTTGAGGTCAATGAGGATGTCTTTGGTCGTAGTCTTCTTCCGACACAGACAGCCTCCTCCTTGTTTCACCTTGTAGTGGATGCTATGGAAGCTGACGACGGCGCCCTGCTGCTCCTGCTTCGAACCTGCAGACTGAAAAACAGTTAACTCACCTCAAAACGTGTGAAGCAAATCAAGCACCAAGAAAAGGGAAGAAGGGAAGGAGATACCTGGTGTTCTGAGGCTCCATTGTGGCTGAGCTCCATTGTCACTTGTCTGTCTGACATCCTCTCAGCTCCTGAACACAAAGCACTGAAGAACATTTTACTGAGCTGAAGTCCTGCCTCGTGTTCGGGACAGTTAAACACAAGAGCAAAACTGAATGGATTAAGCATATTTAGTCTAACAGGTTTACTATAGAAAATTCTCTCTTTGCATGATGTAACGTCTGTTTACTGTACAGTAATATTAGTTTTGTTTATCACCTTGCATTGTTTTTTAGCTCAGAGTGGAAAAACGAGCCATGAAAACTAAAACATGCAAAGTTTTGACTGTTTTCTGTTGTTGCTGGTTTCAGCCTCAGACGTTAGTTAAAAGGTTTAATGTCTCTTTGGACGACTGACAACGTGAAGACAAAAAACGGATTCTTCTAAAGCATAAAGCAGCATGAACTGAAGAACAATTAAAATATGTGAACATGCAGTATTTGGTCTCTACCTCACCGTCTGCTGCGTTTGCTTTCCTGAAGCTGAAAACCACAGAAGTCTCACAGGAAGACAGAAGCAGCTGAACTTCAGTTTCACTACCTCTGTTTGCTCTGAGGACTGAACCGCCGTAACAAAACGAGTAGATTAGAGTTTATCACTCACCTGCTGAAGCCAGAAGATCCCCGTGAGAACAGCTGATGGTGGACATCCAAACTACAGGACACTGACAGCAGAGATCAATGCGTGTGTGAGCAGTTTGTTCAGCGTGTGTGTGTGTGTGTTACGACCCGCTTTATGACTGAAGGCTCGATAAGAGAAGTAGGGAGAAGGGCAGGACCGAGTGTGTCACTCGCTTTTTCACACCCCTACAGAGGCGGGAAGAAATATTCACATCTTGTATAATCCCACTGTGCTAAATATGTCCAGCCGTACTCGAGTATTTACTCTGATTACATTACTTCTGATCAAAAACTATCGAGTCGACAACTTTGCTAACATCAAACATTAACCAGGTCACAGCAGCAGCTAATATCACTGACTAGTCCAGCAGCAGTCAGCCCAGCTCGGCGTTCAGTCCCAGATTTACTCTTGTCTTCCTCCGTCAGCGTCCTCTTCACTCTCTGCTCCTCTGCCATTATGTCCATAGAAGCTGCTGAGCCTTGTTACGATGCCAGCTCGCCTGGCTCCTGTTCTGGCACGACGCAGGCTCCACGCCCGTCCCTTTTCCTGTGGTACAAACACTAACACTGACGCAGCCTAGCTAACAAACTGAGCTAAAATGAGCTAATAGCAGCTAATTGTCAGCAGTTTCCTGTCCATCAGGAAACTCTGCCTCGCGTTACTCTGAGAGAAAAGTTACATAACGTTGTTCGACACATTTCTAAAGGAACTTTTATCCTTTTGTTTCTCAGCAAACCGAGTGATGAAACTACTGAACTTTCTGTGGCTGATTCAGACGAAGCCGTGAGCAACTTCCTCCTTTACAACGTCTGCCAGATCATTAGTCAGCAAGTCTGATGAAACATGACACAGCAGGTTCACCACTGAAAACATGACGCTACAGTTTGTTTTGCTTCTCCCTTCCTTCTTTTTAATCTTTTACACAGTAGCATCATATTTTGAACAAAAATCACTGATTGTTTGTAAAAATCTTGATCTGTAACAATCTGAAGCTGTCAGACAAATGTAGGGAAGTAAAAGTACAATCTGCCTCTAAGTTTTAGTGAAGTTTAAGTCGAAAGTAGAAAAACTAACACAACATTTTCATTTTAAAGACACAGAGGCTCAACGATCATCCCAAAGGAGGCTCAGTGGAAAGTTTCACACTTCACTCACCAATCAGCGCCGCTCTGTCTGAAGTCTTCTTCTCTCTGCATCAGTCAAACTAATTAGACAATCAGGTAATTAACACACAAAACAACTGTGCTGCCATCACATCAATGCAATACGACAACACGTCCACATGGAGGCTCTCCACTGTAGACGCCTCAACAGAACTCTGAATTAGTCTGGACACAGGTGACGTACACGAGGACGTACAGCAGACTGAGCAACTTTACTTATCATGTGATTGTATTTATATATATATTAACCCTTTTACATGTGGATAGTTTTTGTTCTTGTTGATGTGACGTTTACCTGACAGGTGTTTGTGTCTGTATATGTTTGTGCTCTGAGAGCAAAGTGTGTCCACAGATCTGACACTCTGACATTTAATTAGCAACAATAATACGTCCTAATTTACATAAAATCTGCAAAGTAAATAAAGCTGGTCGAGTATTTGAGTAAATGTGAAACTGAATCAATCATCAAGAGTTTTGTGTTTATTGGCTCGGACTGAATTGCCATGACGACCAGATCATATAAACTTTTTCTTTCTATGGTGTGACGGTCGTATGTAACGAGCTCCACCTGCTGGTGACAGTGACAACTACAACAGCACTGAGTTAAAACTAAAGTTTGAAACATTCAAACTGATGAACACACACTGCTGAACACACAGATGTGTGTTTATTCAGCCTTGCTGTCGTGGTCAGCACACACACGCACACCCACACACACGCACACCCACACCCACACACACCCACACACACACACACACACACACACACACACACACACACACACACACACACACACACACACACACACACACACACACACACACACACACACTCCATCACAAGGTTTTCTGGGTCAACAATGTCAAATCAAACAATGACCATACTGCAGAAATGCTAAACTAAACTTTCCCTCTAAAACATGCATGAAATTAGCATTGACTCATTTTTGTCCCAAGATTCCAACACAGTGAATAAATACATGCTAACGACGTATCAGCCGCAACATAAAAAAGTAAATATAGTTAAATAAAGCAAACAGTGATCATTCTTGTGATGTTTCTGCAGGTAAACACAAAGGCACCACCAAGAATCAGCGAAAAGACAAACAGCCGGTTCTGTCCGTTACTCCAACAGAACCACAACAGCCCGGCTACAACAGGACTGATTCATACTCACCATGACAAAGGCCACGTGGACCTTTACTTCAGTTTACTTCAAGTAGTTAATATAAAGTACTTAGTTTAGGGACAGATTGCATGTAAAGAACCAAATGTTCTATTTATATTTATTATTTGTGATATTAAATTAAATGATGTTAATACAAGAATAAAAAGACAAACTCTGAGCATCTAAACAAAATGTATGAAATGTTTTTATCAGTCACTGAAGATTTTCTTTTTAAAGCAGCAAACATGTAATTCACATATCATTTTTTAATAATTATTTTATGTGTGTAAATTATAAATAAAGAAGCATCTTGAAAATTAAGATTGGTTGTTTTTTGGTTTATTGCAGCAACAACAGCTGGAAACAAGCATACATACATGTGAAGCTGCCTTTGACAGCTTAATATTCAACAGCACCCTTTATTAATATGCTAATTGGTCATAAGACAATATAATCTGTTCCATCCATCACTCACTCAAAACGTCCTGGTATAACTTAAGACTCATCACTCGAGTCCTCTGAAGACAATGAACCTATATTCCATCTTCTCTCCTCCCTCCTCCCAACACTCTTCAGCGCTGATTCGTCGCTGTCTGATGCACTGTGACCTCCTATTGGCTGAGAGAGTCGTCTGCTATTGGCCAGGAGGTAGAACAGGAGGCTGTTTGTAGGGTTAGTGATTGGTCCGGCCGGAGCTGGCTGTGGCCTGATTGGTGTTGCGTTTTTTTTGGTTTCTGGTTTTCTTGGTGACGATTGGACAACTGGCTTTTTGGTTGTGGACACCACCTATGAAATTATACATGAGACTCCTGTTAGCCTCAGCTGAAATACAAAACACAGTAAAGATGGGAAACATACCGAGACGATGAGACGTTTTCGGATCTTTGACTAAAATGTTTGACTTCCTAAACCCTTCATGGTATACTTACTTTTCTGGTGACGGGTGTAGTTGTTGTGGTTGTTGTTGTGGCGCTGGTGGTATCAGGTGTTTGGTCAGCGAAAAACTTGCATATGTCTACAGCAGAACCATCGATCTCTGGAAAATCAAAAGGCGGCAAAGAGGAGAGGTACGGATCTAAAGGAGGGATGATAGAGGTCATTCACTTTGGAGTTTTAAGAATTAACAACAGCAGCTGGAAATATCACAATAGATTTTCACTTTGGTTCGTTTCACCCATGCACGAGTAAGCTGCTCTCTCATTGGTCAGAAATGTATGTTCAGGGGTTAAAGCTTCCTCCTCTTTCTTTTGTGACTAGAAACAATGTTCTGATGCATTTTATCGGATCTGTCAGTTGTGCTCGGATCCACCACGCTTCAGATGGTGCATCGTGGTTGGAGCTTTCCATTTCTAGAAGATCTCAGCACATGAGTGTGTTCCTGTGCCTGGTGTAAGTGTTGCATAGCTAACTGAAACAAATGCCAAAGCTAACATACATTGTTATTGTACTAAATAAGAGTAAAAAGTGAAACCAACCAATACATTTTGGAGGATGTGATACTACAGTTAAAATCAGATGGAGCATTACAAACATTATGAGTTTAAATGGAATTAAATGTCTGAACCTTAGAAATGTCTTTACACTCAAAGAGTAATCGTGAGTTTTATAGTCGTGACACTATAATTGCCCTGTGCTGTTGGTGGATTCATTGTCTCACACTGAACCTTCTGTTATCTGTCCCAAGGTCAACAGGTGGTAAAGCCTGTGCGTGTCTGTGTACATTAAGGCGTCTGCCATCTGATCTGTCAGTCGCCGTTGCATATTTCATGATGACAGGTATAAGGTGTTATCTTTAGTCTTTTGTTTGCAGTGAAGCCACCGTGAAGAGTACGTGCAAGAAATGTTTGTACTCACTGTGAATCAGGTCGATGCTCTGAACTCTGAGGAAGAGGACGAAAAAGACAGACAGAGCTGTCGACCTGTAGGACATGACTACAGATGAAGAGGCAGGGGACAGTTAGAAAAGCTTGAGAAGAAAGAGTGAAAAGGTAAAGACTGGAAGCAAGAATAAGAAAAATGAAAGTGTGGACGCAGGACAGACTGCAGACTGAAGGCATGGGATAAAAAGGGGCGTGAAAAGGAGGGAGGAGAAATGGAGGGAAAAGATGGATAATGTCTAGACACACTGACACGGTTTGTGGTTTTGAGTTGCAACAGACTCAATCGTCACTGCTTTTTTAAACTTTATTCATTCAGGGAAGGTTTACAACAACATCCGCCACCAGCCACGCCCTGCTCCACACGGACACGCTCTGAAACGATGCTGCCTTGATCTGAGGTAGAACAAGACGCTCCTAGCTCAATCAGTTGGTTGAAAATGGCGCTTTAACGTGCCCTCGATAGCCACATACATGAAACTGTGCTAAAAGACTGACGCTGAAGGGAAGTAATGTTACATAAGAAAGAAACACACATTATTATTAAATGAATAAAAGTCAGCTAAGTGTTTTTCTTGCTGTGTGGAGGTTAAATAAAGCCCGACAGGTCACCGTGACTTTGAATGTGGAGACTTCACTTCTTCCACCGTGGGTTTTTAATCCCTTTCATTGTCTTACGTGACTGATCCCAGCAGCGTTAAGTGAAGCACTAAACCTCTAAGATTAATTTGACGTGACTCATTTTGTCAGTCTGATCTGCTTGTTCTTCGACTTTAAGATTAGTTTGGAAAAGTTCATCGTTTGGTTTTGATTTTGGGGAGTTCGACCTGTTTTGCTGCTGCCTTGCTCGAGGGTGCATTAAACAGATCGTGGAAACAGTTTTGCCTGACATGAAGGTGTGTGTCTACCTCTACCATTCCAGTCATTACTGATGTTACCCAACTGGAACTGGAGATTTCGTAACATCACACACATTTGCATGTTAGCACTGCTTCTAACCACAGTTGCTACACACACACACACACACACACACACTTTACAGTCTGACTGTAGTGCTTTAATCTTGTGTGTGTGTGTGTGTGTCTTCATGATCCTCTGACATCTTCTCAAACTGAAGTTATGCAACAGTTTTGGTCTCAGCTTTGCAAAAAAATATCAAATACACAGAAGAAATCCTAGTTAAGTCCTCCAGGGTTAGTATGGACTGCATGAATTATTATTTAACAAGTCATTATTGGAGATGTGCAGGATTCATGTTTCACATGAAGAGCAGAGAAGGTCTAGGTGAACTTCTTGATGAAGCGCAGTTTAAAGTAAGCGATGGTGAGGAAGCAGACGCTCATGATGGCCAGAGCGACATGGTTCTGCCAGAATCCCCAGGTGGAGTAATCCACGGCATGCGCGTCCAGAACTTCCTCCCCTGTACAACTGGAAACAGCACAAAGGTTCCTCAGACCACCAGAGAATCTCAGACTGACTCGTTGCTATCTGACTGGCAGCCTTCGAGCTGTTTACGAGCTGATTACTTAACAAATCTTATTCTGATTGATCTCAGCAACTACATTAGTAACTACTGCTATTTGCACAGTAACTGTCTTTCTAAACTTTTATCTTAGTAACTAAATATTTAATCAAACAGTACGTTTACGTTCTCGGTAACTCCCATAAATACAAAAATCAGACGGCTCACAGATACAAACTGAAGCGCCTGCTGCTTTCTTTTCTTTTACAGTTACAGACATAAACTCGTTTTCTTGGGTGTGTGTCGGTGTTTCTTACCTGTGTCCACCTGGAGTGAAGCTGTTGTTAAACTCTTTGCAGAACTTCAGCCCTGGGAACTCGTTAATCTGCAGAGCCTGTAGAGACACAAAGATCATCAACACACCGACCAACATGTTTAAAAAGGTTTCATTTTCAGCTTTTGAAGTGGCATGGGCAAACATGGGAAGATAATTAACCAGGAACTGAAACAAACTTGATTTTAGGCGTGTGTGTGTGTGTGTGCACATACAGCGAAGCCGTATTGTGGTATACTGAGGTATTTTAACCAAGCAAGCCAGCTGACCATGGAGGGAAGATTCACAAACCAGCCTGTAAAGATCTGCAGAAGAATAGAGAGAGACTTAAAAGTTACGGGTAATTAATAAAAATATTCATTTTCTCAAAACAATGATGGAGTCTGGGTGTCGTTATCGTGCCAGAAATCGACACATCATCTCACATAAGTGTGAACAAAAGCGATCTCACAATAATCCTAACAACATTAAACTCTAAATGTGTAGCATATCAGGTGAGCTAGTTTAACACCTTGAGCGTTAAAGTACTGCTACTATTTTAACCAACTCAAGGAGCTGCCATTACTGAGCTAATCACAGCAGTGAAGAAGCTAGTTAGTGTGTGTAACATCACCATCATGAAGACAAAAAAGAAGTTGATGAACATGGTGGCCATGGCCACCACCTCCTGGTCCACTGAGATGGCCATAGTCATGGAGGTGGCCGTGTAGGCGACCAGAGCCACAGTCAACATGAAGAGGAAGAAGGCTTCAACTGTCGGCTTCAGGCCTGCGCACACGAAACACATTTGTTTTAATCCAGGTAGACTGGTTCTTAGTTTGTTTTTATTGTGTCTGATCTAATCTGTGCAATTCTGTAAACACACCAAAACTAATTAGTAATTAATCTATAAAATATCAATTGGATCAATTTCCCTCAATAAAACACAATGATTTGAATAATAAAATAACTACCCACCAGTCATGAAGTAAGACACACAGCTGAAGATGACGGCGGGGATGGTCCTCAGCGTTAAGATGTCCAACAGGATCTTAGACAGGAAGTACACAGACAGCCTGTAGTAACCGCTAATGTACTCGTGACTGACGGGAGACAAAAAAAAGTTTGATTAATAATGGTGGAAAAGCCAAATGACAGTTTAACCGTTGTAGGTTTAAATTTGCTTCCCATGGGCCCACCACCCGTGGGAGGGATCTCAGGGGGCGGGTGCGTAGGGAGTTGGGCGGCAGTCGGAGGCGGGGACCCTGGTGGTCTGACCCCCGGCTGCAGAAGCTGGCTCTGGGGATGTGGAATGTCACCTCTCTGGCGGGGAAGGAACCTGAGCTTGGGGGGGGGGGGGGGACGGGTCCTGACTGTTGTCTGTGCCTATGCACCGAACAGCAGTTCAGAGTACCCACTCTTTTTGGGGACCTTGGAGGGGGTGCTGGAGGGCGCTCCCTCTGGGGACTCCCTCGTCCTCCTGGGGGGACTTCAATGCTCACGTGGGCAGCGACAGTGAGACCTGGAGTGGCGTGATTGGGAGGAACGGCCCCCCTGACCTGAACCCAAATGGTGTTCTGTTGTTGGACTTCTGTGCCCACCATGGATTGTCCATAACGAACACCATGTTCAAACACAAGGGTGTCCACATGTGCACGTGGCACCGGGACACCCTCGGTCGCAGTTCGATGATTGACTTTGTGGTTGTGTCGTCGGATTTGCGGCCATGTGTTTTGGACACTCGGGTGAAGAGAGGGGCGGAGCTGTCAACTGATCACCACCTGGTGGTGAGTTGGCTCCGATGGTGGGGGAGGACGGCAGACCCAAACGTTCTGTGCGGGTTTGCTGGGAACGTCTGGCTGAATCCCCTGTCAGAAAGAGCTTCAACTCTCACCTCCGGGAGAGCTTCGCTCACGTCCCGGGGGAGGTGGGGGACATTGAGTCCGAGTGGACCTTGTTCTGTGCCTCCATTGTCTGTGGCGGAGCTGTGGCTGCAAGGTGGTCGGTGCCTGTTTTTGGTTTGGTAATTTGGTTTTAGCGTTAAAGGTATTAACGGCAACCAACAGAGATATCTCCATATATATGTGTGTGTATTTATGTGCCAAACCTACATGAAGAGTTTTCTCTCTGAGATGAAGAGGCTAGCAGATGACAGAGACTTGTAGACCTGTTCTGTAGCAGCGAAGAAGAAAAAGCCAAGCCTGAAAACAAACAAATATTAGTGCTGCTTGTGCTAACATAGTTTTACTGCATCTACTGACCTTCTTGTGCAGTATAAAACATCAGAATACCTGTTCTGAATTCCACTTTGATCGTCTTTGATGCCAAAGAAAATGGTTCCAATTGCCAGAGCCACGAGGAAGCTTTCCATTATCTAAACACAAGTCACTGTCATCTACAGTCACATCATCATTAAATCACTTTAAGATGCTCGATGGTCCTACCTGAGCGGTGGAGGTCTGAGGGCTGAGCAGGAGGTTGCGGAACGTTCTCTTGATAACCCAGCTGAGCTGGGTCAGAAAGCTGGTGTTGTAGGTGATGGTTCTGGAGGGAGGAGTGGTGGTGATCTGCTTCCCCTGAACGATCCTCTCTGAGAGAGATGAGGACAGTTTTTGATTTGAAATTATAGTTTCTGTATGAAGGAATTTCCTCAGGTTGATTTTCATTTGCAGTCAAATAGATTTCTGAAGGTCTTCTTCATTTTTACTAAAATAGCCTTGTATATTGGTACTCAGAAAAAAAAAGTGATATTTTTGTACTTACCCAGCTCTGCATTGGTCTCTTTGAAATCATGGCAGTTTCTGTATTCCCCTACGAGTTTCTCCTCAATTTCCTGTCTGGATAGCAAAGTAAGACCGAAATCTGGAGGGTAGACAGAAGAATTCAGAATTGTGCAAACAGGGAAAAGAAATGTAAAAAAATACAAAATCTCAGGAGTCATATGGTCCCTGTTGGACTGCATTATATTCAGATTTTAAACTCTGATCGAAACATACAGTCACTTCCCATTTTGCCGAGGGGGATGGCGTATTGTCCATTAATGATGTCCAGAAAAAAGTCAGCAGGGTTGTTGTGCGGCTCGCAGGTGTATCCTGGGAAATGAGAGTCCAAACCAAATTACATAAAGTACATCATCTTTACATTAGTGTATGTTACATTGGATTAAAGTAAATGTCATGTTCCTACCAATGTCAGAGAAATACTCCAGTGCTCTCTGTGCTGGACCGTGGTAAACCTGAACATACAACATCCGTACATGTGATGTGTTTTATAAAGGTGAGAAGTAAAAATAAAGAAATTAAGGATTAAAGAGAGATGGGAAATCACAGTAACATTTCAGAGCTCGACCTGTTTGCCGTTGACCAGCAGGGTGAGGCTGTCGAACAGGCGGTAGATGGAGTATCGAGGCTGGTGGATGGACAGGATGATGGTGCGACCGCTGTTTGCCATCCTGAAGAGACAAAAGAAACAAGTCAAAGCCTCCTAACAGACATGAATCTAACTTACAGCCCTAGAGTGCTTTTAATTTGAAATGGACACAGGAAGTGTGTGTGTGACCTCTTGAGCAGCCGCATCACTGAGTTGGCGGTGCTGGCGTCGAGGCTCGCGGTTGGTTCATCCAGGAAGAGGACGGACGGGTCAATGATCAGTTCCATGCCGATGCTCGTCCTCTTCCTCTCGCCGCCGGAGATCCCACGAATCAGCTGGGTGCCCACCTGAACACACAGACACACATTTGTCTGTAGATGTGAGGACACTTCTTGCCTTCTTCAAACATTATTTTTGTCTACTGTATTTCTTCACATCTTTGATTCCTTCTCACCCTGGAGTCGGCCACTTGGCCCAGTCCCAGCTCCTGGATCAGTTTGTTCACTTTTTGCTCCTTCTCCTGCTGAGAGACGGCTGCTGGGAGACGAAGCGCCGCTGAGAAGGTGAAGTTCTCTCTGACCGTCAGGGTTCCCATCACCACGTCGTCCTGGAGACATGAAACCATCAGTAACAATTACAACGGGCAGTTTTAAATGTTGGTGGTGTGACCGATCAGACTTGGCTGAAGAAGCTGGTCTAATAGTTGCGTGCACTCCCTTCCTGCCCCGATCAGGAAACTCTCCTGAATCAAAGCTGTTCTTCTACTGAATCCTGTCACAGAGTTGGCTTCTGTTGCTCTGACTTCCTGTCTGTCTTCCTGTCTGTCTCACCCACCTGCACCACGTATCCAGACAGACACTTGAAGTTTGGAGGCTGAGGAGCTCCGTCGATCAAAACTTCTCCCGACAGGCCTGCAGGGTCCTTCCTGGCTGCCAAAACGTCCAGGAACCTGAGCGGTAACAATCAGCAGCAACTGATCAGGAAGCTTCATCAAGGTGTTTGCTATAGAGACGAAGACGTTCACATTTGAACGCAGCAACGTCTCCATCACTTCTAACTTTACAAAGACACTCACGATGACTTGCCACTTCCTGTCGCTCCCATGATGGCGTTCAGACCCGGCTTCATGATCCCACTGAGAGAGAGAGAGAGAGAGAGAGAGAGAGAGAGAGAGAGAGAGAGAGGGAGGGAGGAGGTATAATTAGAGACTAATTCATTTAAAAAATAATAAAATCCACAAATAAAGAAGATTTGATTTCCGGCCTCCTCATAATAAATAAACGGGTGTGGCTGTTGAACTGCTGTCAGGCGAGGTGCACATTACATTTGCATATATGAATTTTAACAAGGATCTTTCTACAAAGATTTCTACAAAGATCTGGATTTGTCTGAACTAGTTAATATAAAACTGCACGTACAGTCAATTACTGTGATCCATCCTTGCATTGTGTGATCAATGCAAGGATGGCAGGTTGAACAGGTTTGGCATGATCACCGCGTCTATATACACTCAGAGTTATCTTTGTTCTGGATTTTTGTCTGATTCACATGTGAGGAAACATTTGAACCCCTAAAGGAGCTTTGGATAAAAATAAAAATAGAAGATTCTTCATCTGTGAAGGTGTTGGCAGCGCCGATCTAATGTACAAAAACTTTGCAGGTAAGAAGTCTATAAGAGAAGGATCTGGTAGCAGAAACTGGCAGGCCCATCACACTTCGCAACATTTCCTACGTGCAGTTTGTGGAATACCAACGACTGAGTCGTTTAATATGGAGAGCGGACATTTCACAGCCATCATGTTTGGTTGGGAGGTCCAGACTGAAAGCTCTTCAGTCATCAGATGCACTGCACTGTGTTAAATACTAATAGTATAAAAATGTTGAACATCAGGTAGGGATCGTCACCAGGTGCATTTTAACATGATGATGTCGGTTTTGGAACTTGGCACTGCCTGACTACATCTTCACATCAATGCAAGGATGGCAGGTTGAACAGGTTTGGCATGATCACCGCGTCTATATACACTCAGAGTTATCTTTGTTCTGGATTTTTGTCTGATTCACATGCGTGTGGAAACATTTGAACCCCTAAAGGAGCTTTGGACAGGATAAAAATAAAAATAGAAGATTCTTCATCTGTGAAGGCATTGGCAGCGTCAACCTAATGTACAAAAACTTTGCAGGTAAGTCTATAAGAGAAGGATCTAGAAGCAGAAACTTTCATAGTCACCATGTTTGGTTGGGTGGTCCAGACTGAAAGGTCTTCAATCATCAGATATATGAACTATTACTATGTTGAAATGCTAAACTAATAGTATAAATGGTTAATATTGAACATAAGACTGGGATCGTCACTGGGGGCATTTTAACATGATGATGTTGGTTTTGGCAGTTTGCCTGACTATACCTTTGTAGTCAATGCTAGGATGGATGAACAGGTTTGGCATCTGCACTGTGTTATATATTCAGAGTTACTGCATTCCCCAGTATTTGATCAGTTTTTATCAGTTTGTATTGAGTATTCAGTATGTGAACTGATACAATATTTTTAAAAAATTTATACTTTGTCTGTCAGACTGTTCAAGGAGAAGCTGTCAAGATGGACATGATGGCAGAGGAGCAGAGAGTGAAGAGGACGCTGACGGAGGAAGCTAAGAAGAGAAAAGGAGAGAGTGAGCGAGCAAGAAGCCGCCGGACAAGAGTAAATCTGGGACTGACTTTTAGTGGTTGGTGAGAGCTTGGTGAAATAAAAGGCTGAAAGACAGACGCCGAGCTGGGCTGACTGCTGCTGGACTAGTCAGTGATATTAGCTGCTGCTGGGTCTGCTGCTGCTGACCTGGATGATGTTCACACATTTCTAAATAAAACGGTTTGGTGACCGTCTTCAGGCCACCGAGTCACAGTTTTAGAAACGGCAAATTACTCACTTGAGGTCAACGAGGATGTCTTTGGTCGTAGTCTTCTTCCGACTTGTAGAGCACAGAAACAATAACATGAAACTGGTACACGCCTTTTTTCTTAGTATTATTATTATTGTCAGGCCGAGGCTGTTTCCTGGAACCCAGGAGCAATTTTTCAAGGAACTAAAAGATTTCTTCCGCCTCTTGTTGTCGGTCTATCATACAAAAAAGCAGCAACAAAACTGCTGTTTGGTGACCGTCATCAGGCCATCGTGTCATAGTTTTAGAAACGGCAAATTACTCACTTGAGGTCAATGAGGATGTCTTTGGTTGTCGTCTTCTTCCGACACAGACAGCCTCCTCCTTGTTTCACCTTGTAGTGGATGTTATGGAAGCTGACGACGGCGCCCTGCTGCTCCTGCTTCGAACCTGCAGACTGAAAAACAGTTAACTCACCTCAAAACGTGTGACACAAATCAAGCACCAAGAAAAGGGAAGAAGGGAAGGAAGGTACCTGACGTTCTGAGGCTCCATTGTGGCTGAGCTCCATTGCCACTTGTCTGTCTGACATCCTCTCAGCTCCTGAACACAAAGCACTGAAGAACATTTTACTGTAGCGCTCACCAAGCTGAAGTCCTGCCTCGTGTTCGGGCTGGTTAATCCACGGAAACCGACCTGTGAAAAACCAGACTGGTGTAAAAACAGCTTTTTCAATACGTTTACACTAACACACATCTATAACTTCCCATTACAACATGATGCGTTGTTTGTGATTAAACAGCAGTCAACTCTGTTATGGAATTTTCTATTCCTGTAGTGTTCTGAGTGACACATACATCAAATCAAATCAAATCAAATTTTATTTGTACAGCCCAAAGTCACAGACACATTTATCCTCAGAGGCTTCACAGTCTGTACAGGGAGTGACACCCTCTGTCCTTAGACCCTCGGTTCCAGTGAGGAAAAACTTGCCCACAAAAACCTTTAACAGGGAAAACATGTGGAAGAAACCTCAGGAAGAGCCACAGAGGAGGGATCCCTCTCCCAGGACGGACAGACGTGCAATGGATGTCACATGTACAGAACAATCAACACAAACATATCGTACATACATACTTTTAATTGGAATATAATAAAAGCACAAACATGCAAACATATTATACAAGGTTACACAGAGTCACATGTGGCCTTGAGGTCCTCAGCAGTGTTAGTTGTTTGTGTTTGGCTGGCAGTAGCAGGTGCCGTCCTATCTCAACACTGTTGTGGCCAGGGTCGAAGGACTCTGGTGCTGCCTGCTTAGACATAATAGAGAGCTGGCCACTGACATTCCAGAGGCTCCTGAACACTTTCTTTCTTCCTGACCTCACCACTGACCTTTGGCTTCAGCAATTTCTCCACAACAAACTCAAATGTAAATATCTACAGCAGTAAAATGAAACACACACTAGTGTTAAGAAAGGTAGGACTCAAAAGCATAACTCGAAAACAGTTCAGGGTTCAAACCAAACTCAGTTTACTCGCCAGAAGGAAGGTTTGGTACACGTTAATCAGACTGGCCAGGCAAAGGCGGAGGTCAGCAAAGAGGCAAAATCCAAGAAAAAGAAAAAACAAGAAAATCCGATCACTGGAGAAGAAGGCTGGGACGTAAGACACTGAGGTACAGAACGAACTCGCACAGACAGGAGGAGAAGCACAGACTAAATACACAGCAGGGGCGTGGTAAAAAACACAGGTGAATCTAATTGTAGAGGCAGACAATCAAAACTGGAAGGAAGTGAGGCGGTCCATGAGTCCTCATTGCTGCTTTCATAACAAATGGAAAATTTGCACTTCTAACATGTTTTACTTCATCTTGCAGGCACTAACATTACATATTTATTATATTTGTTGTATTTACAGCGGCTGTAAACACTATGTCAGATGTGAGCAGCAGAAATAATCTTCATAAAACTGTAAAAAAAATGTAATAAATATGAAATTTGTGTGGAAAAAGATTTTACTTCTTTGATTTTGAAACATGTTACAGTTCAATATTAGTTAATACACTCGAGTGTTAGTGGGCGGTGCTTAAACATGTATCAACTTTGCCAGTTTGATAGACAAATATTTTATTTACACATTTACTATTATAGTTTATTATTATTTAACAAGTCATCGTTGTTAGAGATCTGCAGGATTCATGTTCTCATCACACGAAGAGCAGAGAAGGTCTAGGTGAACTTCTTGATGAAGCGTAGTTTAAAGTAGGCGATGGCGAGGAAGCAGACGCTCATGATGGCCAGAGCGACGTAGTTCTGCCAGAATCCCCAGGTGGAGTAATCCACGCCCTACAGTTAACTCACCTCAAAACGTGTGAAGCAAATCAAGCACCAAGAAAAGGGAAGAAGGGAAGGAAGGTACCTGACGTTCTGAGGCTCCATTGTGGCTGAGCTCCATTGTCACTTCTCTGTCTGACATCCTCTCACCCCCTTCACATCTTGTGTAATCCCACTGTGCTAAATATGTCCAGCCGTACTCGAGTATTTACTCTGATTACATTACTTCTGATCAAAAAGGAGCAGCAGCTAATATCACTGACTAGTCCAGCAGCAGTCAGCCCAGCTCGGCGTCTGTCTTTCAGCCTTTTATTTCACCAAGCTCTCACCAACCACTAAAAGTCAGTCCCAGATTTACTCTTGTCTGGCGGCTTCTTGCTCGCTCACTCTCTCCTTTTCTCTTCTTAGCTTCCTCCGTCAGCGTCCTCTTCACTCTCTGCTCCTCTGCCATCATGTCCATAGAAGCTGCTGAGCCTTGTTACGATGCCCGCTCGCCTGGCTCCTGTTCTGGCACGACGCAGGCTCCACGCCCGTCCCTCTTCCTGTGGTACAAACACTAACACTGACGCAGCCTAGCTAACAAACTGAGCTAAAATGAGCTAATAGCAGCTAATTGTCAGCAGTTTCCTGTCCATCAGGAAACTCTGCCTCACGTTACTCTGAGAGAAAAGTTACATAACGTTGTTCGACACATTTCTAAAGGAACTTTTATCCTTTTGTTTCTCAGCAAACCGAGTGATGAAACTACTGAACTTTCTGTAGCTGATTCAGACGAAGCCGTGAGCAACTTCCTCCTTTACAACGTCTGCCAGATCATTAGTCAGCAAGTCTGATGAAACATGACACAGCAGGTTTACCACTGAAAACATGACGCTACAGTTTGTTTTGCTTCTCCCTTCCTTCTTTTTAATCTTTTACACAGTAGCATCATATTTTGAACAAAAATCACTGATTGTTTGTAAAAATCTTGATCTGTAACAAACTGAAGCTGTCAGACAAATGTAGGGAAGTAAAAGTACAATCTGCCTCTAAGTTTTAGTGAAGTTTAAGTCGAAAGTAGAAAAACTAACACAACATTTTCATTTTAAAGACACAGAGGCTCAACGATCATCCCAAAGGAGGCTCAGTGGAAAGTTTCACACTTCACTCACCAATCAGCGCCGCTCTGTCTGAAGTCTTCTTCTCTCTGCATCAGTCGAACTAATTAGACAATCAGGTAATTAACACACAAAACAACTGTGCTGCCATCACATCAATGCAATACGACAACACGTCCACATGGAGGCTCTCCACTGTAGACGCCTCAACAGAACTCTGAATTAGTCTGGACACAGGTGAGCTGTGATTGCTTCCACCTGGACGTTCAGGTAAAGACAAGCTGTGATCAGAGAGAAGAATACACGAGGACGTACAGCAGACTGAGCAACTTTACTTATCATGTGATTGTATTTATATATATATTAACCCTTTTACATGTGGATAGTTTTTGTTCTTGTTGATGTGACGTTTACCTGTCAGGTGTTTGTGTCTGTATATGTTTGTGCTCTGAGAGCAAAGTGTGTCCACAGATCTGACACTCTGACACTTAATTAGCAACAATAATACGTCCTAATTTACATAAAATCTGCAAAGTAAATAAAGCTGGTCGAGTATTTGAGTAAATGTGAAACTGAATCAATCATCAAGAGTTTTGTGTTTATTGGCTCGGACTGAATTGCCATGACGACCAGATCATATAAACTTTTTCTTTCTATGGTGTGACGGTCGTATGTAACGAGCTCCACCTGCTGGTGACAGTGACAACTACAACAGCACTGAGTTAAAACTAAAGTTTGAAACTGATGAACACACACACTGAAATCTGTCTGTTTACACAGATGTGTGTTTATTCAGCCTTGCTGTCGTGGTCAGCACACACACACACGCACACACACACGCACACACACACACACACACACACACACACGCACACACACACGCACACACACACACACACACTCCGTCACAAGGTTTTCTGGGTCAAGTTCCTGTGTCCATGTGTATTTTGTGTCTCTGACGTGTGTGTGTGTGTGTGTGTGTGTCACGTGAAGGAATGCCAGAAATCTTAGTCTCTATATTTACCCACTGCCAGTGAACGCCTCGTCACACTCGGAGGGCAGGTGATTCGCTATTGGACGTCAGAGAACGAAACCAGCTGTCAATCAAAGAAGAGTACATTTCGACAACACCGTTATGTCATGGACTGTGTGTGTGTGTGTGTGTGTGTGTGTGTGTGTGTGTGTGTGTGTGTGTGTGTGTGTGATGATGTGAGGGCTTTGCAATCAGCAGCTGAAGAAACAAAGTGAAGTTTGATGTCAAACTTTATTCTTGTTCACAGACGCTCCTGTGTGTCTCCACAGGGAGGTCAAAGGTCAAAGATCAGAAAATAGATCAGAAAATATAAAAACACACTTATGTTTGTCGTCATATCCGACATGCGACAGTTCACTGGATTAAAACAGTCAAATCTGAATAATTTCTCACACACAAACTGCCCATGTGAGATGTTATTGGTGATGACACGAGGGGTAACGTCCATCACAGGGTTAAATAATGTGGACGTGAGATACAATCAGTCCGATTAAAGTTAAATGTTTCAGTTTCATTTCATATTTTAATCTGAATATATTGCACAGTAGACACTTCCTTCTATAGTTACACAGGTTAGCTCGGCTCAGCTACGCCCATCTGCCGCTTGAGGCGAAGTTCCTGCTCATGCTGTAGACGGCGGCAGAGCTCTGATGTTTCCCCCAGGCTCCGAATGGGACGATGACGATGGTGGCGTTGTCCTCCGAGCCGTACTGCAACGCCTTGAAAAACAGACATGATTTATTTATACGTTATTTTTGCCCACCAGGACCGCCAGACTTCATCTGACTTCCTGTCAGCTGTGGTACCTGCTGAGAAATGACATCAGCAGCCTCCGTGGGGTCTGGGCACTGGTTGATGACATCACAGATCTCCTGGTCACTCAGCAGGAAGTTTATGCCGTCGGTGGTCAAAGCCAGGAACGAGTCGTTGGCGTGCTGGACCTGCAGAGACAGAAGGGAGGTCAGGATCTCTGTCGCCAAGATGAAATTACCGCAGCAGAACAGGCGTCAGAATGACGTCACATAAAGACAAGTTAAATACGACACTCAACACTCTTTGACCTTCTTCCCTACACACACACGTAGCTGACTTTAAAAACATCTCAGTTGGATGAAAGTTGAGCCGAGTCCGACAAAGTTTGGAGATGATTGAAATGTGTCCAACACAATGAACTTTAATGGAATAGCAGCAGCATGAAACCTGCGATATCAGGTGAAGCTGCACTCACGGTGACTCGTCGCGTGTCCGGCTCAGCGATGACGCCGCTGCTTTTTAGGTGGAAGTCTCCGATGCTGCGAGTCATGGCGAGCCTTCCGTTAACGTTAGCTTGACCGACGCTGTTCCACGTCACAAAGCCACCGAACCTCTGGATCCTGAACACAAACAGAAAACACATGGGTCCAGTTTAGAGATAGTGGTGACCCTTTTTATTACGTTTAGATGATTTTACCTTAAAGGCACATGAGTGACGTCTGAGGACAGTTAAATGTTTCTGTAGGTCAGCGACTCGGAAACTCGACCCTGAAGCGTTAACATGTGTTTGGGTGATATCCAGGGTTAAACATAGCTCCTGTTACATAACACCAGATGCTTTGAGATAAACAGCTTTGCTCTCATTTCATCTACTGGATGAACTGGACCCAATGCATGCAGGAGAGTCCTCGAGCAAGGCACTGACTCGCTGCCAGCCGTCATCAAGTCTATTTACAACCAGATTGACTGCTGGGAAACCTGAACCCAGCTGCTGCACTGACTTCCTTCAGCAGTGATCACTCTGGACGAGAACTACCTTTGGACATTGTGCCAAATCTCAAGAATTTTCTGAACTCAGAAACAGTTCAGTCTTTGCTCTCTTAAAGAACTGTCCTCCTGTATTGAACATCATACGATTGCATCACATTTTTGTTTCTCCATCAGCTGGAACCTGTTTGCAGAAAGTTGATGATCATCCAGCAGAAACGGCGTCTGCTGTAGTGAAAAGGTGTACCGTTGTCGCTCGTCCTTGCGGTCAGGTGTGTGATCTTTGGTGAGCTTGTTGGCTTGTCCCTTCCTGCACAGCATCGCCCGGCTATCCCCGACACTACCGACCACCAGCTCAACCCCATCACGTAACATAGCAACCGTCGCCGTTGTGCCAGCTGTCAGGAAGGAAGCTGAGGAGGAAATTACAAGGCACTACTGGCGTGGTCTTCATAGAAAGTTGTATGTCTACTGTATTACTTCTGTGCTTGTGTGAGACTCACCATTGTTGAAGTAGCTGAGATGTGTGTGTAGCGCCTTGTCAGCATCTAAAAAGGCTTTCTTTAAAACTTTCTCCAGATCATCGTCCTCCTCCAAAGCATCTCTGGACACAAAAACAACTGAGTTCATGTTGTGTAACGGGGCGGTGAAGTTATTTATATTCCAGTAACAAATATTGAAATGTTTCGAGGTTTCAACCTGATATGTTTCTCCATGAAGGTGTAGCAGTAGTCGGCAGCGTGCGGGCCGCCGTGGCCGTCAAACACGGCAAAGTAAAGAAGGTTGTCATGGATACGGGCGACACGGAGACGGTCCTCGTTTTGCTTCCTGAGACCCAAAATGGACGCACTGCCGACCCGGGACAGACTGACCTGAGAGAGACGGTGAAGAGTACAATTCATCATCCATCCATCCACCCACCCACCCACCCACCCATCCACCCATCCATCCATCCATCCATCCATCCATCCATCCATCCATCCATCCATCCATCGACCCACCCATCCTTGTGGTTACCTGTGGAATGGGTTTTCCATATCTGATGCTGGAGGGCAGCAGCACCGGTTCTTCTATCCTGTTGTCCCAGATACCAAATGAGTCCCAGGTGATCGGCCGACCGCTGCCGTCACTGTCAAAGCGGACTGACCCGCTGGCCCGTCGTACACCCACCACCCCAAACAATGCCCCATGGACCTGCAGGGTGTTATCAGACAATGGGGTTAATGTTCTCTGATATGCCCTATGTGTGTTTTGACGTTGTTACACGAATCAGTGACAAGAACGTGTGTAGAGTCACCTGCCCAGAAGCTGCGGAGGTTTCCGTCGAGGAGCGTGCAGTGAGGAAGGTTTGTCTCACGATGGCGGAGCGACCAGAACGGAGCAGACTGAGGAGCACTGCAGATGACATGGCTGACTGTCTTTGACAGGAAACACCTGGCCAGGCAGCGGGTTTCTGAACACCAGAAAGAAGAAGTGGAGGAGCTGGTGTCGTGCCAGAACAGGAGCAGGGTAAGCGGGCATTGTAACATAATGGCAGAGGAGAAGAGAGTGAAGAGGACGTTGACGGAGGAAGCGACGTCCGTCTGTCTTTCAGCCTTTTATTTCACCAAGCTCTCTCTTGCTGTCGGACTAGTAAGTAATATTAGCTGGCTGCTGTGTCTTGTGTTGTTGTTGAGTCCATATTTACCACACACTCTGAAACTGGACTACGCAGTGTTGCTTCACAGGCAAAAGAAGATTTGCCATGATTGCACCTCGCACAGTCAGATAGAGGATCAGCGTTAAATTCTTCTCACTGCTCGACATTGACGACAATTATCTAACCTTCCTTGCGTCCTCTCCTTTTGGTATCACCTCCTTCTCCTCGTCTCGGGTACATGTGTGCGTATTTGTCCTCCCCAAATAGCCCTCCACGGCTCCTGCTGTGTTTCAGCAGTGTGTCGCCTCCTATCCATTACAAGGAGGACAAACACCCCAGGACCGGGCTTTGAGTCGAGCACATCGTGCTTTAATGAACTTATTTAAATCAGGCATGTCATCTTTAACCCATTACCCTGTGACACAGTTTCACTGCCAAACGTCTGCGTAAACAGCGTCAGTGATCGATATTACTCCACTAACTAACTCGTCCCACGTCTGGATTTGAACCCTCCACCCCAGACACACACGTCAGAGATGTTTCACTGCATAACCTTTGCAGGACGGCGTGTACACACTGACACGCACGTGACCCACTTCTTGACGAAACACAACAATGCACGTGCGTGTTTGAGTGCACAGCCGCTCACAGAGACACGTACACGAACAAACCTGTACCTCAACTTAAGAAATCAGAAAGAAACATCTCAGCTGGAATTTACTTTTTTTTTGCAGACCAGCGTATGACTGCTCTGCTGTTTTTATTTTTTATTTTTGATTTCTCAGCTGTTAGAAATCAAAAAATATTTTTTACAGTGTGACTTTTTCTCTGCACTTTGTAGACGTTGTTTTTAAAGCTGCTGTTACACACACACATAAATCTGATTGCATTTCATATCTGCTTTGTGCTGTTAACATGTCACAGCTCTTAACGCTGACCTGTTCCTCTCAAAACTTTTCATTATACTGTAGAAACAAATGACAGACCGTGACCGTGGTGCATTGTTTTATAGATGTTTTGCGTATAAAAAATATTAAAATATAAGAACATTTTGTACCACTGTACATGTAAGACTCTTTAAACTGGTGTTTCTAGTTTTACTATAAATTCAATATTATAAAGAGACTATAGAAAATTACAATGTAAGGTCACTGACCATTAATTTAAAAACAAACTCACCTGATTTGTTGGTAATTTTCCCGCCGGTGATGTTTCCCGTGGCAACAGGTGTCTGGAGCTCCAGGCAGCTGCCTCGAGGCGTCAAGTCGCCCTCAGGCTCTTCAAGCTGGTGGGCTCGGCCCCGAAGGGATTTAGAACTGAACCAGAGCCATCCAATCATAATCTGAGAAGGCCCCACGTCATTGCTGAGCACGGTGGAGAGGGTGTGCTTGTTTTTGGCATCAAGCCTGTTCAGAGAGGAGGATTGTGGAGTCTCTGTGTGTATCTGTGCCTGTCAGTGCCAAACAGACAGAGGAGCTGGGAATACTTTAGTTGTTTTCATAAAATGACCTCTTAGACTTTGGTGACTGTTTAGGACTACATGTTTCCATTTCACTGTCCAACAATCATCATAATTTGGTTGGGTCCAATCGGTCCCATTGTTGGCATGTTTGGGAGTGAGCAGGGGTCAGCATGGACACCCGGACTGGTTGGCAGCTACACAGGCCAGCAGCAGAACCAGCCGTGGATCGTTTAGATCTGTACTGACCGCTGCAGACCGGGAACACCCTACAAGATCTGCGGCTTTGGAGTTGATCTGACGCAGTCGTCTAGTCATCACAGTTTGGTTCTTGTCAAAGCCACTAAAGTCCCGATGCTGGTCCATTTAATGTTCACTTGCTGCTGCTGGCAGGCGCCATGATAGCGAGATAATCAGTGAGATTCAGCTCACCTGTCAGTGGTCAAAATGTAGATCGCTTCATCAGGAATCATTACTCTTTGATTCATGTGTTGGCTGTAAAAGTCCAAAAGAGGCAGCTCTCTGTTCACTGTGATCCTGGAGGCCCTCTGCAGGGCAGCTGATAACACTGCACCACCATCACAGCAGTGACATGTAACACTGACAGCTAGTGGTCGAAACAGATACTGCAGTCCACCCTCCACATTTCTGCCTCTTAAAGGAAGTTTTTCTTTGCCACTGTCACCAAGTGTTATACGATGAGATAACTTCTGTTCTGATAAATCTATAAATACAAGTGAACTGGATAGAAAATTGTGCACATATTCCCAACCGTTCCTCCTCATAGATTACCTTGATAAATATGAAGGCGCCTGGGGTTTCGTGTTTATACTTCGTTTATTTTGCTGATGTTGCAGTTGCAGACACTAGATGTTTGGCACAACAGATGTAAAGTCTGTTGGAGAGCAGGTTTGCTTTAATTGACCAATCGGACGGCAGGTGACTTGGACTGGAGTTGCAACGCTGCCAAGGAAGATCTACAACGTGTCGTCAGTCTTCTTCTGGTCTTCATCAGGCCGAGCTAACATGAACATAATGAGATATATATGAGTTTGCATGTATATAAACACATATATTTGTACATTGATGTATCTTCATATACAGTCTGTGTGTGTCAGTACGTTTAACTGCGATCCAGCTGTCAAAAGACCCCCCGTCCAAAATGTCCAGGTGGCGACATTTGTAGATTCCTTCATCAGCTTTGGTCACTGCTGTCAGAGTCATGCTGCCTTCAGTATTATACCTGAGACACAGGAAAACAAACTGAGTCACACTCACAGTGCTAACAGCTTCATACGTTGTACATGTTGTACATCCATCCACCACTGAAAACAGTTTTGGTTTTAGCGCCACCAGAACATGTGAAGAATTTTCTAATGTGGGCAAGTTGAGAGAGGTGATGGGATGTTTTACCCGATCCTTTGTCTGTTCTTGTAGAAGAAGGTTCTGAAGTTGGAGGTGATTTGCTTGGTGGTTCTGTCTCTATGTAAGCAGCGCAGCATCACGTCCTCGCCCTCCAACACAGGAAGTGGTGGACTCTCCAGAACCACTGTGACAGCAACTTTGATGTAACAGAAGATGTTTAATCCTGAAAGAAGACACAATGAAGTTTGCTAGCTACAGTACAGACTAAATAAATGGTGTGTACCAGTGGAGGTAATGTTGAGGGCGTTGCTCCTTTCCCCTCTTGAACTCTCACACCAGTACAGCTTGTCCGACCAGGGATATTGAGAACGGGAGTCGCAGGACAGGCGGCGGCCTGAAGACACTTGATTGGGACACTCTGTGATATTCCCTGCCCACAAGTCAACCCTTGGAAAACAGAAGCATGATGTGTTGTGACCTCAAAGCTGTGAGTATGAGACAGGCTGACTCTGGTTAGTGAAATATTCCAACATCACACTTGCTGACACAAGGTTTGGTGGGAAAGTCATGGTTTCTATCAAGATCCAATGACTTTTCAGCAAGATGGCATTGTCATCGTGACCATAAAACATGGCTGTACACTCTGTTCCAGCATTTCAATTACTTCTTTAGATTTTGGGAATCAAAATATTTCCTGCTATCATATTTTAGATGATTATAGCATCTAAAATATGATCCAGGTGTCCGTCCGACATGAGCCGGGTTCTGCTCGAGGTTTCTGGCTCTTATAGGAAGTTTCTGTCACCAGACGCTTGTTCATAACGGGAATATTTGGATCTCTGTGAATCTAAACCTGCTCTACGTGGACTAAGTAAAAAGCCAACCTCATCATCTTCCACTGGGAGTTATCTTCAGGCAGCTGGCAGCTCACAGTGAAGTTCTCACCATTGAAGAACTGACTCCTGTTGTGGCTGGTCACATCTATGGAGGCTCTCGGAGAAGATGTGTCTGTGTTGAGGATGATGAAGGCCACAAATGGATTTCATATAAATTCATTTAAGAAACAAAACATAAATATATCAAATCAGTGTTTTTTTGCTGACCTTCCACCCAGATTAAACTGTGCCAATTATGAACATAAACATCAGGTAAGCTTCCATCAACGCCACAGGTGTAAACACCTGAGTGCTCATGGGTAACAGGGCCCAGCACATAGGAGATGCGCTGATTTGCTCGCTGACTCACCAGGACCTGCGAGAGGAGAGTAGGTTGGATAATTATGACAAAAATGAATTCACATCTGGCCTTCACAGCCCGTTGAATTTCCAATATCGCATGGCATGTTGTTGGATAGCTCCACGTTAAGGGGGGAGTGTTTGTTCATCCAAGCCAACTTCCTTCACGTTTGATTTCATCTGGCCAAATTAATGGTTTCCAATGTGAAGCTGCTTTTGTGTACATCTATCTGAAATCAAGGACCCATCGTTTCAAAAATACTGAGGTATTGCTACAGTCATGAGAGCTGAGGAACCTGAATATCTTCATCTAAATATTAACGCTGCAAACCTTCTTGGTTCTCTGTCCATCAGCCATCTTGGTCCAAACCAGTTGCAGGTCCAGCTTGTCGGTCTTGTTGTTTCTGTCACTGTGTGCACTACAGTTGATCTCTATAGTGTCGCCCACATTGAGGTACCAAGCTGGAGAAACACTCATTCTTGCTCCCACGATTGCAGAGAAGCTGGAGGAGTTGCTGATGGTGTCCCGGCGGTGGACATCTGATCGCAGGAAGAAGAGACAGTGTTACCAGCTCATTAGGTACAACTCTCTGGAGGGCTGTTGGACCTTCTTTGACCTTCAGAACAGCATCAGTTCATCTGGACATGGAGTCTACAAGATGCTGTCTGTCTGTCATTAACTTAATTATTGTTTCACTTATTTGTGAAATACATGAATTACTTTCAGACAAGTGTCAGTGTGATTGGCTTTGTGCTCCACTTCACCCAGCTCTTTTCAGCTGTGCATGTCAACTGGGGCGTGTGGGTGGAAAAAACTGACAGTTTGGATGAACTGCTCAATTTTAGGATGTCTTTCAATACCATATTATTTTGCAATAAACAGTTGTGCACACACAAAAGTCGCTTCTTTCAGCCAAACAAAGTTCTGATTAAAAAAAAACATTTATGAATATGTGTATGAAAAAACAGACTCATACTCACTGTGAGATGAAGATCGTGCTGCATTCACAGAGTACAAGAGGACACACAGCACTGAAAACAGAGGAATGGAGTGAAAAGATGAGCGTGCAGCTGTTCAAAGTATTTTCTTATACATGATGTGATCACTCACGTACAGAGAAGCCCAAAGACTGAAGAGTGTTTCATCTTGATGAAGTCTTCCTTCAGTCACACTGATATCAAATATATCAAGTCATGTGGCTTCCCTCCCTGCCTTCTGATTGGTTGGCTGGTTTGGCTCTGGGGGTTAAAAGTGAATCATTATTGAACAATCACTTTTCACCTCATGGTATCTCAGTTAGTATCAGAAACTTGAAACAGTAAATAATAGTCTTGCAGCTGTGCATGTACTGTAGAGTATTAGACATGAAGAACAAGCCACTATGTGGAACCAAACTTCTGCTGATTGCTTTGTTTAAACCAGCTGCAAACTGCCTGCAGTGTGTTCAAAGAAAGTTTTGCAGAGTATTTTGACTGTTGGACAAATATAACAGGGCTCCATAGAGGCGAAAGGTGAACATCCTTCAGAACATTACTCTACATATCACTGGGTCGAAGAGCAGCACTGCTAAACAAGGTGACAAACAATGTGCCAAAGAAGCAGGCAAATGTTTATAATGTGTACATGTTCATAAAGTGTATTTCTGTTCTTCACACTGAGCCTCACATTGGCTTTTCAGAAACCTGTCACACATTCGATGTCCATGATTATAGAGGCACTGCCAAGTCAGCCAATTCCAATACACGACACATAAACGTGAACAAAACATGTTAGTCTTAAATTATCAGTTTTTTCTCACTGATAGTGACAAAGTGAGGTGAAAAAGACAAACCACACAAAAACACATGTTCTCTTGTTTGTTTGGTAATGATTCACCTTCAAACCTCAGAGCCAGCCAATCAGTCAGAAGGCTGGACAGGAGCCATAAGACTGACTTTGAACATTTCAGGAGCCAGTGAGAAGTAGGAATTTGGAAGTAAAGATTTGGTTAGAGCTTGACATCAGTGTGACTGAAGGAAGACTTCATCAAGATGAAACACTCTTCAGTCTTTGGGCTTCTCTGTACGTGAGTGATCACATCATGTATAAGAAAATACTTTGAACAGCTGCACGCTCATCTTTTCACTCCATTCCTCTGTTTTCAGTGCTGTGTGTCCTCTTGTACTCTGTGAACGCAGCACGATCTTCATCTCACAGTGAGTAGAAGAAAGTTTTCCTTTGAAGTATTTATATGAATTATGTAAGAAATGTTTTTGAAGAATCTAAATTTAAAGTGTAAAGTGAATTCTGTTCAGATATAACCTGATAAAAGAAACAGGACTTTCTTCATCAGATGTTCAGCGTCGGGAAACCTCCCCCAAGAAGAAACACTCTGGAGTAATGCCAACACGTATGAAGGTTACTCCAACCTGGTACCTCAGTGTGGGCAACACTGTAGAGATCAACTGTACTGCAACCAATACTAGCAAGTACAAAGACAAGATAGACCTGCAACTGGTCTGGACCAAGATGGGCCCTGGAGAGAGGACCAAGAAGGTTTGGAGCATTCAGACATTTCCACCCTGATTAGTTTTCCTGTGTCTTTACAGGGAAACATGCGTTTTTAATCTTTTATTTACATTTGAGTCAGTGAACAGCATTAGCATGCTAATGTGTCGGCTTCTCTCCTCTCACAGGTCCTGATGAGCCAGCGAGCGTCTACAGGCATCTCTTATGTACTTGACCCTGTTACCCACGAGCACCAGGGTGTTTACACCTGCGATGATGACGGCAGCTTACCTGATATTTATGTGCATGATTGGCACAGTTTTATCTGGGTGGAAGGTTAGCAAAACAAAACACTGATTTTATATGATATGGCAAAAACTATAACAATGATTATTGATGGTTATTTTAAATGAACGTACCCACCTCATTACGCCCAATTTAGATGCTTCTCCAAGAACATCCATAGACCTGATCAGTCACAACAGAATCCAGTTTGCCCACGGTGAGAACTTCACTGTGAGCTGCCAGCTGCCTGACGATACCTCCCAGTGGAAGATGATGAGGTTGGCCATTTACTTGTATCATGTTTTGGGCATTGGGAGTTTGGCAACTTTACCGTGGCTTGCCAGGCTGAAATCATCCTCCGGATATTACCCTGACCAACAAAGTATTCGGATGCTTTTGTTTTGTTTGTGAAGCATCCAGATGTTTCACAGACAAGACAAAGGCCTAATGGTGACCAAAAAGTTCTGGGTTCACCTCAACTATACAAAATTTAAGTTGAGGCTGAGATAAAGTCTTTAACCGACTGACCATCAGTCCAAGAGCCAAAAAAAAGTCTACTCAGAGCAATGTACTACACTGTGCTTCTATTCTAGGAATGATGTCTGGACAGGAAATATCACAGAGTGTCCCAATCAAGTGTCTTCAGGCCGCAACCTGTCCTGCACGTCCCGCTCTCAATATCCCTGGACGGACTACGTGTACTGGTGTGAGAGTTCAACAGGGGAAAGGAGCAACGCCCTCAACATTAGCACCACAAGTACGCACCCTTTATTCAGTCTGTATTCGTACTGCAGCTAACAAGCAAACACACTAGACACATCAGTGAAGGGGAAAAGCTCTCCTGGCTAGCAAACTTGGTTAACTGTCAATAAGGCTACAAGCTGTCAGTTAGCAAGCTCAAATGTCTGGTAGGTAAGGGGACTATAGGTGCACACAGTTTGTTCAAAACACACATTTATGCCACTGTCACCGTCTGTGCAGTCGCTGTGAAGGCGGTTCTGGAGAGTCCATCGCTTCCTGTGTTGGAGGGGGAGGACGTGGTGCTGCGGTGTTTAACCAGAGACAACACCTCCAAGCCCTTCACCCCCAGCTCCGAGGCCATCTTCTACAAGAACAACAGATTAATCATGTAAATTATGTTTTAACCCCAGTTCATGAATATTTATTTAAGACTTGCCCACATTAGAATATTCTTCACTGGTCTGGTACCACCGTGCAAAAGCTGATATCAGCATTGAGAGTTGCTGAGTTTGTTTTCCTCTGTGTTTCTGTTTCAGGATTTTAACTGAGGGCACCTTGACTCTGACAGCAGTGACCAAAGCTGACGAAGGATTCTACGAATGTAAGAAGCCCTTCGGCGAGAAGTCAGATAAGAGCTGGCTGAGTGTTAAAGGTATAAACACACGTCTCATTCACCTTCTCAGCATCTCTCAAAGACACAACCAAGCATCTCAAATTTAGACTCATCAGCCCAAAGTCCAGATTTCCACTGGTCTAATGTCCATTCCTTGTGTTTCTTGGCCTTGGACTTCTCCCTCAGTCGTGGTTTGCAGTAATTCAGACCACGAAGGTCTGAGCTGTAATTGGAGGTACCATTAATTGGTGATTTCTAAGGCTGCTGTAACATCTGCAGCACAGCTAACTCTTGGTCTTCCTTTCCTTGGAACCAGTTTAATAGAGTCTGATGTTTTTTGTGACTGCACTTGAAAAAATATTGAGAGTTCTTGAAATTTTCATGTCTTAACACAATCATGGACAGTGGTTTCTCTTTAGAAACGTTTGACTGGTACTGTTTAAAGATTCATAAAAATACCAATACATCCATTGATATTCATATAAACTCATACATACCTCATTATGTCCATTTCAGTCCGGCCCAAAGAAGACCAGAAGGAGAAGAGTGATATTGAGACGTCTTAAATCTTCCCCGGCAACCTCCAGGCCCAGAAATAACATTACCACGCAGGATCCAGGATGTATGAACTTCATTTTCCTAATCAAGGTGTCCAGAGGGTTTGTGTTGAGGGTTTGGAGCCCAAATAAAGTTGCTTTCAACATATTTTTGTTTGCTGTCTTTCTTAAAGACTCTACAAAGGACCAGCATTGGGTTATGCTAGCCATCTTTAAATTACATTAATATGTAAAGCCTTATCTAAGTTCATAGTGACAACTCACTATGTTCAAATTCAGCTACCCAACTCTCAGTGTTTTAATATATGTGTGACCAGGGCAAATTAGTGAGGCAAGTGGGTCTCAGAGTTGGACTAAAAGCTTCCCTACAACTAATGTTAAGAATAATGCTAGGTTATTTACGTCAAAGCATCGAGAGGATTTAAAATCTGCTACAATGTCGCTTTAAGAACCAACATGTGCCACTGCTGCTGAGTGAGTCTTAGACTGAATAAAACATGGCGGAGAGAATCTGTTGTTAACACGAGCGTGACTTTAATATTTCTGAATAATTCAGTGAAGCAACTCTGTTCTCCATCAACAACATGAATCCACTACAGGAAGTTATGAAAGAGGGAAGAGGAAACAGACTGAGGGATGGACTAAAAGCTCACACGTGACGTCGATGACCTGAGCATAAATACAAAATATGATGCGTACTCTGAATACATTCTCCAGTGCTGGTGATTACAACGTGGCACCAAACAAACCAAAAGTGTACATCAATAAAGTGTGTCGCTGCCGTCAGGAGAATCCTAGGAAAGGAAAGGAAAGGAAAGGAAAGGAAAGGAAAGGAAAGGAAAGGAAAGGAAAGGACACACACATTGTTTGAGTGGCTTGTGTAACGTTTCATGTTTGAAATATTTACCACCAGTGAGAGCAGAGAGCTGCCATCCTCTGCACTTAAACTCTCAGACGCTGAAGTATTACCGACTCTCTCACTCTCTGCTGTGTCACGTGGAAACTCTACTGTATAGAGAATAAATGCTCATCTGCTGATGACAGCGCACCACGTTTGATCGTGTCAGACTGAAAATCAGCCCATATCAGTGTCCCATCTGCATACAGTTGTATTTTTAAGTCTGAACTAGTCTGCCACAGCAGGCGCCTTCATGCAGCATCCCAGAATGCCTCCTTGCTTCTTCTTCCTCTTCTTCATCTTCCAGCCTCTGAGGCTGCTGTTGGAGCAGATGGACTTCCTCAGAGTGGTGATGTGTTTCTCCTGCTCCCGAATCTTTGACTCCAGGTGGGACTGGATCGCCGAGCCAAGGCACTCCAGGTCCACCGAGGCGCCGTATACCTCCCACGTCATCCCTTGTTTGTCCCACGCCACCTCCTGTGGTTTCACCAGCTCTCCTCTTTCTTCTTCATTTTGTTCCCTCGCTACTTTGTTATCCCCTTTCTCCTCCTCTTCCTCCTCAGCTTCCCACGTGCCCTCAGCACTTACACTCCTGTCTTGGTTTTGTCCGAGTCGTAGCTCTGACGTGAGGGCGGGGCTCTGCTGGAAGCTGTATGTACGCAGACAGGTGGGGAGGGAACCAGCCTTGTCAGTCACAACAGAGGGAAGCAATGATTGGCTGCGCAGCTCGATGTCGATCTTGCACATGTGCTGGAAAGGCGACTGGCCGGATGGGATGCAGCACAGTGACGGGACTGTTGGTGAGGTCAAACTACCTGACCGAGAGGAGGTGGGAGCTCCCCTCTGTAGGCTGGAGCTGGTGGAAGCCAAGCATTCGCCCACCTCCACCTCAACTTGGACACCCACCTCTCTCCGCTCCCCACCCCACAGATAGAGCCCCTTATTGGAGTCAGTCATCGTCGCCGCCTCCCTTACTGTCTTGGCGCTCTCTTGACCATCTTTCTGTTTACCACTCTTCTGCTTCTTCTTCTCTTCCTTCCCTCTCTCCACACCCATTGCCTGTGACGATGGGATGCTGTTACCAGCAGTGATGGCATTTGCATCTCCTGGATGACTTCGTTCGCTCAGTGGGGTGCCTTGCGACCACGTTGCGTTGTCTGTCACATCTACCCCTCGCACAGTCCCCTGGGATGCCACCAGTCCTCCTACAGCTGTTACTTCAGTCTCCGGCAAATGTTCTTCCTCGTCAGCTGTGCCTGTTTTTGGTAAAGCCTTAGGGGTGAGACCCCGAGTAAGGTGTGTTCTGCTGGGGTTAGTGTCCACAGGCTCGGGTGTGTATCCTCCCCTCACTGTCAAGGCAACAGTGGTTCTGGTTTTGGGGCTGGAGTCAGTCAGAGGGCTAGAATCTGCAAACAGGGAACAAATATTAGAAACAGACTCACTTATTCTGCTTATTTTATATTTTCTGTAATTCTTAGTCTTAGTCAGAATTTTGTGCTTAATATAAGAGAAACTTAAATCTTCTGGCCTGGATCCAAGCTGGTTGATGCTTAATACTTCATTAACCCATCCTTAGTAGCCATTTTAT
Organism: Nibea coibor; assembly: GCA_023373845.1. NCBI lineage: Eukaryota > Metazoa > Chordata > Actinopteri > Sciaenidae > Nibea > Nibea coibor. The sequence continues at coordinate 1,200,816 of CM041729.1, forward strand.
ATTTTCCTCTATACCACTACTCCTTAGTTTCTAATTAAGTCTCTTGATTCTGTAAATGTTATTACCTTGACCTGAACCAGGACTTCTCTGGACTCCCCTGTTTCTTGCAGCTGGACCAGAACCAAGACTTTTACCAGGACCAGACCCAGGACTCCTTATTGTTGAACTTGTTCTAGGAGAGAGCGTCAATGAGGAAGACAAGGTGGACAGAGCTGATGACTTTGAAATAGACCCAACTGGTCCAGGTTTTGAAGAATCTGAACCAGCTTTAGAATCTGGACTGGGTTTAATACAGGGGATTCTAGTCTTGGTGTGGTCGTCTTGGGACGCAGACAGACCAGTTCGAGAAGATGACGGAGAGACAGATCCAACACGACCTATATTAGAGCCAGAAGCCACCAGAGACAGTTTAGAAGTTGATCGGGTTGGACAAGGTTTAGACTTGGAACAGACATCAGAATTAGAGTTGAGATCCAGCTCAGATCCTGGTTTTAAACTTGTATTTAAACTGGTTTTAGAGTCTGAAGGTTCCAGGTTTGACTCCATCCCAGATTTAGAACCCATAAGAGTCTTCAAATCTGGACTGGTTTTGCTTGCTTTGATTTCAGTTGCATTTTTAGTATCAAGACAGTCTCTGGAACCCATCCCAGACTTACAATTGGGGCCGACTTTGGAATTGGACCCAGTTTTGGAGTCTAAGCTGTCCTTTGATCCCCAACTGGTTTTGAAAGCAGAGCCACTTTTAGAATCTAGACTATCATTAGACCCCATGACAGCTTTAGAGTTGGGACCATCTTTAGAATCAGAGCCAATTTTTGAATCCAGACTGTCCTTTGTCACCGTCGTAGCTTTAGAATTTGAACTTGATTTGAATCCAGAACCGATGCTTGAATCTTTACTATCAAGATTGTCCATGGACCGCGATGCATGACTGTTTCTGGTCCCAAAAGCTTTTCTCTGTGTGGATGGGTTGGGACTTAGAGAACTGGATTGAGGTGTCTTGCTTCTGAGCAGTGTCATTTCAGTCCTCTGATTTGGCAATTTTGAACTTTTTGAGTCGTGTCCAGTCCGCTCATTTGACTTTCTGCTAGCTGGGTCTGGGATTTTGGTTGAGATCGTTGGGGTTCGATTGGCCGGTTTTGGACTGATAACGTTTGAATGTCCTTTCTGATTCTGAACGCTCAGACTTACGGGTAGGTGAACTGTTTTTGGTGACTGTGTCTTGAGGCAGATTTCTTTCCCATCATCTTCTTTTCTGTTTGTTTCCATTTTTAGGATAACTGCTATTTTATTTGTTGTCTTTGTTTTCAGTTGGGTTGTCAGTGCAATATGTGGTTTGGGGTTTGAGGCACTTGCAGATTCTGCTCTCAGTACTTGTATTTTCACTCTTTCGTTTGTTTTGGGACTCCCAGCGTTCGTTGCTTGTTCCACATGTTGAGGTTTTGGTCTTGCCACCATATTGCTATGCATGTGCATCTTGGGGCTGAGTGTTGGAGTGTGTTTTGTGTTTGGGGATTTTAGTCTTTGCTCACCTCTGCTGTTCACTGCTGACATTTTGCTTTTTTGCCGTAATGGATCATCTTTGTTTGTCAGGCTGCCTGCTGACTTGCCAGTTTCTGTAGTAGCCATGTTTGCCCCTAGTTTCCCGGCTCCTTTATTCCCATCATCCCTTTTGTTCCCTCCATGCAGTTTTGAGGTCTCTGCGGACAGACGGGGGTTTCTTGGCGAAGAAAGATTGAGGCTGAGGTTGAAGTTAGGCTCTGCACACAAGTTGGTGTTGAGCTCTGTGTTGCCGAGGGCATCCACATGCCCCGCCTCCCCTGGAATTGGGCATTCTGACTGGACAAAATCCTTCTCACATTGAGAAACTCTAGGGGCAGTTTCCATGGTGATTGTTTCAGAATTTTATTTGTATAATTTGGCAATCGAAGGTCAGCACCTGATTGGACAGATGGAGAAACTGATCAATGCATGTCAAGTTAATAACAATATCCTATTTATCACACTGGTAAAATCAACTTGATGAATGCTAACAGGCTCATAATGACAACCTGCTTTAACATTCAATACATTTATAAAAATTATATTATGTACAAAATGTTTTCAACAATTTTGGGCAGCGGTAGCTCAGTCCAACACTCCCCCTCTGATCTGAACATCTATCTCTGCAGTTACCAAATTAGCTCTTTGGAACTGCCAAGGTGTCCTTGAGCAAGGTAATGAACCATCAATTCACATTTGCATGTCTACAAGCATTTTTGGTGTGTGTGGTTGTATTTAGGGCTCATATACGTAAAAGAATTTCCCTCCTTCTTCTTTATCTATCTGTCATGGTAGTAATAGTAATAGTAGTAGTAAAAATAGTAATAGTAATAGTAAAAATATTCTATTCTATGATGTCAATTATGAGAAAGAAAGAAAGGAAATGTTGCACCTTTGAATACATTCTCCTGGCTGCTTAATATCAACTCAATTAATGTCGATTTTGTTTTTTCCTGCAGCTGTTTTCTGTCAAACAGACGAATCCTCTCGGGATCAGATTTGACTCGCTTGCTTTTCCCCTGCTGCGCCCGACGCAGCCACAAAATGTCAGTAATCTGCCTCTTTACTGATATGAATCAAGGGTATAACTATACAGCACATATTGTAAAGCCCTTTGACACACAATTGTGATTTTGGGGTACACAAATTAACTAATTTGATTGAATGAACACATTAATAAAAAACAAAATCTTTCCAACAAACAACAATGGAAATGACACAGCTGGCAATTCTATTAATTACCAAAGACATGCTACATCATTATATAATATCAAAGCTTTAGTCATTTAGTTAATAATGGGAATGTAATAATAATAAGAGGAAAACTACAGTAACATCTTTTTGGTAGATGCCACTAATCAGCATTAACTCAGCCCTCCTCCCCTCAGTCTCTACATACCTATTCAAGGTCCACAGACACCAGCAACGGTTAACATATTTGTGGTCGACGGTGGAAATCCCGTTGTGTTGTCTAATGACTGTCTGCCAAGTTAGAGAAGAAAGCTTCAGCTGCTCTCTGGCTCTACCAGCAGATGCATTTATGAATAAATAAAAGGAGGGAGGAGATCAACATCATCATGTGTTCCCTCCTTTTCGTCTGTGGATTGCCAAAGTCATTAAAATTCATCCAGAGGGAGGAAAAGAAAAACGTAACTCTATATGTAATAGCGACATCTAGTGGTTTATCAATTGGTACTGCAGTCTATTTTTAAAAATTATGGAGAGTCGTCTAGAGCCCACTATCCCCAACAAAATTGAAGCTTGTGCCTCCAGTTTGTCTGCTGCCATGTCTATAGACGTTTCATACCTGGTAACCTGGAGCACCGACATGGGCACCAGACCCTGTGTTAGACCAGATCGGATCAAACAGAAAACAGAAACGGACCGTCTGGTCCGGAAGACGAATTTCCAGGAGAAACATACTGACTGTAGTGAAACTTCCAAAGTTACCAAAACTTATTCCTCCGATGACAAGGCATGGCTGGATTTCTGATTTAATAGTGTAATTATTTGATATTTGACAGACTTTTAGTAATCTCACTGGTTGATAGCAAAGGTGATAAAATGGCACCTTGTGACTCTTCACAGAGTCCACAGCTCACCTTTTACAGTCAGTCGAGGATTTCATCATTTAAGATAAGAAAGGTGAAATTATTGCCTTTATTAGTACTTGGTTGGCTGATGACTGGAGGCTTTACGTTGTATCTTTATTACAGCTATAAATCAGCCGTGTTTTATGGATCCATATGAATCCACAGATGAAGAACAGAAGCAGCTGATCTGGTTCATTCGTGTCCTTCTGGATTCACATTTACAACAAAGAACATGTTTGATAACTGCTGATTGTCAGTCGACTGTTTAAAGTTCAGATTCAGAGCGCCGCTCCTGTTCCTGGAATTAATCAGCTCTTGATAAGCCCTCCCTGACGGAGTGACACTCAGACAGTCGTTGACACTGAGAGGTGAAATGGCGCAGAAAGGAGTTCAGCTGGACCGGGAGACCTTCTGTTGTCCGATCTGTCTGGATCTACTGACAGATCCAGTGGCTACTCCCTGTGGACACAGCTACTGCATGGACTGTATTAAAACCCACTGGGATGGAGAGGATGTGAAGGGAATCTATAGCTGCCCTCAGTGTCGACAGACCTTCAAACCAAGGCCTGTCCTACGGAGAAACACCATGTTAGCAGAGTTAGTGGAGGAACTGAAGAAGACTGGACTCCAAGCTGCTCCTGCTGATCACTGCTATGCTGGACCTGAAGATGTGGCCTGTGATGTCTGCACTGGGAGAAAGTTGAAAGCCTTCAAGTCCTGTCTGGTCTGTCTGGCTTCATACTGTGAGCAACATCTCCAGCCTCACTATGAATCTCTGACTTTTAAAAAACACAAACTTGTTGAAGCCTCTGCTAAGCTTCAGGACAACATCTGCTCCAGTCATGATGAGGTGATGGGGATTTTCTGCCGTACTGATCAGCAGTGTATCTGTTATCTCTGCTCTGTAGAGGAACATAAAGGCCACGACACAGTGTCAGCTGCAGCAGAAAGGACTGAGAGGCAGAGAGAGCTCGAGGTGAGTCGACAAAACATCCAGCAGAGAATCCAGGACAGAGAGAAAGATGTGAAGGAGCTCCAACAAGAGGTGGAGGCTATCAATGGCTCTGCTGATAAAGCAGTGGAGGACAGTGAGAAGATCTTCACTAAGCTGATCCGTCTCATGAAGAAAAGAAGGTCTGATGTGAAGCAGCAGGTCAGATTCAAGCAGGAAACTGAAGTGAGTCGAGTCAAAGAGCTTCAGGAGAAGCTGGAGCAGGAGATCACTGAGCTAAAGAGGAAAGACGCTGAGCTGGAGCAGCTCTCACACACAGAGGACCACAACCAGTTTCTACACAACTACCCCTCACTGTCACGACTCAGCCAATCTACAGACTCATCCAGCATCAATATCCGTCCTCTGAGGGACTTTGAGGATGTGACAGCTGCTGTGTCAGAGCTCAGAGATAAACTACAGGACGTTCTGAGGGACCAATGGACAAACATCTCACTGACAGTGACTGAAGTCCATGTTTCACTGTCAGGACCAGAACCAGAGCCCAAGACCAGAGCGGAGTTCTTAAAATATTCACGTGAACTCACACTGGATCCAAACACAGCAAACAGACTGCTGTTATTATCTGAGGGGAACAGAAAAGTGACAGCAATGAGGCAACATCAGTCTTATTCTAGTCACCCAGACAGATTCACTGTATATTGTCAGATCCTGATTATAGAGAGTCTGACTGGACGATGTTACTGGGAGGTGGACTGGAGAGGGAGAGGAGCTGAGGTAGCGGTGGCATACAAGAATATCAGCAGAGCAGGGAGCTCAGATGAATGTAGATTTGGACACAATGACAAATCTTGGATGTTACGTTGTGACACAAACACTTATAACTTTTATTACGACAAAGTCCAAACTCCCGTCTCAGGTCCTCGGTCCTCCAGAGTTGGAGTGTACCTGGATCACAGTGCAGGTATTCTGTCCTTCTACAGCGTCTCTGAAACCATGACTCTTCTCCACAGAGTCCAGACCACGTTCACTCAGCCTCTCTATGCTGGACTTTTTGTTTATCCTGGATCCTCTGCTGAGTTGTGTGTATTGAAATAGACAGAAGTCATTTAAGGGTTAAACTCTTATTTTGTCTTCATGCTTGTTGCTGACAGCTGATTGATGTGACATTTCTTCACCTGTCAATCAAACACTGTGCACGGTACTTTGCCTTCTTCGTATTGGTTGTTGTGTAAATTGACTTCTCTGGCATCAGTAAAAAAATCCCTCCCTTATCTCAAACTCATGCAAACCTCTGCTGCAAAGAAAGATGATCACATCACACCTATTCTGACTTCCTTACACCAACCACCAGTTATCCAGAGTTGATTTTAACATTTTACTGATGACTTTTAGAGTCCTCAGAGCCCTCGCCCCGAGTTATTCAGCTCAACCTTTAGTGCCCTACATCCTCTCTCTCTCCCTGAGATCCTCAGGTGTGTCAGTTCTGGTCCAGATTTAAACACAGAGGTGACACAGACTTCACAGTTCAGCTCTGAGAATGTGGACTGACCTGGTCGACAAGATCAGGGCAGCAAACTATGTGTCAACTTTTAAAAACACACTCCTATAAAAGAGCCCTCAGTTGACCTCTTAATGATCTTTGTCACATTTTATTCTAATTTTTATTCAAATGTTGCTTTTAACTTGTTGTTTTTGATGTTATTGTGGTTTATTTTATTGTGTTCTGCTTCATTTGTCACTGTGTGTTTAAAGGTGTTATATGAATAAAAGTTTCAGTGTATACAAGGAAACAAAGTTCAGATTCAGAGCACCGCTCCTCTTCCTGGAATGAATCAACATTTGATAAGCCCTCCCTCTTCGTCCTACTCTCGAACACAGCCAGCTCAACTGTGTTTAGGTGTTTCCTTATTCCCTCCTCCTCAGTTCTACAGTTTGAAGATGGGTGTCACCAACATGTTCACTGCAGAGACACATGTTGTTTAGATCAGAGCCCAAACTACTTTCATTTCTGACAGTCGTCAACACTGAGAGGTGAAATGGCGCAGAAAGGAGTTCAGCTGGACCGGGAGACCTTCTGTTGTCCGATCTGTCTGGACCTACTGACAGATCCAGTGACTATTCCTTGTGGGCACAGCTACTGCATGAACTGTATTAAAACCCACTGGAATCAAGAGGATGTGAAGGGAATCCACAGCTGCCCTCAGTGTAGGCAGACCTTCACACCGAGGCCTGTCCTGGTGAAAAACACCATGTTAGCAGAGTTAGTGGAGGAATTGAAGAAGACTGGACTCCAAGCTGCTCCTGCTGATCACTGCTATGCTGGACCTGAAGATGTGGCCTGTGATTTCTGCACTGGGAGAAAGTTGAAAGCCTTCAAGTCCTGTCTGGTCTGTCTGGCTTCGTACTGTGAGCAACATCTCCAGCCTCACTATGAATCTCTGACTTTTAAAAAACACAAACTTGTTGAAGCCTCTGCTAAGCTTCAGGAGAACATCTGCTCCCGTCATGATGAGGTGATGAAGATGTTCTGCCGTACTGATCAGCAGTGTATCTGTTATCTCTGCTCTGTGGATGAACATAAAGGCCACGACACAGTGTCAGCTGCAGCAGAAAGGACTGAGAGGCAGAGAGAGCTCGAGGTGAGTCGACAAAACATCCAGCAGAGAATCCAGGACAGAGAGAAAGATGTGAAGGAGCTCCAACAGGAGGTGGAGGCTATCAATGGCTCTGCTGATAATCCAGTGGAGGACAGTGAGAAGATCTTCACTGAGCTGATCCATCTCATGGAGAAAGGAAGGTCTGATGTGAAGCAGCAGGTCAGATCCCAGCAGGAAACTGAAGTGAGTCGAGTCAAAGAGCTTCAGGAGAAGCTGGAGCAGGAGATCACTGAGCTGAAGAGGAAAGACGCTGAGCTGGAGCAGCTCTCACACACAGAGGACCACAACCAGTTTCTTCAAAACTACCCCTCACTGTCACAACTCAGCCAATCTACAGACTCATCCAGCATCAATATCCGTACTCTGAGGGACTTTGAGGATGTGACAGCTGCTGTGTCAGAGCTCAGAGATAAACTACAGGACGTTCTGAGGGACCAATGGACAAACATCTCACTGTCAGACACTGAAGTCCATGTTTCACTGTCAGGACCAGAACCCGAGCCCAAGACCAGAGCTGAGTTCTTAATGTATTCATGTGAACTCACACTGGATCCAAACACAGCAAACAAAAAGCTGTTATTATCTGAGGGGAACAGAAGGGTGACATTAATAAATCAACATCAGTCTTATTCTAGTCACCCAGACAGATTCACTGTATGGTATCAGGTCCTGAGTAGAGAGAGTCTGACTGGACGTTGTTACTGGGAGGTGGAGTGGAGAGGTTATGGAGTTGGTGTAGCAGTCACATACAAGAATATCAGCAGAGCAGGGTTGTCACATGAATGTAGATTTGGATTCAATGACAAATCTTGGATGTTACGTTGTGACACAAACAGTTATGACTTTCATTTCAACAAAGTTCACACTCCTGTCTCAGGTCCTCGGTCCTCCAGAGTTGGAGTGTACCTGGATCACAGTGCAGGTATTCTGTCCTTCTACAGCGTCTCTAAAACCATGACTCTCCTCCACAGAGTCCAGACCACGTTCACTCAGCCTCTCTATGCTGGACTTTGTATATTTGATGAATCCACTGCTGAGTTGTGTAAACTGAAATACACAGAAGTCATTTAAGGGTTAAACTCTGTTATTTTGTCTTCATGTTTGTTGCTGACAGCTGATTGTTGTGACATTTCTTCACCTGTCAATCAAACACTGTGGGTGGTACTTTGCCCTCTTCTCATTGGTTGTTGTGTAAATGTTTGAGTTTCTTTAGGAGGAGCTCCTTCCTGTGTCTGTTCAGCCATGGAGGCTCTCACTGCTCATGATGACTTTAGTTTGTCCTGAAATGTAAACGTCTATGTTCTCTAAACGTTGGCTGAACGTTTGTATTGATGATGTTTGTATGTTGTTGCTTCTCTTCCACTGCATGAGTCTGAAGATATTCTGTTCTCAGCACTTTGGAAAGAAATCTTTAATCACATTTACATTGATTTGTTTGGCAGACCAAATGTTCTTTTTCTTGTCGTCTGCATTAAGATATCAGTAAGGTACTGTACATAATTCAATAGTGAATTTCTGTCAAATAACAGCTTTTCTGTTTTTCTTTATAAATTTACAGGAAAAGTTATTTAAATGAACAGTCTTTTATATCTTATAACAAATGTGTCAACAGAGGTAATCTGTCAATAAACATTCTTATCCTATAAATGTATAAATTCAGTATAATCATTAAAGAAAGTTGAAATTTGAAATTCAGATGTATTTATTAAAAGTCGACTTCCAGTGTATTTGTTCATATTTGTTTACATGTTATACATTTTCAGGAAGTGACAATGTGAAGGTGCAGTAATATTTTTAGTGATGAGTCAGGTGTGCTGTCATCATGATGATTTGAGCTTATTCTAAATGTCTAGTTGACCAATCAGATCGCTCAGTAGGAACTACTTGTTGTATAAATATCTTCATTTACAGTAGTCAGCTTAGCTTCATGTTGCTGTTAGTTTGACATCAGAATGCTACTATTCATAATAAAGTAACCAAATACATAATAAGCTGTTTTCTCTCCCAGCAAAGCAGCATGTATGTGAAAATGACTAAAATCAAGACATTAGCTGTAGTTGATGCTCAGCATGAACACCTGATGGTAACAGAAACTAGCAGCTTTTAACTGCTAGACACTGTGTTTTTCACTGCCGAGTGCCTCAGGGCTCAATACTAGGTCCAATTCTGTTCTCCATTTATGTGCTCTCTGTAGGCCACGTTATTCATCTTTTCGCAGACGATACCCAGCTTTATCTAAGCTGTGACCCGTCTAATCACTTCTGAATGCAGACAACTTTCGAAACTGCCCACAAAATTTCCAGCAGCTAAACACTGATAAGACAGAGTCATTGGTCTTTGGTCAAGATTCTGAAAGTAATCAAATCTCAAACAGTCGTTGCTCTCAGTCTTTTCCATAACTCAGCATTGCAGAAACCTCAGTGTCATTTTTGATCAAAAGCTCAGCTCAGATAAACATGTTAGTTCAATGGTTCAGTCCTGTTTTTGTCACCTGACAAACATTTCAATGATCAGCTCATTTCTGTCTGCTAACAATCTCATAATTGTCATTCATGGATTCAGAACCAGACGGCTACATTACTGTAACTCGCTCTCTGGCATCATTTAAAAAAAATCCCTCTACCTCAAACTCATGCAAAACTCTGCTGCAACGAAACATGGTCACATCACACCTATTCTGGCTTCCTTACTCTGACTACCAGTTATCCACAGAGTTGATTTTAACATTTTACTGATGACTTAAAGTCCTCAGAGCCCTCGCCCCGAGTTATTCAGCTAAACTTTTAGTGCCCTACATCCTCTCTCTCTCTCTGATATCCTCAGGTGTGTCAGTTCTGGTTGTTCTGGTCCAGATTTAAACACAGAGGTGACACAGACTTCGCAGTTCAGGCTCTGAGAATGTGGACTGACCTGCTCGACAAGATCAGGGCAGCAAACTATGTGTCAACTTTTAAAAACACACTCCTATAAAAGAGCCTTTAGTTGACCTATTTTTGATCTTTGTCACATTTTATTCTAATTTTTATTCAAATGTTGCTTTTAACTTGTTGTTTTTGATGTTATTGTGGTTTATTTTATTGTGTTCTGCTTCATTTGTCACTGTGTGTTTAAAGGTGTTATATGAATAAAGTCTTCAGTGTAAACGAGGAAACTAAGTTCAGATTCAGAGCGCCGCTCCTCTTCCTGGAATGAGTCAGCTCTTGATAAGCCCTCCCTCTTCGTCCTGCTCTCACACACAGACAGCTCCACTCTGGTCATGAGTTTCCTTGTTCCCTCCTCCTCAGATCTACAGTTTGAAGATGGGTGGAACCAACATGTGGTGACGTGTCAGCTGACAGGCTGCATGTTGTTTAGATCAGAGCTCAAACTAGTTTAATTTCTGAGGAAGTCAAACTGAGTCAGTCGTCGACACTGAGTGGTGAAATGGCGCAGAAAGGAAATCAGACAAACGAGGTGAAATTCTGCTGTTCGATCTGTCTGGATTTACTGAAGGATGCGGTGACTATTCCCTGTGGACACAGCTACTGCATGAACTGTATTCAAACCTCCTGGGATGAAGAGGATCAGAAAAACATCCACAGCTGCCCTCAGTGTAGGCAGACCTTCATACCGAGGCCTGTCCTGGTGAAAAACACCATGTTAGCAGAGTTAGTGGAGGAACTGAAGAAGACTGGACTCCAAGCTGCTCCTGCTGATCACTGCTATGCTGGACCTGAAGATGTAGCCTGTGATTTCTGCACTGGGAGAAAGTTGAAAGCCTTCAAGTCCTGTCTGGTCTGTCTGGCTTCGTACTGTGAGCAACATCTCCAGCCTCACTATGAATCTCTGACTTTTAAAAAACACAAACTTGTTGAAGCCTCTGCTAAGCTTCAGGAGAACATCTGCTCCCGTCATGATGAGGTGATGAAGATTTTCTGCCGCACTGATCAGCAGTGTATCTGCATCGTCTGCTCTTTGGATGAACATAAAGGCCACGACACAGTGTCAGCTGCTACTGAGAGGACTGAGAGGCAGAGAGAGCTCGAGGTGAGTCGACAAAACATCCAGCAGAGAATCCAGGACAGAGAGAAAGATGTGAAGGAGCTCCAACAGGAGGTGGAGGCTATCAATGGCTCTGCTGATAAAGCAGTGAAGGACAGTGAGAAGATCTTCACTGAGCTGATCCGTCTCATGGAGAAAAGAAAGTCTGATGTGAAGCAGCAGGTCAGATCCCAGCAGGAAACTGAAGTGAGTCGAGTCAAAGAGCTTCAGGAGAAGCTGGAGCAGGAGATCACTGAGCTGAAGAGGAAAGACGCTGAGCTGGAGCAGCTCTCACACACAGAGGACCACAACCAGTTTCTACACAACTACCCCTCACTGTCACGACTCAGCCAATCTACAGACTCATCCAGCATCAATATCCGTCCTCTGAGGGACTTTGAGGATGTGACAGCTGCTGTGTCAGAGCTCAGAGATAAACTACAGGACGTTCTGAGGGACCAATGGACAAACATCTCACTGACAGTGACTGAAGTCCATGTTTCACTGTCAGGACCAGAACCAGAGCCCAAGACCAGAGCGGAGTTCTTAAAATATTCACGTGAACTCACACTGGATCCAAACACAGCAAATGAATATCTGTTATTATCTGAGGGGAACAGAAAAGTGACAGCAATGAGTGACAGCAAACAGTCTTATTCTAGTCACCCAGACAGATTCACTTATTGGTATCAGGTCCTGAGTAGAGAGAGTCTGACTGGACGTTGTTACTGGGAGGTGGAGTGGAGAGGAGATGGAGTTGTTGTAGCAGTCACATACAAGAATATCAGCAGAGCAGGGAGATCAGGTGAATGTGCATTTGGAAACAATGACAAATCTTGGAGGTTAACTTGTTACGGCAACAGTTATAACTTTTATTACAACAAAGTCGGCACTCCTGTCTCAGGTCCTTGGTCCTCCAGAGTTGGAGTGTACCTGGATCACAGTGCAGGTATTCTGTCCTTCTACAGCGTCTCTGAAACCATGACTCTCCTCCACAGAGTCCAGACCACGTTCACTCAGCCTCTCTATGCTGGACTTTGGCTTTATCATAAATCCTCTGCCGAGTTGTGTAAACTGAAATAGACAGAAGTCATTTAAGGGTTAAACTCTGTTATTTTGTCTTCATGTTTGTTGCTGACAGCTGATTGTTGTGGCATTTCTTCACCTGTCAATCAAACACGGTGGGCGGTACTTTGCCCTCTTCTCATTGGTGGTTGTGTAAATGTTTGAGTTTCTTTAGGAGGAGCTCCTTCCTGTGTCTGTTCAGCCATGGAGGCTCTCACTGCTCATGATGACTTTAGTTTGTCCTGAAATGTAAACGTCTATGTTCTCTAAACGTTGGCTGAACGTTTGTATTGATGATGTTTGTATGTTGTTGCTTCTCTTCCACTGCATGAGTCTGAGCCTGATAGAGAATAGAGAATGCCATAGCCCTGCGCTACAGATATGACTGATGATTAACACTGGTTCCCAAAGTGGGGGCTGTAAAATGTAAAATCTTTCAGAAATAACATATTTTAGCCATAACTGTAACAAAAAAAGCAAAAAAAAAAAATAGTAACGACAGATTAGCAGCAACAACAACGTTAGGTAAGGTCTATTAGCATCGTGCTAAACATGACGACATGGAACAAGGACAAATCATCTGACATCTGAGGATAGTGGGGGTCGGAAATCGCTGACTATTTTTCCATTAAACCCAAAATGTGGATGGACTGATGTGGTATCAACACTAATGATGCTAATGCTAATTTTAAAAATGTTCTCTTCTCCTACAAATAATGATGATGAATGAGTGATGTTTTTATGGAGCATTTTAATTTTATTGCTTTTATTGCTAAAAAGACATTTAACATTTTTATATTGTTTAAGTAATAACAGTGGGCTTTCATTATGTTCATGAAGGTGAGGTGTGTTTGTCTGCATGACATTTAGCCTCATTTATTCACTGCCGGTTACCTGGATACTAAAGCTGTCTGTCACTGCCACCTGAGGTGTGTGTGTGTGTGTGTGTGTGTGTGTGTGTGGTGTGTGTCCTCATCAAAAAAAAACACAAAAACTGGTTTCATAAATGAAACAGTGTTTTGAGGTTGATGTCCTTGAATGTTTCTCTGAGTCTTTTATAGAACATAGATTATCTGAATTTTGGAGCTTTTGAATCCACTAATAACGTCATCAATAAATAATAATAATAGTCAATAAAATAATGTGACTGTAATCAGATCATGTTTTGTGGACCATTAAATCTTTTTTAGGTTTTTATTTTTTAGGGAGCGTAGCAACAAGAAAACAGGTCAACAAAAAAAGGGTGCAGTGTGGAGGATTTAGTGGCATCTAGTGGTGAAGTTGTAGATTGCAACCAACTGAATACTCTCCCACTCACAGCAGGAAGTGTAAACTACAGTTGCTGTGTGAGAACGAGACGTGAGATTTGATGTAATTATTGACATCAGTCAAAATGTCTGCTAATGTCATCATCTTTTAATTTAACATGATGAACAAGAATAGTTTCAAGAAAAACACAGACAGTGTGGATGCTAATGGTGGAAACCTGTCAAATTCATTGTATATATGACAACAACACAGAGCCGATTTCATTTGTTGAGCTCACTTTTGGTGTCTAGCTCGTTCTGATACACAGCTGTGATGCTGGTGGACATTTGAACGAGGACAAAGAGAATGAGCTTTAGAAAAGAGGTTTTTTGTTTTGAGTTTTTTTGGCCGTTGGAGACGACAAACCCAAAGAACCTTCTCCAAAGTTCTGCCACCATGTCACAAACTGAGACTAAAAGCAGATTAGTGACGTAACTGAAGCCTCTGCACATTTAAGAAAGAAATAGTTTGGACTCTTGACTCTGTCTCTGCTTGCTTACCACACCCCCTTCACTTCTCACCCAATAGGATGCTTCGACAGTGATGCTACCTGACAACAACAGCTGACTGGGTATTGTCCTGTAAGTGGGTTTGTACTTACGCCACAGTCAGCCTCGTTATTTGGTCGATGGACGTGCAACGCGGTGGACAGGACGAGGAGCAGCTCTCTCTGCTGTGTTCTGCTTATTAAGGAAAACCTGATAAAATATCACACACACACACACATACACACACATATATACCTACATACAAACAGCAGATTGAAGATAACCAGCCGCTGTTTGGACGTCTTCCTGCTGAGACGCAGCATGTGGGAGGAGAACTTCGATACAGAGCAGTAAGTCACCTCTCCGAAACACCAAGAACATTTTTATCTGATGTCTGAGCAGATTATTGAGTATTTGTCAGAGCGTAATCCCACTGACAGCTTCCTCCTCTATTGTTCTGAACACCCAGTCCGGGAGTAGTAACACTGTGGCTAACCGAGCTAACTAACATGAGCTAACAGCAGCTACATCTGTCAGCAGTTTACTTCACTGTCCATCAGGAAACTCTGTAAATCACAGAGAGTTGAGGTGGAGCAGCAGCAGGACATCAGGGAAAACCAGAAAACATTTTATGACTTGATTCACCCTGGAGTCGACTCTTGATACTTGATTGTTGGAAGACGACTCGGAGGAGGAACTTGTGATTTACTTGCGACTTAATGTAGGAATATATGAAAAGGGATATGTAAGTAAATGTGCTTTATGCTGGTCCCCATTGATATAAACAAGTTAAAATTATGGAGCATCATGCTCTGCTACTTGCTGGATGCAATATAAAAACTCACAGTTATGGGTTAGCTAGTTAGCCTAGCTGATACTCCACATTTAGATTAACTATAACAGCTAGGTTAGCTAGGCTAACAGGCCAGCCAAATGGTCTATGTGCCATAAGTGTCATTGTTGTGATGTGCTTGTTAATGTTTTACCAGAATTAAGAGTCGCTAACAAGCTCTGAGTACATTCTACTAAAAGAACATAGTTTTTGCGGCTAGTATAAAGTGTGTGTGTTTCTGTGTGTCCACATGTCGACCAGTGAGGTTGGCGGTAAGCTGGACTACTCGCCGGTGTCCTGGCGGGAGTATTTCGACCAGATGGAGGATGTGAACGTGGGACTGGCCGACAGCAGGGACGTGTTCAGGATTTATAAAGCAGGAAATGATGGGCCACTGCTGGTTCTGCTGCACGGAGGAGGACACTCGGCTCTGTCCTGGGCCGTTTTCACTGTGAGTATCTGTGCAGTTGGTGGTTTACTGGCTGAATGATTGGTTGACTGATTGACGGTGACTAGATACTGAATATCAGCAGCATGCCTTGATGTTTTTCTGCGTTGCAGACAGCCATCGCCAGCAGAGTGACCTGCAGGGTACTCGCAATGGACCTCAGAGGTCACGGTGAGGTTTTGGTTATCTTTTGGGTAAACTTTGCCTCCCAAGAGGCAACTTCAGGTGAAATACAGATTCAGTAACAAAGACGTTGGATTATGGATTATGTTTGACCGGGTCTGGCTCAATGGTTCTGAATCCAATCAAATAAGTGAGGACAGTCTTCATGCTTTGTTATACTGAGAATTTGTTCTCTCTTTAAAAGGTGCCACCCTGGTTCGCCAATCAGATGACTTCTCAACTCAAACTATGTCCAGGTAATGCCACAATCCTTTAACACCAAGCAAAAGAAGGTAGTAAGAAACACACCTGTTCCCTTAGTACTAGAAAACATCTGCTGCGATCATTGTTTGCTCCACCTCCCACAGCGATGTAGCCAATGTGATTCGAGCCTGCTACGGTGAGACCCCTCCCCCCATTGTCCTGATTGGCCATGGCGTTGGTGGGGCGATCGCAGTGCATACAGCCAGCAACATGCTGGTACCGTCCACTGTTGGCCTGGTGGCCATAGATGTCGTGGAAGGTAAGAGTGTGGTCGTAGATTTTATAATTGTGATAGGTTTATGTTCACAAACACTTCACTGGTCCTCTTCATCTCCTGTAGGCAGTGCAATGGAGGCACTCCACAGCATACAGAACTTCCTGAAGGGGAGACCCAAGTCCTTCAAGTCCATGGACCACGCTATAGAGTGGAGGTGCGCTTTTGAGGTTGAATATACACTTTCAAGGGTCCTGACACAGTTAGCCACCTCCCTTGGCGAGATTACAACATGTAACTCAGGGTCCACTCCACTTCCATCCAATTTAACGACTCACTGCACTGGCATTGAATAAACTGGAGGAATAACAAGTCTTTTTTCCTCTTTGTTCAGTGTCAAGAGTGGACAAATCAGGAACCTGGAATCTGCCAGAGTCTCAATGGTTGGTCAGATCAAAAGGTAGGTTGGTAATTCATTGTGTTATTAAGTATGCCTTGTAAGTCAACCTAAGTTCAAACACATTAGATCATTGACTGACATCAACATGAGTTTGGTAAAATTAACTCATCTTAACTTGCTATGACGTGCGTCAGATGCGAGGTGGAGGAGGCCGACACTCTGGAGCAGGCCAGCCCAGTGACGGACGTGGTCGTTGAGTGCAACGAAGAGTTCTACGATCAGAGTTACGTCAATGACAAAGAAAACGCTGCCTCAGAGGTGAGCCTCAGCGAAGGCCAGGTAAGAAAACGACCACACAGAAACACTGATGGTAAAGTAACATTTCAATGACTTGAAGTATCCTACTTCACCTTCATTGATCCTTGACATCAACCTGTGTGTAATGTTTGTGTTGTGCTTTCAAAGATTATACTCATTAGCAAAGTATGTGTTGTGACACTTTAGGCCAATCCATCCATTGACTTACATTCAATATGGAACCCAAACTTTCACAGTATCTGATACATTAAAACAGCAAACACAGAAATACATAAACGCATCATTTATACTTGCCCTTGCAAGTATAATGATCATTGACCATTGACCATTGATCATTGACTCTTCCAGAGTGTGTACAAGTGGCGTATAGACCTGTCAAAGTCAGAAAAGTATTGGGACGGCTGGTTTAGAGGAACCTCCAACCTCTTTCTGGCTTGCAACCTGCCCAAACTCCTGCTCTTGGCCGGTGGGTATTTCAAAAAAAGCTGGTGTAAGATATGAAGTATTCAAGTGTGCAAGTATTCATTTTGTTATTTGCCTCACGGTGGAATAATTTTACGTTTCCAGGAATTGACAGGCTGGACAGAGATCTGACAATCGGCCAAATGCAAGGTGAGCTGCTGATTCAACACGTGCGGTCGTGGTTGTGAACTAGTAACACAACGCACACGTGTACACGACCTGAACAATCTTAGTTTGGAAGGAAATACCCGGGTCTGGACTCTGGACTTTACACGGCACAATCCGTTATTGTCCTTTTAAAATAGAATAAAGAAGCTGATAACACACAGTACGTTGTGTCATGATGGAGCTGATGGGAAATGTAGTCTCGTAGAAACAAAATGCCACATGTAGAGAAACGCCGTGAGACATTTTCACACTGTGTTTGTACACTGACTGTGAGGGAAAAGGTGAAGGACGCGCTCGGTGCTGCAGACGTCTCAAGAGACACACATTCAGATGTACACACTCAGATATACACACACCTCGAGGCAGCAGCTCCTCTCCAGAGACAGCTGGTCCTGTCAGTCAATGACCACGCTGGAAGTGACAGCCCAGGAGTGTGTGTGTGTAAAACAACATCAAAGATCTGTGTGTGTGTTAGTGTGTGAGGCACAGTTCAGTGTGTGTACCCGTTTTTGCTGCTTGTCCTCAGGTAAATTCATGATGCAGGTGCTGCCCCCCTGTGGCCACGCAGTGCAAGAAGACAAACCAGACAAAGTAAGAAAGCTGTTCACGTCACATCAGTGGTGGAATGTACTCGAAGTACTTCACCTGAGTATTTCCAGAGCTCGTCCTCCGTTTCACATTTTCATTGAGTTCTCTGCTGTTTGCAGGTGGCTGAAGCTGTGGCCGCCTTCCTGCTGAGACACAAATTTGCTGAAGCCAGAAGAGAAACCAGGAGGTAAAACAGTCGACTGCCTTTTTCTTTTTTTACAAAATATACACCCGAATGTCGGAATAATGTTCTCCATTCTCTCTCCAGCTCCAACTCCTTCACACGATGAGGTCCGCAGGTAAGATTTTAACACCCAGACAGTGACGGAGACAATACTCAGAGGCTGATTATTTTCTTGATATATCCACTTATTCTGTTACAGTCACGACTGTCCAACTCAAACCAAGTTCAAATGTTTTGTTTGTTAAATCTTAATTTGCTTTTTCAGGTTTTCTCTCAGACCAGCAAAAAGGAGCCGACTGCTTCCTCCAAGACCAGTACAGACCTCCATCTTCATCCTTTAATCAGCTGATCAAGTCTCTAGTGTAACCCGTGAAAGCTTAGACCGACTGTAACACCTAACAGTAGCTATTGAACCATTTGTGACCGACTGCCCAAACTTCACTGTATGCTGATGACCGCTGAGCTAACACAGGCTGAAGGCTGGTAGCCCAGATCTACGGGGTCCAATTCTGTCCATGAAACATTATGTAAAAAAAATACTCAGGGCAAATAGAAGATAATTGACTTACTCAGCCATTATTTTCTACTTCTACTGGAATATAAGCCATATGAGGACGGTGAAACATATTCAGTTTCAGAACTGATGTTTTCATTGTCTGACCGTTAACAAGCCAAACATGCTAAATACGTTAGCAAAACGTGGACGTCCCAAGCACCTGGGCTATCAGTTTGTTCACTGCTGCTTTCCACCTGCTCGACGTTAGCTCACTTCTAGTTCTTCTTACGACAGACGATACAAATTAATTTCCATTCTTGCATGTACCCGTTATTGAAAGCGTGTAGCGTTAGCATTCTTTCCGCAGTGTCATTAAATGAAAGTGCTGATTCAGTGTGAAGTTCACTGTGTTTTCTCCCGCTACAGAAACATTAGGTAACCGTTAAAGATGAGAAGGTTGTCTGACATTGTCTGACTGTTAGTTAATAACAGATAATCAGTTTCTAAAGGTGGTGGTTGGTGATGGTTTTTAAACTTGTATATATGTTAATCTTTGTGGTCTAAGACAGATGATTTTATAATATTGGAACACCGGTTAAAGCAGCATGATACAAGTAGTTAAAGGTCTCTGTGCTGATATTCTCTTTATCACGTAACTGCAAAACTAATTGCAGAGTTAGCATTGGCGACAATAAACCAGCATGGAACAAAGACAAAGTTCGTGCTGCCTCCACAAACTTACGAAACATCACAATGTGGTTGTGTTGTTATAACGATGATCTTACCTCGACAGTCGACAACAAATAACGAACAAATTCCCAAAACTTCTCCTCATGTCACAAGGAGAGACACAAACACGAGCCTGGAATAAAAACAAAAACTTGCAATAAAATTTTATTTAAATTCTGTCCTGGATCAGAACACGTGCAACAACTGAAACACAGAAACAACATGGCGTCACGGCACCTTTGTATTTACACGAGTGTATGTGGGTACTGCTTGTGTTTGCGTGCACAGGACAACCACACAAAAGACGCTCGTTAAAACAATATCGTAGAAACACACACACACACACACACACACACCATTTCACACCCTGTCGTCGTGGTAGCAGAGGGGTTAATCTGGCTACAAACGCATCGGATCGTCTAAATTTTCCACGTCTCCCTGGAAGGATCTGAAATTTGTTATTTGCTCCTTCACTGATTTCTTTGCCATTGATGCCCTCCTCTATAGCGGTGGTGAAACGCTAACTGAACACCAGCAGAAAAGATGAAATGTATTTAAAATCCACCTACAAGCAGAGATTAAAAAGAATAATCCGGGTGGGATTACGTGGCTCAGGAGTCACCTACTTAAGCGAGGAGATCAGAAACTACAAAACAAATATATGGCAGTCTACAAAAACATAATGTGTAGTTTAATGTAGACATTTTTCTAGATCCTCTCAAAAAACAATCCCATACATACATGAACATCGAGGGAAGGCGAGCGAGAAAAAAGCAACAAAAACTGATTGTGAAAAATCATTAGAGCAACATAAAGCATCGCACAGAGTGAGAGATCGAAAACCTAAATCAAAGAGAGAGAAGAGAAAACTACAAAAGTATAAAGTCAAAGGAGAGACTCGTCCAGAACCTTCCAGAGAAACAGAATTAAAGTGCATCAACAAAAAGAAGCTGAGCAAACCGATCAAACCACGGCAAGAAGCAGACGTCATTACTGGCAGTGACACGAGGTCCCGTTAACGCGTTAGCTTACAAAAAAACTGAAAAAAAGGATTAAGATCCGTAATTATATAACAGTCATAGTAACAAAATAAAGTGTTCACGAAGTCGTTCTCATTTGGAGTTCCGTTAACGTTTCGTAACACAAAAAAAGAAACCTTTTTTAAACGTTTCCGTAACGATGGTAGAAGTAGACCTCCATTCATTACTGTGTGTTGCACTAAAGCTTCCCAATTAGTGACTGTACTGTCCGTATAATGTCCGTAATAGTGCGGATACGCAAGTTTTGGCACCAAAACCAAAGCATTTTATTTAACTTAACTAAATATAACTAAACTAAAACACAAGCAGCCATACGAAACATCGGCTAAAACTTTGATTTAAATCAGACATTCAATGCCAACCTCGTATCTCCGCAGACACATTTCGGATGCTAACAAAATAGAATTTGAGACTTGATATCAAAACTAAGAGGAGGGACCAACATGCCAAAGCAGCCTCAGTCTCTAAGAGGAAAACACGAGAAGTGGATTCAGAAGGTTGAATCAGGTCACCGTCACTACGGTGGCAACAGAATTGCAGTCACATAAAAAATAAAGAAAAACATCATGAAGCAGTGCAAATGTGAAAACATGATATTCAATGAAATCCCTTGAAAATAAAGCTTATAACACAGAGGAAGTGACTTTAATTAAAACATCATTCACTGAAAATTGGCCAAGACAAAAGGCATCATCATTCATGATTTCATATATTACAGCAAATACGCTCTCCACCACTTTACAGGTCTTTAAATTAACTAGTTTGTTATATAAAGGGTAACTGGCTGATATCGAACTGTGAGTAGAGAGGAAAGATCGGGAGGGAACTTAAAAAATGCTCAAAGTCTTCCAGTTTTCTGAGAGTCTGAGAGAAAATGAACTCATTGGTAGGACCGGAAACCAACAGAAGTACTGCTTCTTTCCTTCCCTATAGATCGAGATGAATGGCAAATCTCATCAGGTTCCCTGATGGTTCTTCTTTATTTCAGGTGAGTTGGATGTTCACAGGTCCTGGCTTCCATCTGACAAATACTACTATGTACACTCAAGGCCTTAAAAAGGTCTTGGTACCAAATTCTGTGTCAGAAGGCAAAAGTTGGGATTTTCAAGTCAAGTTAACTTTCAGTAACTTGACTTGAAACACTACTGTGTTGGTTCTCCAGCCTACCATCGGGCTCAATCCTCTCAGGTTCGGTTTTCATCGGGCTACATCAACAATCAAAATCCTGAAGATTTACAGACAGAAATTTCAATAGTTTGGATTCATATCATCAAGGTCTTTATCGTTCTGTATGTATGTACAATTACACAAATAATCAACACTTAAATCTGGCCGATGAACACTCAATCACATTGAGGAGTCACCGGGTCACGAAGGGAAGGAAATCAGTCTTTGCTGCTGGGTGTCTTCATTACAAAAATAAACGTCTCCTCTGGTATCAAAATAGATGACAATCTTTATCTCTCTTAGTTTTCGGGAAGCTCGCTGTTGCTGTTGCGATGCCACGACGCCACCGCAGCAGCCCTACGCAGTCTGCACACCAGTTTGGCAAACCGTCCGCGATGCCGCGTGACGCAGTGAATCTGTGGAATACGCGTTGTTTTTTTATATTTACATGCTCGACTTTTGAGCTGAACTACACTCACTAAAGCAAGGAAGGATTCTTTGCTAAACTCTGTCTCTAAATCTGTTGATCTATTTCTACTGCTCTGTAACTTGGGTACGTCTTTTTCGTGTTTCACAGCTTGTTTTGGTGGCGTGTAATTGAACAGTAATGGCAGCTAACACCCTGTGTGGTGTACAGACATGCAGGTTTGAAAAAACAAAACGCTTCTTAGGTTTGCCAAAGTTCAGAGAAAAGATCCCTGACCAGCAAGTTACAAGTTCTGATCCTTGATTGTCAGGGTTAAAGGTAAATGTGTTTTCAAAAAGGCAGCATGGGGGCCGTGGTTACGGACACGTGGGTCAGGCAGACGGACGGACAGTAAAACAACGAAACCAGGCAGCTATAGACAGGGTTCCTACATGGCATTTTAACCGTTACAACTCAGGAGAGACGGCCACGATGGAAGACTGAAGAGGAAACTCCTCTATCTAAAGCCGGGCAGACACTATATGCGATAAACTAGATTTGTAAACCCGCAAATTGGCGATTCGTTTCTGCCAGATCACCTGATTACGTGACCTCAACGTTTAAACGATGTGTTGGAAGATCGGACGAATTTCTGGTCTAGCATTTCGTCCGACGTCCCAACAAGGCTGCAGTTAAATCATTTGTTATAAAGATTTATTGGCATTGGCACTGGACAACCTGACTTAGCGTATGGTTTACGGTCACGGTGATCGCCACGGCAATCTTCGTACAGTCGCTGGTTCTAGACACGCAGAGTCAATAAAAACATGCAGTGTCTGCCCAGCGTTACGGATGGTTTTAACTGTGTTACTATCACTACATAAAGAGGAAAACTCCTCCATCATGGCAGCACTAGTTTCATACCTTTTATTATCTGTTGTACTAAAATTTTAACAACCTTTCCCTACCAGATAATATTCTGTACAGCCGTGCAAACAGTCAAGATCAACTGTCGTTGTCACCGACGCACATAGGAACCCTGTTTGGAACCACAGCCAAGGACAGAAAGCATCCAAACCAAATACTGTCGGAGTATTGTAAAGATAAAAGGAGCCTACAATTATACAGACAGGCAAAAAGGGAAAAAATTAAATACTGTGTGTAGTTGCTATTCAATACTGCAGTCAAACTGTAGCTGTAATACTGCCACCATCATCGCAAAACACCAGAAAAATAAAAAAAGAGAAACAAACTGAACAACTGAATCCTCTGCCCAGAGAAGCTGGTGTGTCCTTTCAAAATAAAAGTCTTCCTTTCCAAAATGAAAGTCAGTCGTCACAGATCGAGAAACAGCGCCTGGCACGTTGGCAGGCAAATCAAAATTAAATCTTCATGAATCCAGACCAGGACAAGAGTCCCATTGAGTTATGTTTAGTTGTCGTGCCTCTCTACCTGGAAAACCAGGTAACAGAGTATCCCACTAAAGGTCCAGAGACAAGAGCGCTCCTTACTGAAGTAGAACAGGTAGAAATATGCAGGTAAATCCAGATTCCTGGCCTGGATCGCTCTGATACTACAAAAAAAAAAAAAAAAAAAAAAAAAAAACACACACAACCCGTTTTTTGGAGTTCTCATGCATTTATCAAGATCCTCCAGATTTGCTGATGAAGGAGAACGTTGACCTTCGAAGAGCGTATCCTCATTTGGCAGCCGACTTTCTCGGGTTCGACCCTGTTTCACGCTTGTACCGAGGCGAGTTTGAGATCGCACTCATGTTTTCTGAGTGATGACACTCAGTTTGAATCTTGTCTGTCTTTCTAAAGTCAGGAGATGGACGGTGAGACCACCAATGTTTGAAATGAGGGACTGGACTTCTATTTGAACTACTTTCCGTCACCGTGGAAGTTTGTCAGCAGTAAACAACAGATGGGTCGGACCAGAAAGAAAGTTGGGTCGTCTATTTCTAGAAACACCGTGAACTGAGGCAAATGTGGGTTGATTAAGACATCTGCACGAAGCGACAACACATAGGTAGACTGAGTTATATCCCAGTTTCACTGAGGAGAGCCAAGGGGAAGACCGAGGTCACATTAGTCCAGGTTAGGTCCTGGGTCCAGCCTGTCCAACAGGAGACTAAAGGCCAAACCAGGTCGGTCAGTTTGCTCTGGATCCAGATGAGAACCAACACACACATATTTATTCAACTTGGGTCCGCAAAACAAAGACTAGATACAGCTTCTAGCCTGGCTCAGGTCCACTTGGGGTCCAGACAACTTGTTTTGGTTTCGTAGAGTTTTGAATCACAACAGGTCTAAGGGGAAAAACAACCCAGTCAAACACAGGTGCTGGTGCTGGGTTTCCACTTGGAACCAGCCAAAGGTCATGGGTACAGTCGAGTTTGGTTCAGATCTGGTTTCAGTCAGGTCGTTCTTAGGAACTTCAGGTCAACTGATGCCTGACCAGGAGTCCTTTTTTTGGCTCCGTAAGGCTCCTCTCAGGACTTGTCCCCAAGCTGAGACTGCTCCATGGACCCTTCCTCGTCTGAGAGACCCGTTTCCACGGTGATGACCAAGGATGCCACTGAGGCGCTGCTTGCCATTGGCTGTAGCTCACCTGGAAGATGGAAAGAACAAACTTAAAGAACAAATAAAAAACTCTGGGTCCTCTTTTGGTTCTGTTAAAACGAGCTGTCCTCGCCCAGAAATCCTCGTTCAGCAGTAAAACCATGCTTCACATGAAGGAACAACTTTTAACTGCAAAGTGTCATGCCATAAAAGTACCACTGGGTGTCAGTATAACACCACTCTAAAGGTGTGTGTCTTACCTGTGTGTGTGTCGGTGGTGGCCGTCACAGGGCTGTCTCTCAGGGTGTCGGGGTCCTGGTAGTCCTGAGGGAGTCCCACGCGTCGCACGCCGGGATCCAGCACTACCGAGGAGCCGCCTTCGCTCAGTGTGCCATCACTGGATGCCCCAGACACCACGGCCTCCAGGGCCAGGGCCCCGACTCCACCTACGCCGATCCCACCGACACCGCCCAGGGCCAGGTCGTAGTCCAACGGCAGGTCATCCAGACAATCTGCATTGAGCTGGAGGTGAAAAACAGTCAGAAAACAGCGGTTACGTGACTGAAAATTACTTTTTACTTCATTAATTGCATTTTTTCCAGATAAAGACAGCTCAAGAGCTTTGCCCAACCACGACTTAAATTAAATGACCTTATCTCTTCATGCAGATTGTTTCAAAGTCGAGGGGTCCTGATGGAGAAGCCGTGGTCGCTTCTAGTTTCGGGTGTTAAGTCAGAAATGACTCAATGCTCTGGACGTAACGCTCTGAAATGGTATGTCGGGGTTCACGTACGGACAATATAGTCAGGGAACATGAGTTTGTCATTGCTGGAGAGGAGTCCTGTTTTGAAAACTTAAGTGTGTTCGAGTTCGGACTGTGGATTTGATTCTGGAGACGGTTGGCTGG
The DNA here is from genome assembly GCA_023373845.1 of Nibea coibor. NCBI lineage: Eukaryota > Metazoa > Chordata > Actinopteri > Sciaenidae > Nibea > Nibea coibor. The sequence continues at coordinate 1,226,293 of CM041729.1, forward strand.
AAGACTGAACAAGTCGGAACAAGTTTTTTTGGAAGCTTCTGGGTGACTTTCATTTCAGTTAATGAGCTCTAATTGGTCCACTCAAATTCTATCACTACAACAGAAACACGTCTTTAAATGATTCCTGTTAAGACTCACAGCGATGCCGAGGGCTTTGAGGATGTTCATCTTGCACATGGGACACGTGCGATGATCCAGCAGCCACGGATCCACACAGCTCTTATGGAATAAATGTCTGCAAAGACAAAAACAGAGTAACTGTGCTGTTAATGTTCACAGCTGCTTTCACTCAGCCAGATTCTGGATACACTCGCACACTTTTTTATTTTTTGATCTCATGGAACTCATTTTTTAAATTTCCGTCTCGAGGAAAACAAATAGTCATTGTAGGGACGGCCTCGGCTAAAACATTTCTCCCTAAAGACAAAAAAAACTTTGTTCTAAGTTGAACTGAACATCATCAGAAAGACATTTTGTGATCTCATGATGACAAAATGAAAAACAAGGCAACAACAACAAAGGCCTTCTCTCTACGTATCAAAGTGTCTTCAGTTTGACAGACGGCGCTCGTACAAACTGTTGACTTGTGCTGTTGCAGTCCAATAAAAAACTGATTCTTTCCATCCTGAAATCATCATAAATTATGTCACTCCATCATCAAACTGTGGATTATGCTAAAATATATTTTCCCCAACTATATTTAAGTTCCTGTTAAAGGGCCAGCCTTCAATTTGGTCAAATTTGTTAAAAGAACTGAATTTACTCTGCGGTTCCTCCAATCAGAACCACAGGTTTACTTCGAGTTCTTCGTATGTCGAGTTTCTCTTTCTACATGCGTGTTCACCTGCAGGGCAGTATGCGGACCACGTCGTTGGCCTTGTAGCCCTCGATGCAAACGGCGCAGTTGTCGAAGTCGGCCTCCGTCTCCTGGTCGCCCTTCCTGATGGTGCGAACTTGCAGCTTGCTGATGGCTTTTTTGGCAGCATCTCCGAGACGACGCTGCGGACGAACAAGATGGGGAGGGCGGAAATATAAACACCTGTTTCAAGACTCAGCTTCAGCTTGTGAAGATTATAAAATGGTTTCTTTGTAAAACCTAAAAAGGACAGACGCGTCATTAAATCCACCTCAGTGATTAATCATGACAAACAAAGCACGTCCATTGCATTTCACAAGCTCTTCATGACAGACATTATTGGTATTTTCAGCTCTTTTGGGAACATTCAGTGGGTTTAAATTTACTCAAGTAACGAGGTTACTCTTCCTTCCATAATTTGATCTCTGAAACACGTAAAGCTCCACACATGTATCAATGAGCCTCGGTCTTGTCTAAAGTATCCCGCTCACTGACAGGTGCTGTGATAACGAGATAATCAGTGCTATATCTGAGCTTTTACTACAGTTGTGAATATTGCTACGAAGTTATCAGGTTGGTTCTTGTTGTCTCTGTGTTTTGTCCCGTGGAGAGAGTAGTGAAGACGTCTGCTCTAGAAGATAAAATTAGTTTCCACTGGTGAACATTTGACACATTCACATCTGTCTGTCCTCAATCCGCTGAGACACCAAGACGAGTCAGAAAGCAGCAGCTTCTAAAATAAGGACGAGGTCTACAAACATCCCGGATGTGGCGTACCTGGTTGCGGTCTCGTGCGTTGGCGTATCTGAACCTCTGGATGTAGTAGAAGACGAGCCAGGCGAGAGAGATGATCATCAGCACGATGAACGAGATGGACACAAACACCACCGACGTCCTGCTCACGTATTTCTGCAGGTTCCTCGTCCCAATGGTGATCGTCATGGTAACGGTCACGTTACGCTCCAGCAGCGACACAACCTCGCGGCCTTTTGGCTCCGGGATCATGATGGCGACCACATCACCCATACCTGAAGAGACACACACCGTTTATCAGTCTGTCCATTTTATCAGTGTTCAACAGTTAAAACTGTCGTTGACCCGGTTGATGTTTGACTGTTACGACTCACTAGTTTTTCATCAGAAGTAATGTAATCGGAACAAATACTCGAGTACAGCTGAACACAGTTACCACAGTGGGATTACACTGTTTCATCACTGATCTAAAGTTCGATTCACTGGCATCAGTTTGTTGAGGCTCTTGTGTAATCTGACAGATAACCAACATAGGCCGAGCTCTGGGTCAGTTCAGGTTCATGGCTCTAGTTGAACCATCTCGTGTCGTTTTCTCGGATGTTCAAAGTTATTCATGGAGAGACCGAGCTGCTTAAAAGAGATCAGAGAGGGAGGACAAAAAGCAGAAGCAGAAAAAAAGAAGTGTTTGTCTTCTTGTCTATTTTAGAAACGGCACTTTGTCCTGTATTTAACTAAAAGGTCAAAAGTCTGGTGAGGACACATCAACCCTGAGAGAACACAAACCCTCATCAGGCTGCAGGTGACACACTCCGTGTCCAAGCTGCTTTTGGTAGTTTGATGTCGTCCTTGTGACGGAGGCCTGACACGGCCTCGTACCGCAGGGAGATGTTCACGTGCACGGTGAGACAACTGAAGTCAGAAGTGTGTAAACAAGACGAATGATGGAAATACTGAGAGGGAACGGAGACGAAACCTCTGCTGAGAACTTGCTCTAATTCTGTGTGTGTGTGTGTGTGTGTGTTTTGACCACAGGTTGGATAAATCACCCCGAGGCGGTCACTGAACTCACATCAACCCTCAAACGCAGTAACAACACCGATCAGTCTGCAACTAAAAATACACTCCAGGGATCAATGTGTTGCTTTAAAACACACACACACACACACACACACACACACACACACACACACTGACTGAGTAACAACTCTTCGGGTGGCACAAGACAAATTCGACCAATCACATGAATCCCTCTCTGAATGAACATTTGTCCCTATTTTCTGACTTTTATTGACAGAAAACATCCGTCTCCGACTCATTTCATTATTTCTATCATGACCACAGACGTTATTAACACTCCGGGGGAGTTTGGCGGGGACGGTGGACGACCTCGACACGGAAACCATCCTGAGGAAGTCGTTTTAAAGTCGACACGCGCTCTGTTGTTTCGTTTGGTCTGAGCCGGGGACGTCTGGAGATCCCTGAAGGAGTTTCTGGCTGACAGACAAACAGCTGTGCTCAACAACAGCTCTCCTTCAGCCTGTTATGTAACTCAATATGTAACCACGACTCGAGTGCAATCAGGAGTTTCCTGTCAGTAATACGACTAATAAATGAATAAATAAATAATCAGCGGTGCAGCAGGAAACCGGCTCCGGCAGAGTCAGCAGATTCTCTGCTGGCACCGGTCCAGTCTGATAACCAGTTCAGACAGACTGGGATCCAGTTGAGGCTGCCTGACTCAGCACATTTCTGCAAACAGAGCTGCAACTATTTATTATTTATTCTCACTTCCAGCATCTATAGACCTGCAGCCCGTCGGCACTCAGTCTCCAAGAAGGTCAGAAAATGCCCAAAAATGTGAAGTGAAACTTCCTCAGCGATCTTTAGATCACGACCTGTCTGACGAGTCCAAAACTCAAAGAAATAACGGCAAGTTTTGTATTTCTGAGCGAGTTTTCTAGTGAAGGGCCTCACCTCGGCACAACCGAGCACAAACATCTGTGAAAGTTAAAATAACCTTTAATTTCTCTGATTAACGAGCTTATCGAGGCCACAGGTCAGTATCAGAGTTCAGATTGACTGTGGAGGTCTGAGCGGTCTGAGCGTCTGATTGGCCGACGCGGCGTGACGTCAGGCTGCGATTTATGTAAACAACCTGCATCAACGCATCCAAAACGCACCCATTGAAATGAATGGAAAACCTGCGTTGACCCTGTCAAACGCAGCCTGATGCTGTACATGAATATTAAAGAAGGTAAATAAATTAAAATGAGTTAAAATGAGTTTGTTTTGTCATTCAGGTCGCGTCAGCCTGATATTTAAGATCCGAGATGTTTGTTCTGTGTCGGTTTGATTTCAATTCTTTGAGAGTCGGTCGGAGTTTAAATAAATAACATCGCTGTCACTGTGAAACTCGACGTCTGATGAAGAACTCAACAATCATCAGCAGAAAAACTAAAACCTCTGACACCGTGGTGTCTCATATTACACGCTGTAGTGCCAGTAATGACAATAAAGCACAGCCTGTGTGTAATATTGTGATTATACGATACTGAGCGTGTGATACTGATGAATTAGAGCCTAAAATTCAAACTTCTGTGCAGTAAAAATAAAATCAGAGTGAATTTCATCTTTAAAACTTTAATTGAATTTTCTGTTGGTCTACAACTCAAGTAATTCTCCTGATATCTTTAATAAATGAAGTAAATCAGCTGTTTGAGACAGAACATTGAACTAAAGCCTTCGTGTTGATCATGTGATCATGTTTAGAGGAACAGACTTGTTGTTTGTCGGCGGTAACACTCCCAGTGTGTGTGTGTGTGTGTGTGATCCGTCATACTGCGCACTTAGAATACACACCGTACCTGGATGGGGCATGGTGATGGTGTCGTTAGCATTAGCCGACCCCACGTTAAAGATGACCACCGCCGAGGCGTTGTGGGCGGCGGCGTGGCGGATCTTGTCCTTGTAGGTGCAGTTGCCCCGGGCTATGATCGCTATCCAGGCCCCGGCCTGTGCGGGCACCGCGAACCTGGTGCTGGGGTCGCAGGCCTGGCGGTCGTGCGGGGCGGCGGGGAGGACCACCACCCCCTTCGCGTCCCGCTTCTGCGAGTGCTCCCCGTACCGCCCGCACTCCGTCTTCTCCGTGCGGAGCTCCGAGGTGGCCGGGTCCATGTAGGTGATGTTGACGAAGGCGGTGTACCACTCCTCCCGCTCGGCCACGGTGAAGTCCAGGCACAGCAGGTGGACGAAGCAGAAGGAGAGCAGCCACGTAGAGAGGGCCAGGCTGCGGCAGGCCGCCACCAGAGACCCCGGGGCCATGGTGATCCTCCCCCGGTGAGAGCGAGCCGTCCGTCGGTCGGTCTGTCGGAGGAGCCCGATAAGCGTCTACCCCGCGGCCGCCTACTCCACCATGCTACCGGGAGGTTTCTCAATCCGCCTCGTCGGTTCCAACACGCGGTCGTTTTCTCCTCGGTGGTTCTAACCGCTGCCCGCCGCCGCCGCCGCGCTCAGGTTACCTAGCAGCAGACGCCCGTTAGCCGTCTCCATTTCCAGCCCGCCGAGAACAAAAACAGCCCGCGGAGGGAAGCGACGCGAACCGCGGGGAACAGGCGACCGAATGCCGCCGTCGAAACGCGACGTGAGCCAGTGAACCGCCGGTGAACCGCCGGTGGGACGAAGCGGTCGGTGAGGTATCGGTTTAAAACGCAGCGGCTCGGACACAGCGGCTTTGTTTTGACCGGGCCCGGGCGGCGTCAAGCTGGCGAGGAGCGGGAACACACCACTTCCGTTTATTTAAAAAATAAAAGCACGCTACTTTTAAAACGAATTAAAATTAAAAACTTTTATTTGAATCGCAACTTTATCAAATCATCGCGCGATGATGCCAAAACATACTTCAAAATAAGAATCCACTCTTTTATTCCACCGTTTTTAATTTACTTTGAAAATAACCGTTTAACTTCCGTTATGCGCTCCTCACTCCGGCTCACTTGACGCTCTTTGCTGCCGTGTGCAGTTTAAACCTGAGCGGCGCCACCCGGCGGCCCGGCAGAGGAACTGCAGCTGTGCGCCCCCAAAAAACACAATTTAAATTGATTTATTTAATTTAACCGGATTAAAACTGATTATAAAAATAAAATATGATGAGTAAAATGTAAAAATGTGAAGTCCGTCAGCCTTTATTTGTTCCTGTGTAAAAGTGTTTAATCACAACATACTGACATGACTCGTATGTGAAGGGCGCCGCCTAGAGGTTTGATTCAGCGCTGCATCAGTTTGCATCACGTTTCTTTGAATAAGTTACAGTACAGACAAATCAGTGAGGTCTTCTTGCTTTTCTTCTTCTTTCTTGAACAGCACATCATCATCGTTAACATCAGAATTAAATATTTTACACGCTAAAATATAAAAAACATCTAAAAACAAACGATCATCCGAAGCTGCCGTCGGGAGGTCGGTACAGTTTGGGGAAGGTGAGCAGCTGGACACCGCTGAAGGCGAACTTCCTGCTGCCGATGTTCTTCTGCACGTTCTCCATGCGGCAGCCATCCCTGAGCATCACACACACACACACACACACACACACACACACACACACACACACACACACACACACACACACACACACACACACACACACACAGTGAGTGTGAGAATCCAAAACACACAAACGTGATAAATTCTGAATCAAATCACGAATGAATAAAAAATGAACGTTAAACTTTGAGGTCCAGTGTTTCGGATTACAACCCGCTTGCATTTATTTGACTTTTATGATCTTGACTTTTGCACTTTTGTCCGTTTGTTGTTAATAAACCTGATTCTGATTTCTGCGTCCTCGGGCGGAGTAACGTCACCTCCTGTTTGAGTCAGAGAGCTGTTTCTGTGCTCGTCTCAGGACGTCGTTAGCGGACGTATACGCGGTTTTAAGGGGGCGTCGGTTTTGGAGATGATGAGTCTCAGGACTGTGCACGTCGTCGTGAGAAAACAAAAACAAATGAAGAGTCAGGAAGAAATGCTCTCTGTGCTGGTCTACTGGTATTTAGCCAGCAGGAGAACCAGGCTGAGGATGAGCCAGAGAACCAGCAGGTGAGAGGTCACCAGGAGGAAGGCCACCGGGTACAGGTGTCGTCTCGGAGCTTTGGGAGCCAAACACGGCGGGAGCCCGGAGCTCCGGAGATCTGAGGGACGCTCCCCCGAGTCTAACCCACAGACAGTGAACCCTGGCTGGGTGTAACAGCCGAGCATCTGCCCCCAGGACAGACGAGACCTGGAGGAGGAGGGGTGTGTGTGTGTGTGTGTGTGTGTGTGTGAAAGAAGGAAGAAGAAAACAAGGAAATTTAAAGAAGATGAGAAACTGAAAATGTTCTGCAACTTAAAGGAAAGGAAAGGAAATAAGGAACCAAAGGAGTAAACAAAGGAAAGGAGAGGAGGATGTGTTGTGTTCGAGTGTTTCAGGTAAAAACGAACCTCCTCATGCAGTCGAGCGCCGTGCTGAAGTGCTGCTGGCCGAGTGTGTGTCGCTCTCTCAGTAACACACACTGCTCCAACGTCACCGACATCGCTGTCCGATCCTTCGCGCTCTTACAGCTCGTCAGACGCACGCCGTTCACTGCGCGACACACCTGAACACACACACACACACATATTGATGCTAGCTGAGTTTGTTAGCCAGGCTACAGGGAGCCGGTGTCATGCCAGAACAGGAGCTGGGCAAATCACAAGTTAATATCATGGGTCACGTGAGCTGCTGTCTCACCGCCGCAGCGATCCACAGGACCTCCACGTTCTTCCTCTTCTTGGCGTCGACACTTCGATCCAGAGAGGACAGCAGGTCTGATAGTGACTGGATACCAGCTGAGAGAGGGAGACAAAGTAAAAGTCATCGTGATCCCGTCAAAATAAAACAGCTGCAGAGACTCTAACAGTCACAGTCTTACCCATGTCCGGCAGTTTGTCTCTCAGTGTTTGACAGTAAGCTTTGAGACGCTCACAGCTCTGCTGGTTCACTCTCTCCTGCAGCGAGCTGTCACCAAACCTGAAACAAACAGACACTTATACTGACTTCACCTTAACTTCACTTACACTTACTGTGTTAGAGTGTGTTAGAGGTGTGTGTGTGTGTGTGTGTGTGTGTGTGTGTACCTCTCAGCCAGACTCTGCTGCTGGTTGATTCCGATGTTGAAGAGAACGGGACAAACCCGAATCAAACGCCCCTCTTTCAGTTCCCGTGGCAACGATCCAAAGGTCTCCGAGGGTAACGGGACCTCGACGACCAAACTGCCCCTGAATGAACACACACTGTGCTGAGTGTGTACTGTGTGTGTGTGTGGACTTTGTGTGTGTGTGTGTGTTTCCCACCATGCTCCACTGAGCGTCGGCAGCAGGTTGTCTGATTCGTCCATTTTCGCCTCGGTGACAGTGAACGCAACACCGCTCAGGTCGGCGACACCCACCTCCATGTCCTCCAGCATCCCCAGCTCGTCACCTGAACACACACACACCATGTATGTCTACACCCAGTGTATCAGAGCAGTGTGTGTGTGTGTGTGTGTGTGTGTGTACCGTAGGTGCTGAGCAGGCTTTCGAACTGAGCCAGGACGCCGACCGAGTGAAGCTGCTGCAGGAACAGCTGATCCTCCAGACCTCCACACAGCTTCAACATGAAGCCGCAGACGACCGCTGAGAGCTGGGACACACACAGGACTGTTACATACACTATGTGTGCCACACGATGTTCATAATTTATTTTATTGCATAATGTCCTGACATGTGAGGCAGAGCCTCCGGTTCTCTCTCACCGCCTGGCTGAAGACGGCGTGGTGTCTCTGGACGATGTGTGCAGGTCCCTGAGCGACAGTTTGGGACACCGCCCCCTGGAGGACCACGAAGGTCATGGCGGCTCGGGCCATCCCCACCGCCTCGCGCACGCAATCCCTGAGAGTGACCACCAGGGGGAGCAGCTGCTCCTGCCAGGAGGCTGGAGGAGACGGACATGTTGGTTTAATCTCAAACATCACGAATGTGCCGGCGGCAGAGCGCGGGAACTCGAATATAACGTCTCACCGGTGTTCTGAGAGTTTGCGTCCCCTGTCGTCGTCGGCTCCGGTGGGTGGTCCTCGCGCCCCTGAAGCCGGTCGCCCATGGCGATGATGCAGTTGAGGCTCATGGCGACGTTGGCCCACGCTCTGTCCTACACAAACACACACAGATATAAAAACATGCACGACACGATCGCAGACAAACGGAAGATCTCACGAGACGCACTCCAACTTGCCCATTCCTCCTCGTCGTACTCTGAGTCACGCTGGCCGGCGTCCTCTCCCTCCTCCTGATTGGCTGGCGTGTTGTCGCAGAGTAACCCGTTGCTGTGGACGTGTCTGCTGTCGCAGTCGGACGAGTGCTGGTCGTGGATCGCCAACAGGGCGCTCTTCACCAGCTCGTCTTTGAGCGCGTGGACAAACTGCTCCGTCTGAGAGAGAAGGAACCGAGATGAGGACGACACAAGACTTCCTGTCAGACTTCCTTCCCTCCCTCCTCCTCCTCACCTGTTGAGTCAGGCTGTCCAGGACACGCTGCAGCCGGGCGGCGTTCAGCTCCAGAGAGACGGACAGCAGCTCCTCAGCCAGCCCGAACACCAGAGGCTGCAGCTGGGCCACGCTGGCCAGCAGCTCCCTCGCTCTGGAGCTCTCATCCTGGGAGTAAGAGACGCAGCTGAAACGTGAAAACGACACGAAACTGTGAGAGCCGTACAAACACTCGAACTGAGAGCATCGTCTACAACGCAGCACCACTAATCCAGACAGAGCAGAGATTATGGAGATTAATCCACAGGCAACAATATCAAGAGATGGACGACGCGGATGAGTGGATGAATGAAGAACGACAGAGTCGATGAAGGCGTTGCACACAAACAAACCTGTTTCTGTGCTGTGCGTGTTTGCGCAGCAGCCTCTTCAGACCTCCATGTTTGAAGGACTGGTGATGATCAGCCGGAGCGCCGACTGTTATAACCTCATACCAAACACCTGCAGAGACAGAGAGAGGGAGACTGTTACAATGACTGGAAAGACTGAACCACACTGAAGTAGCAGAGGTGAAGACGTACCGGTGCTGTCCGGATCTGTGACCTCCATCCTCTGCGCGTGCAGGTTGGTCGGAACGAACTGAAGGTGTCTGTCTGATTTACTGCCGCTCGACTTGAAACACGTCGAAACTGTTTGAGAGAAATGATTCAGGAAAAACGGGAAAAAAAAGATGTCGACGTTAGTAATATTTTATTTTAAAGGCAAAGCTCGGCCACCAGGGGGAGCAGCTGCACAAATGTAGAACATTTTCAGCTCAGCTGCCTGAGGCGCAGTGACAAAAATTAAATCATGAAAATTAAGTTTTTAAGGGAATTTTCCTGTTGTAGCATGCCACAGATGGGAGTTACACAGAGTCCTCATAAATCCCGAGGTCCCTGAAGGAGCAGTGTACTGTATTACGCAGTATTATAGTAAGACACTGTGCTGTGGTGTGATAACTCTGAATTCACCTGAGAGTTTGTCGAGCTCATCGAGCGTTTCCTGATAACAGCCAATCAGGTGGTTACAGTGGTTGATGACGTCGTGGCGGAGCCCGTCCCAGTGAGGCGAAAGGTCACCGAGCTCCTTCACCTGCTGCATCCTGAAGAACAGGGATGAAAACACACCTGAGGCCCGTTTGAGATGAAGATCACGCATCAGCCGTCATATTTAGTTCGCAGTGATGAGCACGCACCTGTTTCTGTGCTCCTGTATGAGCGCGCTCAGTAGCTGTTTGGGTAAAGAGAAAGAGAGCGGCGTCTCCGACATCTGTTCCCGGACCAGCAGCCATCTTTGATCCTCCGTCTGAAACCTGTACACCTTACACACCTGAGCACAGAGCACTACAAACACACACAGAGGAAGTAAAGGTGATATAAAATCACTCGGATGAGCAACAACAACAGGGCAATGGATGGAAACAGTGCGTGAGTCTCACCGGCTCTCATCATCAGACTGTTTTCTTTGTCGTGGACCGACGTGTGAAGACTGTCGCACAGCACGGGACACTAGAGGAGAGAAGACATAAACATGGAGGGACACACTTCTCTATTCCTCCTTCATGTCCACACTCTTCCCCTTCAACCCAATTAAAGTTGAAACTGAGTGAACAGAAACCGCAGAGTGATATGAACTGTTACACCTAGTGTTACTCAAGCGTTGCAGCATTGCCTTCCTCTTTGCTCCTCTACCTTGTGTTCAGGAGGAGTTTTACTGTCGCTCTCTCCCTCCACCTGCAGACGGGACGCCATCACCTCGCCGACCTCGTTCACACCATCCATCGTCCTGACGAAAAGAGTGAAGACGATGCAGCCGGTGTTACACGGGCAACTGTAAAACAACTAGACAAAACAAAATAACTAGCTCACCTACACAGCACAAGGTAACTAACAAGACAAACTAGAGATAACCAGGTTAACTGGAAACATGTTTATACAAACGGATAAACTCACTGAGACTGACTAAGAAGTGAAAGAAGTTTAACGGAGCGACAACCCGAGCTCTCGTTTCAAACTGTAGAAACACGCCATGCAGCAGCATGAAGCTCTGTAACTCTGCCAACCTCTGCCAGGTAAGTATGAGTAATGAGACACACCTGGCTGCAGCATGTAAACACTGCACGCCTGACGCTGTCTCTCTTCTTTCCTCTGTCTCTCTCTCAGGTCTATCACTGCCTGTCTCTCTCTCTGAAGATGTTCTGATGTAAAACAGGAAGTATTTTTCCTTTCATACAGAGGTGGAGCCAGGTACTCCCCCTCCACCACCTCTCACTTCCTCATCTCACTCACAGGTATCCAGGCAACTGCCAATCAGACGACAAGTCTCTATCAGTGCATTTCATTCATGTCACTTCAGAAAGTGAGAAAGTTTAAGAGCAAAACGGGTTACACTGGACTGGACTCAGTGCTGATGAGGCTGTTTTCAGTGTGTTCACCTGAGGCTCAGGGAGATGTGAGGGTCCTTGGACCTGAGCAGATCTCTGATGGAGAAGGAGGTGAAGCCCAGAAAGCTCCTCTAGAAGAGACAGACAGCGAGAGGTTTAGTCTCTGAGCACAAACGGTGGGTTATGATAATGTCAAAATAAAAAGTAAAAAATATGAAAATGATTCAGGCAGATTATCACAAAGATGTCGGGTCGTGTTCACAGAACAATAACTCACCGTTCAGAATTCAGGACTCCGTTAAACTCAATATTAATATAAAACATCCCGTACAAACTCATCATCGTCAGGTCACGGCCGTGTACCAAACCAGATCAGTACAGCAATGGTATTAAAAATCACTCGGTTGCTATGACGATAATCAGAAGCTCAGAGGATTACCTTGACGAGAGAAAAGCACTCAAATCACAAACACACACCGACACACACACACTCACAAACGGTCTAGCAGCACACTGTGCGTGGATGTGTTATCTAGCAGCTAACGTGACCCATGATGCTAACTTATGTGTCACCCAGCTCCCGTTCTGGCACGACACTGGCTCCTCTTCTGTAAAACGCCTGTGCTACAAACACTAACACTCCTCTGGTGCTCTGAGCTCACAGCCTGGCTAACAGACTGAGCTAACATTAGCTAACAGCAGCTACACGTGGCACAAACCTGACACAACCAGACAGAAGGAAACAAACATTTTAACATCGCTACATGTTTCCACATTTCCTCAGTTCCAGTTGAAGGTAGGACACACACACACACACACACACACACACACACACACACACACACACACACACACACACACAGCTAATCTCGTTCATTGAGTTCTTGGGCAAACAAGAGGCTTTTAAGATTACATGCTAATCCCCATTAAACCTAGACACACACTTAAACCATGCGTGTGTGAGTGTGTGTATGAGTGCGCGTGTGTGTACTTCCCTACCTGTCCAGCAGAGGAGCTGTTGTCACCAGGTGTACTGAAACATTTGGCGCAGCTCATCATCGCTCTGTGCAGTCGCAGAAATTAAAACAGAGGCTCCTCTTTCTTGTTTATTTCCTGTTGTGATGTAGATCCCGTTTCCGGATCCTGTCTGAACGTGGCCTCACCTGACAGCAGCTAACAAACTGAGCTAACAAACTGAGCTAACATTAGCTGTGTTTTTAGCCTACTTTAGCAACTACCCACCATTCAAATGAACGGAAACAGCCTTTAGAGTCTCTAAAATGACTGCTGACCTCTGACCTCATAAACATTTTAAAAACTGAACTTTCATTTTCTCGCTTTGATTCAGTAAAGATCGACAAACCTGCCGGACGACGTCCTCGATCATCAGACCGAGTCTGTTTCTGTCGAACGAAGAAAAAAATCAAACTACAAATCTGACGTCTCGTTTCCCAACATGCACCTGAACGCACCGCTGAAGTGAACGGCTAACGGACTGTCTGAGAAGTGAAAGTCTGACCGCAGCTGCAAGAGACGAATCAGAAATAAAAGAGGAGAAGAAGAAGAGGAGGAGGAGCAGGAGGAGCAGGAGGAGGAGGAAGAGGGGGAGGAGGCGTTTGATAAACGAGGAGCCTGAAATGAATCGTCCATCAGAGGTCAGAGATCCTCCTTCACTCGCCTCCTCTCTGAGGAAGACTGAAACACAGCGCTGCACCGCCTCCTCCTCCTCCTCTGCCTCCTCCTCCGCCTCCTCCCCCCTCTTTTATCATAGCCAGCTGGATTAAAACCCCATCGGCATCATGGGAAATACGTAGATTAGCGAATTGCCCGGCGAGCAGACTGAGAGTGTGTGTGTGTTGAAAAGCGAACACTGCTGGTATTACACATGTACACATCGTTTGCACTAATCCTCAGTAACTCTCTCTCACACACACACACACACACTCACAGCAGTGTGTGTCGTCTCCTCGTGGTAAACGGTCACTTTGATCCTGCTGTGATGGTAGAGAGGATAGTCGTCGCGGAAACACACCAATGTTTGAAACACACCGTCGTCTGCTCCCTGTGACACACACACACACACACACACACAGATTTAAACACAGCCTGATGTTACTGTACGTGTGTGTGTGTGTGTGTGTGTGTACCTGCTCCACCTCAGCACAGCAGTACTTCCTGAGTGTGTGAGTGTGAGTGTCAATTACACACACTTGGACCTGAACTCCGGCTGCTGCGGCAACCACACCTGAGAGAGAGAGAGAGAGAGAGAGAGAGAGGTGTGGACGTGTTAAAGTGTGTGTTTTTATGTGTGTGTGTGTGAGTGTGTGTGTGACGTACCCACTCTCAGGTGCAGTGGACAGACTCCAGCAGCAGGTTCGGCTCCACCTTGTGGCCACAGAACGACATTGCATCATCAACACACACCGTACAGCTGATTCCTGCACCATCCTTTCCCATGATGCACCTCTCTCCTCCCTCCCTCTCTATCTGAACATGTCGCGGTGCAGCGTGGATTCATTTGAAACTGTCTCTGAGACTATCCAGGTGGATTCACAGACTAAACTCTGATAATCTACCTGTGTGTGTGTGTGTGTGTGTGTGTTCTCACTGAGAGAGAGAGACATAGAGTAGCAATAACAGAGAGCGAGCGCCGGCCTCAGTGTCCTGACCTGTTCGTGTCTCTTTGACATTTCTGTCCACTCAGGCGTCTCCTCTCTGTGTGTCTCTGTTTTCTCGTGTGGGTGTTTTCTACACTTCAGGCGCGTTTAGCAACACCACAAACAACTGCAACACTTCCTGTGAGGACAGGCGTCCGCAGCAGTTCTTACGCTTTAATAAGAAACTTGTCGCTAACTGAGCCCTGAAATGTCTCGGAGCTAACAACGGCTAACAAACTGAGCTAACAGCAGCTACGGTCGGCAGCTGAATGTTTCTGAACTCACCTCTGTCCTCCTCCGGTCTTCGGTCTGACTCGTCGCTGCAGTGTGTGACAGCGTGTGTGTGTTGTTGTGGGTGTGTGTGTCGTTGTGCGTCTCGCCCGGCAGCAGTGGAGGCGGTGTGTGCGTCAATGAGCGCGCAGAGATGTGTGGCGCGTCGCCTCAGCGTCTCGGTGTTGGCGTCTCTCAGAGCGACGAGCCACGAGGAACAATCTGCAGAGCTGCCGGACTGGAGGAGGACGCGAGGGTCGCCGCTGTCGAAGCCTCAACACACACACACACACACACACAGAAAAGAAGAAGAGAATGAAACAGAGCTGAACAGAGTGTGTGTGTGTGTGTGTGTGTGTGTCACATACTGACAGCCAGCTGTCTGTCATCATCTGGAAGCTTCATGACTTCACATCTCTCCAACAGCAGAACCTCTTCAAGGGTACCACCCTGCACACACACACACACACACACACACACACACACTCTTTGTATTTCATGTTTGTCTCAGACTGAGCTAACGTTAGCTGACGTGTATATTATTTGTAGCGTGTTGTTAACGTGTGTTTGACCTCACCTGTTTCTTCAGGATGAACAGCAGGTTTCCTCTCAGCCGACAGAACTTCTCAGCCAGATCTGAGACAGACGACGTTAGGACAACGTCAGGACAACATCAGGACAATATTAGGATGTCGGGACATCGTTAGGGAGTTAGGACAATGTTAGGACAACATTTGACTGCAGAACTTTAAAATTAAACACACACACACACACACACAGACGTTCCAGGAAGTGAAGTCAGACTGAGTCAGAGGACAGAAATAAACAGAGCCGGCTGCTGCCGAGGAGCTGAGGAGCAAGGCAGCAAGGCAGCGAGGCAGCGAGGCAGCGAGGTGACAGGACAGGACAGGACAGAGCAGAACCCGAGCGGCAGCGTTCAGGTCGGACCTCGGCGCCGCCGTCCGACTCGCAGCGTTCCTTCTTTCTGGAAGTTTCCAGATGTTTCCTGTCTGGACAGGAAGAGAAGCTGGCGGCTGTTCACCCTCAGTGTCATCCTCATCAACGCCCTGCCGCCATCTTCATCCTCATCATCATCATCATCATCATCTCAGAGCTCTGGCCTTCATCACCGCCTGACGAAAGAAGAATATAAACACACAGTAACAAATGTGAGTGTGTACATTAACATATATTTCATGTTTATTAAACATTTCTGACAATATTTTGTCTCCACTGTTACAATATGGAGCTCGTGCTGGTGATTTTGGCGGTAAAACTCACGTTAATGATATTTAAATGAGGTGAGTGACTTCGCTGAGCTTCATTTAAACCCGAGCAGCAGCTTCAGGTTTAACGAGCTCGACCTTCATCCTGTCCGTTTGTTGACACACGTGAAACGTTCAACAAACGTTTAAAAAACGTCCCTCAAACGTCTTTAACGTGTAACAAAGCGGCTTCGTGTGACGTAGGCGGTTCGTTAAACACGGTTTGACGCGCGAGCGGCGGGTCTAAGGTCTCTTACCCGCAGGTTGAAGCACTTTCCTGGGATCAACACCAACTTTTCCACCCGCTGCTCGGTTTGACTGGAAGAAGCCATGGTGGAAAAAAAAACTTGGAGATCTCGCGAGATCTCGCGAGAGGCAGATGGGACAGCTCAACTAAGGGTAAATACAAGCTAATGCTAAGCTAAATAAACTGACAGTTAATCAGATATTTATAGTCAATAAAACTTATTTCACTTGATTTTTATTTTTCTATTTCTACTTAATGTTTGATTTTTCTATTTTAAAAACTGCAGTTCCTCTAACGTCCACTAGAGGCTGGCTGCAGAAGTGAGTCAGTCTCCATAAGTCCCCATGTTAGACAGCAGAAATAAACATGTTTACAGCCTGGTACAAAAACAGTTTTGGTCTCTGTAGCTAATTTCCCCGTTCATGACAACTGTACTGAGGGTGAATTTATATACAACTCACCTGTTCACATTATATTAAGGCTCGACAGGTGAGCATGTGTATATATGTTTATATAAATATATGAACATGAACTTTACTTTCTCTGGTGTTGTGACAACATCCTGCCTGAGCAGTTACAGATCACCGCCCCTCCCTCCGGTAAGCACCAGGACAAACATCGAGCATCTCCTTTCAGAGTTAGCTGCTCGCTCAAACTTCCGGGTGTGTTTGACTTGTTTGCCTCTTCTTCAGCTGCACAACTTTTATTACAAACACACTCTAAGTTTCTCCAGCCTGTTGCATTTAAACACGAACAGAACGGAGAACATCTGACGGTGTAAAGAAGAAGAAGAAGAAGAAGAAGAAGAAGAAGAAGAAGAAGAGGAGGAGTTTGTTTTCAAAGCTGCGAAGGTAAAACAAACGTTTCATCTGTCACCTCTCCTCGTTAGCAGGTTTGAATGTCACGAAATTCACCTTTAACACGCAGAAAGCGGCGGTGTGACCCTCCACGCGCACAGCTCGGTCACTTCTCGCCGTGTTTGAACAGTTTAAACAGCAGCAGAGCTCACCTGCTCCACCGGGGGACACGGTGTCTCCGGCCAGATTAGCTTAACGCGGGGCACTAATTCACACGGTCACCGCTTTGTTCGGAACACCGCACAGCTTAACACTATGTGTACCCTCACCCTGAGAGGTGTTCCTAATATTCTGTCCACCCTCGCTGCCTCAGTTTGAGCCAGGTGTGCCCGATGAAGTCAGAACTGAGTGTTTACTAATGTCACAGGTAAATTTATTTACTATTAACATTAAAAAGTGAATTTCATACACCAGGACGAGCTTCTAAATGTTGATAACTGCTCAGTGTCCATTGAATTCTCAATTATTATGGACTACACCTGGATCATTGTTATATTTTATATTTTATAAATGTAAATAAAAGTTAGTTCAGCTGTACTGCTGAAGACCAAAGTCTAAATATACTTCTTAAATCAAAATTTGGACAAACATAAATGTGTATAATGATAATAATAATATGCTACTGTCGTCTCAGTGTGAGCCCATATTAAATGATCTCATGATATCAGATCAGGTGTGACAGTTGCTTTAATAACCTGCCGTCTCAGCTTGTTCCGTGCAGAACTGAGGTGTGTGTTCCTTTTTCATAAGCAGAAGTAAAGATAAACGCATTTTAACATTTATGTTGCGCAAAGAATGAAGCAACTCTAAACACTACAGGCAGAACGAGTCTCTGAACCAGGTGTGGGTGAAAAGTTTGATATTTGACAAACTGTGCGAGGTCAAAGTTTTGCTGTTTTACCGTCATAAAGTTCAGATAACGTGTTCGAACTCTGCTCTTCAATGAAGTTACGAGGAAACAGTTTTATTACATATGCCGGGAAATCTCAACGTTAGTCCGACGATAAGATAAAAGACTTTTGACTTTAAGCAAAGGGGTGGAAAGTTTCTGATAAATTTCTGGACACCTTTCATGGGAAGTTAAACTTGGTAAATTTGGAAATATTTCATTAATGTTAAAAGAGTTTTTAAAAATTAAGGTGTTTCCTCCTTTCCTTTGGTAAAGGATGCTCTGGTGTTTCCTCTGCTAAAGGAGATGGACTTCTGCCCTTTCACCACTAGGTGTCGCTGTCTGTCCACATAACCTCTGAGCTCCTCTGTTCAGCTGTTCAGACAGGATGAAGCTGCAGAGTGAGACTGAGCCAGATGTAAACAAGAATATAAATAATGTGTTTTTCACATATAACATGTTTTTGTCAACAGGAGGACGTAGAAGAAGAAGAAGAAGTGGGAGGAGCAACAGGATGGAGGGGGCGGAGCAGAGTGGAGAGGTCAGCCAGGAGTCTGCCGTCACAAAAGAAGAGACAACTCCTGACACGGTGAGACACCATGAGAACCTCTCTAGTTTCTTTCTCCTTTGTCATTATGTCCATAGAGGCTTCTGAGCCCAGCTCCTGTTCTGGCACGACCACCTGCTCAGCTCCCCGCCCCGGGTCTGTAAACCTCCTCTTCTTCTTCCCGGTGGTCCAAAACGCCTTTGGTACAAACACTAACACTCCCCTGGTGCTCTGAGCTCATAGTTACGGCAGCATAGCGAACAAACTGAGCTGAACACGCACGTGTGTGTATTATGCAACTGGATAAATAAAAGCTAGCAAGCTAACAGCCTCCACAATGTTATAAGGACTTGTCACAAATGCAAACCGCAGTGACAAACAGCGACAGCGAGCGTTTGTTTGTCTGATAAGTCGGCCTTTGTTGCAGTTAACAGCAATCAAGTGATGGCGACGGGTAACGGGAGTGGTCACACAGAGGTGATGTCAGCGAGTGACTCACCTGTGTGCAGAGCAACAAGATGAAGAACTGTAACATGAAGGCTGCAAACTGCTGTGAAGTTGGACATTTTAACATGGGGACTTATGGAGACTGACTCACTTCTGCAGCCAGCCTCGAGTGGATGAGAAGCACCAGAGTGCTGCTTGGTAAAAAAAACAAACTGTCTCTTTAAGAGCTCACAGAATCCACCAGAAAGCTTCCTGTCACACACCAGCTTCCCTAACCTTTGTAAAGAGCAAAGGTGTGTGTGTGTGTGTGTGTGTGTGTGTGTGTGTGTGTGTGTGTGTGTGTGTGTCTCATTTTGCGTCACTACATGCCTCGCTGTCTCTTCAATGTGACACAACAACTTTGAGCCGAATTCCTCCGGCCCGGTGAGCCCTCCACAGGTGTGTGTGTGTGTGTGTGTGTGTGTGTGTGTGTGTGTGTGTGTGTGTGTGTGTGTGTGTGTGTGTGTGTGTTGTTACCTCTCATCTGGTCAGGTGGCCGTTTCCTGTCTTGTGACTGTTCCGGTGACTTCTGACCTCTCGCCTGCCGCCAGTCACAAAGGGGGGGGGGCATCGTCTCCGTGGAAACCTCACAACCTTTTAATCTGGCTTCTGCCCCCCCCTCCGAATCACCAGTTCCCACGGTGATCTGAAGTGTCTTGACTTGACATCGCTTTACACTCCTGACCTTTGACCCTCTTCACTCGACGGTTACCGGTCATTTTCCTGAGCCAGGCTTGCGCTGCATTCAAGAACTGTTGGAAATCTCTACTTTTTACAGGTTTACTAGATTGAGTTGTGATGGAGGAGGGGGAGCGGCAGTCAGAACCAGCTTCTCCGGCTTCAGATTCAGGTTGAGCTCTTCCATAGAGTCATCTCTAGATTGCTTCGTAGTTCCAAAATTGTTGCAGAAAACAGATCACCAACCTCAAGCTTCTGGTACCCAAGACCTTCGGTACTGGGTGTGGTGACTCTGGTCGTAACAGTCTTGGAAGTCCTTCCTCCGCCGGCTGATCTGAACAGGTGGACCCGTCGTGCTGAATGAAGCCTGGTTGCTCAAAAAAGTCTCCTGTAACAGCTGAAGTTGGACAATTTAACATGGGGACTTACGGAGACTGACTCACTTCTGGAACTAAACCCTCCAATCAGAAGCTGCATTGAAGTTGATTTTTTATTATTTTTTATTTTTTTAACAGGAAGTAAACAGTAACTGCAATCACACCGACAACGGTGACACTTCCTGTCCAGCTGATGTCGCGTCAGAGGTCAAGCTAGAAATCACACCGGAGGTCACCATGGAAACAGAGCAGAGCAAAGGTAAACTAGTAAAGGGGCGTTTAAACTGAGCATGAAGAAAATTTGTGTGAATTTGTGTCTCTGTTGGGATTTAATTTGAATTCCTGTCGTCATGGTAACTCTCCATTGACCTCCAGACCTTCCAGAGACACCGCAGAAACCAGGCGGTGGACCTGTGGTCGTCCAGGGCACCAACAAGAATGTAGCCAGTGAGAAGCTGCAGAGAGTCCGCAAGTGGAGCATCACGACGTACAAGGTGAGACCGGACTCGCGGATCGTTCTATTAATGACAGTTTCAACCGATCAGTCCTGATCAGTGGTGATGCTCTCTCTTGCCACGCAGTGCACCAGGCAGGCTCTGGCGGAGAAGCTCGGCCGTGGATCGCGTACGGTGGATCTGGATCTGGAGCCTCGCCTCGAACTGCTCAAAGATGACCGACAGCGCTACGAAAATGTGACCAAGCTCGCTCAGACGCTGGCTGGTCAGCTCACTCAGCTCACGGTCACTCAGAAAACCCTGGGGGACGCCTTCAACGAGCTCAGCATCAAGTCACCAGAGCTGCATGTGGGTCTTAAAAAGTGCTATTGGGTAGAACTATAACTGCGGAGTTCGTCCAATCACACCTTAGTAGCCGTAACTATTCTTAATTTTCTATGTCAGGTGGAGTTTGGCATGAATGCAGAGGCCCAGAAGTTTCTGTCCAAGAGTGGCGAGACTCTGACGGAGGCCATTAATGCCTTCACATCTGACATGAATACCCTGGTCAACAAAACCATCGAGGACACTATGGTCAATGCCAAGAAGTACGAGGCTGCCAGGTGGGTGGAAAACACACTTTCTGTTTCCTGTCTTAACGAGTCACACCACAAGAGTAGGTAACGACCACATAAAAACTTTTCAGGATCGAGTATGACGCCTACCGGGTTGACCTGGAGGAGCTGAACCTCGGACCACGGGATGCCGTTACTGTGCCCAAACTGGAGAAGGCCCAGAAAGACTTTCAGGGCCAGAGGGAGACGTACCAGAAGATCAGAAATGACTTGTCTGTCAAAGTCAAGCTGCTGGAGGAGAACAGGGTGAGAAGTCTTTTGTGTCTTGTTTTTTTTGGCTATTTTATACTTTTACGAGTGATTTGACAATAGAGCGATGACAAGCAATAAGTAGAATGAGAGGTAGCTTTGGATGGTGACCGAAAGAATGAGATCACAGATACAAGTGACTGAAGTTTCTTCTGTAGGGTGTCCAGCTTCAGCCTTTAAGATAGGGTGAGGAGCTTCGACTAGAGGGAGCTCGGAGTAGAGCCGAGTAAAGTAGCCAGCTGAAGTGGTTCAGCCATGTGCTAAGGATGCCTCATGGGCCTTCCTTTGGAGATGTTCCAGGTCCAACCCCACCGTGAGCTAACCCCAAATAGGCGTTTCCTTTGATAGGCACCAAAACAAGTGACGCCAAAGTGGTGAAATGTGTCAATGTGTCAAGAAGCTTTGTTAAAATTCAATCAAGTTATTCTTTATTCTCGCCCTCTGTCTTCAGGTCAAAGTCCTCCATAACCAGTTGTGGCTGCTCCACGGTGCCATTGCGGCTCACAGTTTGTCATGTCACAGCTTCCTGGAGCAAAACATCCAGCAGGCCAGCAAACACTTCAACAACCCCAATGCGGATGCCCCCTCCTGGCTGGAGGAATGTTGACCACAATAACCACCAAAATTGTCCATGTGGCCGGTGGACAGATGAGAGTTTGGGAGATGTTTTTGGGATTACTGGACGCTGTTGTGGGAAATGTTTGGATGGATGTGAAAAATTGGGACAGTTAGTTAGATAGGTGTGTAACTAGTTAATTCGTAGCTTGGGGGTTTTACTCCAGCATCTAGACATCTTTGGGAAAACTAAATGTTGGCAACAGAAACGGGGAATTCGATCAATGATTTATTTTTGGATATTTAACGGGGTCTTGACTCCTCCTGCAGGTCTGGAAATGCTTAGAAAAAGTAGAATTTCATCATGTTCATTATTTTGAACATAGCACAAAGGGATCTGAACAATCCATTCTCTTTTTCTGCTTTACATATGCACATTCACAGATAGTACTTGTGACTTCTGACCTGTTTAACAGGAACACACACATATGTACCCCTCCTGTGTTGGGGAGTAAATCCAATCTAATCCTCTGTGAGGCACTAAGCCTTTCTTTGAACTTTAAAAATCCTCAGCCACTGCAGTCAGGAACTCGCAGTGACTAAAAGTGACTGCAGGAAAACAGTTTTACTGTCCACAGAGACAGACAATTGTGTTTTAGATCCAGGACCAGGTTAAGTAAATATCCTCTTGTACACATTTCAAGTAGCAGTTTCTCATCAGTGGACATCACATTATCATTAGCTGCAGCTAACTGACTTTGATACCAGAACCTATTTGCCAAAAAGCCAAAATGAGACTTGGCTTCTCTCTGGTTAATGTGCTCTCCACGAGTCGCTGTTTGTCCTTAGCCAAAGATTATTTGTGAGGTTAAAGAAGCATGTCTTTCACCACTCATTGAAAGCAAGGGTGCTTTTTGTAGTTGAACTAGACCAGAGTCCAGGGTTGATCTCATCACCTGTATTTGGATTAAGTACCTTGTGAGAAATCAGGTGAAAGTGACAGGTAATGGATGGCCACCTATAAATTTAACTTAAGTGACAGATTCAGTTAAAGTCAGCAGTACTGATGTGGTTGGCTGCTGGTCAATTCTTGGTTTACAAGACAAAGAGCTCAGCTACTTGTTGTGACCAACAATTTGCACAAACCAAATAATTTGCTGTACCTCGACGATAGTGCCTTGTTTGTCAGTGAAGAAAGGTTGGTTGTAGCCAAATCTTTCAGGTGACGTTTCATCAGTAGCCAAAGTTTCAGTGTTTATTCACAGTCTCTAACACTACGGCAACACTGCTGCTTGGAAACACTTCACAGTGCTGTAGCAGAAATATTAAGGGATGCCTTTCCGTTAGAGATATAGATTTTATATCAAAGGTGTGTCTTTAGTTGGCATTTCTTTCTCTGGTTTACATGGCATTGAAGCATTCAGCAGCTTGTCACCAATAATTTCTGACAAGCTGTATGTCGACGATGCTGCCTCGTTCTTTGTTAAAGAAAGGTTGCCTGTAGCTTGTGTTGTTGGCAACATTTTATCAGTAGCCAAAGTTTAAATGTTTATTTATGGTCTCTCCTTTACCATAACCACCCATGGTTCCTCTGAATGTACTTTAGTACACACTTACATTCCAGTTGACCTAATATTAGGTAAGATTGACTGTTGGGACCTAGTGGTGTGGCTGATTTGTGAATTTGTTTGGCCATTGTCATCCATGACTTTCTTGCTTATTGGTGAGAAAAGGCATAAACACAAGTCTCTGAACCATCATTCCAGTTTAAAACCAATATATCCTTTTGACACATTATGTAATTTTGCCAAAAAGATTATATACCATATAGATGAAATGCGCGAAATGCGTGTTGTTGTTTTTTGTTTGTACTTTTCTGATTGAGACCATAATTTTAAAGGCTCATTTGTCTTGTTAAACCAGTTTGTGGACAAAATAACAAACATCTTGATGATTTGATGCAATCTAACCTATGTATTTAATGTTGCTGTTATTTTGTCCACCTACTGGATGTCCTGTTTGCACTCTTTGCACTCCAAAGCGTAATCTGCCTTAAATATTTCTTATATGTGAATTTACTCCTCTCGCCTGTTTTGTTGAAATGTATAAATGTGTGTTTTTGTGTTTGTGTCACTGTACCTCAGGCCTGACAACAGCAACAAAGGTAAAAATGACTCTGGATGCCTTTTGTGCAATATATTGCCTCAAAAATCTCACCTGTACACCGTTAACGTCTCCCCTCAATTAAATGTTGACTTTAAGGGAAATTCCATTTGAGCTTTGTTAAATCAGGAAAAAACAAGTTTATAAGAGGCAAGAAATCTTTTAAGATTGATTATTGTGATGATCTTGATTTAGAAAGAAAGTAATGTCTAACTCAAGGTCCACTGACTCCACTCATCACATCACGTGTTCAGATTAAAATGAAGTAATTATTAAATTCTCCAATTTTTTTGGGACTCATTCCAGACTTTTACAGGGTTTTACAAAACAGCAGAGCAACCATCAGTGTTTGTTGATGGAAAGATGAGGAACAACCAGCTCATGTTCATCACAAACTTTATGGATGTAGTGGACTGCAGACTGAAAAAAGATCTACCGGGCCAAACAAAAAGGGTTAAAGGGGAATTTAACAGTTTATTTTTAATTGTAATTGTTAAACGAGGACCAAATGTACATAAATATTTTTTTTAAATCTTGTTGCCAAATAAACCTATAGAGAGCAAAAATATGACTCAATTTCTTTGTAAAAAAAAAAAAACTGTTTGGACAGAGGATTTGATTTACTGGCATGCAGGATACAAGTCAACATATGTATGTGTAGAATAAAGAGAATATTTACTTGTGCGTTGGTATCAGAGTCAGGGTGTAAACTCAAGACTCACCTCAGGATTAGTGGAGTGTATTGTGTCTTTTAGAACAGAACCTTGGTCTGTTTGTGCTTGTGTTGCTCCGATTGCTTCAAAGAGAGGCAATTATTCACCAGGCAACACCAACACAAACCAGATTCTACTGTTCATCTGTGAGGGAGTGTGTTCGTGCATCGAGGCTCATTTTCCCAAACATCTCCTCAGCAGGACAAAGACTCTCTCTCTGTTTGTTCATCTTTGGACCCAAATGTAGAGCTCAGGAAAGTGTTCATTAACTCGTCGTCTGGACTGGATAACTTCTTACAGAAGACAGGCAGGAACTGTACTGAAGGTCAGAGGTCAGCTGAGACAAAGTCAAGGTTTGTTTGCAGCACACACACAGGATACATTCACTTTTTGACATGCTAGCTGCAACAAACGATTGTTTGGATTGTCGTGAAATGGAGTCCAGATATTTATATTTACATCAGGAAGGATTCTATCTTTGGTATCTTCTAAAGTGACATTTTTATTTGTCAAATATTCGGATTTATGACCAAATATCTGCAAAACTATTGACATTTCCATCAACTGTACTTTGTGCTAATTAGCCCTGCAATGCTAGCATGCTAACATTTACGACTAAACATGGTTTACCATTTTTTATACCTAATATTACATTATTATACATTATACCCTAACATCAGCATATAAGCCTGTTAACTTAACTTTTAGCTTCTAGCCCTTTTGTGACTCCTTACCAGTTAGTTATTCTAAATCACACAAATATGATCCTGTTTATTTTTTAGCTTAACTAGCATCTCTGTAACTCAGTTAGTTAAACTCAGAATTACCAACTCGTAGCATGCTAACACGCTACACTAAAATAGTGAACCCGGGCGCTTAACGTTAGCACGTTAGCATGTTGGTCATTTGCCAGTTAGCACGCAGGCGTTAGCGAACTCAGCTATTGTCATTAGCATGTTTTAATGAGAATTCAATTTTATTAATTTAAATATTAAATGATGACGAGGAGGAAAACTGCTGACTCATTAAACATTAAACGTTAATGTGTGTGTGTGTGAGGAGGGAAGCCTGACTGTTGCCAAGGGCGGGGCTGGTAGAGCTTATCTGAGCCACACACACTCTTTCTCTTCCACCTGAGTGATCACGCATGCGCACAGACAGGCATCTCGGGGTCCCCACCTCTCTCTCGCTCTCTCGCTCTCACTCACTCTCACGCGCTCAGAGCCGGTGTGCCGTTCTCCCGCCCAGCGCGCGCTGCCTGTGGATGTATCAAACGGTGTTTCGCCGTTAACGTTAATAATTTGAACGTTTTTGTTTTTTTTGCCTGTACCGGTGTTGTGGACTTGTTTTCCCGCCGTCTCCGGTAAGTTCAGGTGTGAATCACACCTTTCTGCTTGACTGTCGGCTCGTTTTTAACGGGGTTTAACGGGGTTTTAACGGGTTTTAACGCACGCCGCTGCGGGCTGGCGCGGGGCTCGGAGACCAGGCGACAGTTACATTTCTACATATGTGAGACAATGAGCACACGAACAGCCTGTCTAATATGAATATACTGACTTATAGAGTGTGTGTGTGTGTGTGTGTGTGTGTGACACTTGACTTCATTAACCTGGACTGATGCCACTTCATTTATCTCTTTCTAGAATGTTCCTGCAGTTTGTTTTCATGTTTCATAGCAGTCCTATGTGAAGCTGTAATGCCGCTCATGTTGTTGGTCCTGCTCTCCTGAGGCATCACTACAATATTCATAACAGTTCGTGAGTGTGTGTGTAATATTTATGTCCTGTAGTTATGTTCAAAGAAGTTATAACTGTTTAATGATCTATCGTGTGATTGTATTTATTACCACAGTATTAATGTTACACTCACCTTTAAAGTTGTTATGATGATAATATTTGCTTTATATAAAGTCTTCCTTCAACTTTTTGCATAAATACTTATTTTTTGCAAGTTTGTTAAAAGTGCAACCAAGGGTCAACCTCCATAAGTCCCCATGTTAGACAGCAGAAATAAACATGTTTACAGCCTGGTACAAAAACAGTTTTGGTCTCTGTAGCTAATTTCCCCGTTCATGACAACTGTACTGAGGGTGAATTTATATACACCTCACCTGTTCACATTATATTAAGGCTTAAAGTTATGCAGGATTCAGAGCGTGGATGTTTCCATTTTGGCTAACGTTAGGTTGACGTCGTTATCTGAGGCCACAGAGACCAAAGAGAAGGGATGTTTTCCCATGTTAGCATTATTAGCAGGTTTTCAGGCCTCGGGCTGTTGAAGATCACATGATGACGTGTCAACACAGAACTCAGACTCACCTACATGCAGCTCGTAAATAGCTGCGTCAGAAAATATTGTTTTGAGCCTAAATGATTGGCACATTTTGACTCTTAATAACCTTTAATTTAACTTTAAATCTAACGCTCCTGTTGAATTATAAATGTAGGAGCTGATTAATTGAATTGGAGGCGTGATTCATTGAAGAAGGCAGCAGTTCAAACATCTTTGCATGGTTGCTGGTTCTTCCAGCCACCCTCCCCAGGCCTCTCAGCAGACCGCGTCCAGGCTGCGGTGCTCCCTCGGCGGGTTGAGTGTTCCATCTGACCCCCCCGACCCGCCTGGAGCTCCGGTGAAGATACAGGAGCAGGATGACATTTTAGATCCAGAGAACGCCGTTTGGCGGCTCTCTGTCATTCTCTGTCTCGTCTTTTTTTTGGGGGCTTTCCGTCACCATGGTAACCCCGAAGCGACCAGCGATGCTCAGCCAGCCATTTGCTTTGCTTGACCCTCCCCGACTGTAAAACACAGCAGTAAACTTCATCTCCCTCTGAGAGAGATTTAAAGGAGATCTCTCCACTCATTAACACTTTTTAACACTTTTTCTGGCACAGTGGAGCCAAACCTGACGTGTTTTTCATGCTAATGTCGTTTAAAAAGCAACTTCTGAGCCACATCAATGTGGGGGGTCCTCGCTGCCCCCATCACCATCACAACACACACACACACACACACACACACACATACACATGTTTACTGTTGTTTGTCTGGTAAATAAGACCGAGGCCTTCTCCTCCTCTGGGAGTTTTACTGAGGTATCCAGGGTGACTGTATTTGTGCTCGGTCTGGATCCAGCACCAGCACCTGTGATCTGTGAATCTGGAAAAAACTTGAATGCTGTTTGTCAGACAGTTGTTGGTTCTTGAAGGTTTTCTTGGATATTTATTGGCTAGTTTTTAGTGCTGCATTGGATGGTTGTTGGATAGTTCTAGTTTGATTCTTGGGTGTTTGTTTGGACCGTTGTTGGGTAGTTCTGGCTAGATCCTTG
This sequence comes from Nibea coibor, assembly GCA_023373845.1. Classification (NCBI taxonomy): domain Eukaryota; kingdom Metazoa; phylum Chordata; class Actinopteri; family Sciaenidae; genus Nibea; species Nibea coibor. The sequence continues at coordinate 1,254,200 of CM041729.1, forward strand.
GATGGTTTCTTGGACGCTTGTTGGTTATTTCTCAGTAGACTTATCTTCTGTGTGAGCATGTTAGCAATGAGATATCTGTAAGATAGTTTCTAAAAGTATTTACGCAGTTTTAGGATCATTTCTAGATCATTCAGGTCGTTTCTTTGATATTTTCTGGAGATCTGATTTCTAACTTCATTTGTTGATTCTTGTATAGTTTCTGTTAAAAGTTCCTGACCGTGGAAATCATACTTGACATCAACATTGTAGCCTCTTCTGCTTGTGGAACAGTTCCTGGATAGTTTCTGGGTTGTCTCTGGATAGTTTTGGACTCATTTCAGTCATTTTCTGGATAGTTGTACGTAAACTCTTTCCTCCAGCTTGTGACAGCACGGTCTGCTGACCTGCTGCTGTAATCCTCAGACTAAGGCATTAGGAGATCCGTCACTGCTGGAGAAAGCGTGGGAGTTAATCTGTCAGACTGCTGAGCAACAACCAGCCAAAAAAAAAAAACACACATTTAAAGCCTGCTGTGACTCATACAGTGTGTCGCCTCTGAGCTCCGGCAGCAGCTGCGAGATGCTTCGTGATGCTGCGAGATGCTGTCAGGCTGTTGACGAGGTGTAAGACGCGTTATTGCAAGAACTGATCACAGTTCGCTCGAAATATGTTTCTTTTCTCCCTCTGACTTGAAACTGATGCTCTTCTAACTGTTAATAATACTGATGGAGAGAATGTGAAGCTAGCTTCAATGACTTGTTTATGCACGATAGGGCAGATATGGCAGAGAAATTAATCCACGGGATGCAGACTCTAAAATCAAGACGTGTTTTTGAATAATCAAGAAGATAATGAAAGTTGCAGACTTGTTCAAAATATTTCAGGTCACCTGCAGAAACTTTACTGACTCTCCGTCCTCGAGACGTTCGTCTGGAAACTTTGTGAACTCAGCCTCGGTGTCAACCACGGCGGATTATCCTCGTCTTTCCTTCAGCAGAATGTGAAGATAACCAGCATTTATTTTGTCCCGTCTCACCATTCTGGATCCAGAAACTCTCTTTGGTTTCATATTAAAATGCCACAAACTGTTTTTTTTTCCGTCGAGTCACTGGAGAAAGTTCAGCTGCTGCATTTCGGAAAAAACATTAAGATGCCTGACGGAGCCGTCAGCGCTGAGCTGATGGTGGATACGGATCATCAGTGTTTTCACTTCTAGTTTTAAGAATGGAGCTCTCTGGTCTCCTTTAATCGAGTTGAAGGTGTTTTCATTGACACAACTTCACACACAGCTTCCTCTTTGTCCGAGACACACCTGTCAACTGCAGAGTCACCTGAAGACTTTCTACAATAGCCCAGAACGGACAAACTAAACACCAGCTCTCTATCAGAGACTACGTCCAGGTTTTAGACAGTCTGTGGTTCCAGGTGAACACACAGAATCTGCACACTTTTATTTATACATTTTTTGGTCAGTCTTGAAGACTTTGCATCTTTCTTCTTCATTGATCACCTCTCATAGAGCGTAACACGGCATGAGTCAGCACAGAGCGTTAGTGTGTTTGTGTTTGAGTGTGTGACAGAGGAGAGGTCAGATGAATTTGTACTGTCAATATTTGTCAGACTATTATTCCTCAAACAGGTTTGCACTGACTGTCGTGTGTCGCTGGCAGCCATGTTTGCAGCTCTTTTACAGATTTTATCTACATTTGTACTGAAACTGTGATTTACAGAGTTTTCTGATGGACAGTGAAGTAAACTGCCAACTGTAGCTGCTGTTAGCTCATGTTAGCTCAGTTTGTTAGCTGCTATTAGCTCAGTTTGTTAGCTGCTATTAGCTCATGTTAGCTCGGCTTGTTAGCCGGACAGCTCGGACTGTGAGCTCAGAGCACCAGAGGAGTGTTAGTGTTTGTTCCACAGGTGTTTTTGGACCACCGGGAAGAAGAAGAAGAGGAGGAGGCGGTGTCGTGCCAGAACCTGAGCTGGTCAATACATAAGTTAGTATCATGGGTGACATTAGCAGCTGAACTCATCTTTAAAGCTATAAATAACACATCCACCCAAAGCGCTTTGTTAGCAGGCATCAAGCTAACGTTAATCAGCCAACAAAGTAACTCAGTCGTCGAAAAGAGGATGTTGACAGGGGAAGTTGTGTACTACTACTACGTGCTGTGGACCGATGGGTTGTCATGGCGATGATTAGAGGAGGAGTGATTGTTTCATGCACCGTCACTGTCAATCACTCGTTCACCTCCTTTGTTTCCAGCGTTTCCTCCGGCCTCCCGCTCGCTGTCTGTTCAGTATTGAGGTCAGGGCAGACTCTGTGGGAATGTGGAGCGGAGGCTGGAGATGGTTGGATGTCGGATCAGAACTGGGTCGACTGAGAAAAGCTAACTCAGTGTGCGCCACGTTTTCCCAGCATGCCTTTGAAACTGGAACTGAGTCGTCACCCGGAGAACGGTGTCGATGAGTCGTGACAGCAGCTGGAGACGAAAACTCACGAGCCAATCAGGTTTATTTAAATCTCACCTGAGATCAGACTGAACAGAGGAAGTACTCGGATACTACATGCTGTGAAAATACTCGAGTCATGGTAGTGTAATACTGAATATACTTAAAATACTTGTAGTAGTACTGGTAGTACTTTTAGTAATTAGTGTTAGTACAAAGAGAACAAATAATGGCAGTGTTAGGAGCAGTAATAGTATTTGTATTCCTAGTTATAGTACTAGTGGAATTAGTATTACTATAGTAGTGGTAGTATTACTCCTCAGTAGTCGTGATAACTCTTTGTGTGAACCGGGTCACACGAAGGCCCGGTCTATTTTTACACTGCGAGTCACGTGATTGGACGATGCCACGATGATGTCATGGTCGCTTGAGTTTAAATGAGAGACAGAGAGAGAGAGAGAGAGAGAGAGAGAGAGAGAGAGAGAGAGAGAGAGATGATGAGAGGAAAACATCAGGATGTGTTTAATATGATTTTCATATTAATAATGTGACACACACACACACACACTGTGACCTCAGTTTTGTTGTCTGCCAAGTAAACAAACCATCATTGTTTGTAACCTGGTCTGTTGCCACGACGATCAGTGGCACTCTGACCAGTTGCCACGGTAGCACATGGCAGCCTGACTCCCTGGCATCAAAACACACACACAAATACACACACACACGCTGTAAGCCCTACTGTGGATTCGTGTCGACTTCCTGCTGATGGATTAAAGGTGTGTGTGTGTGTGTGTGTGTGTTAAATGTGTCAGGGAATTTAGTTGAAAGTGATGTAAACCTGTAACCATATATGGACTTCCCGGCTGTGTCCAGTAAACACACTCATTAACTGACATGTTAATACGTATCAGTCATCAGGATTCATCCTCTGGGGAGCACGAACCATTAAAAAAGTTCTGCTCGGGGCGGCCTCAGCGTGTCATCGAGCCAGCCTTTAAGGACCGCCCACAAAATCCTGGAGCAGCAGCTCCTTTGAAAAAATCTGACAGAAACACCTTCAGAGAGCAGGTGGTTTCACGCTCAGGTGAGACTCGTGATGTTTGAGGAGAAGGTGTGAATGAAGTGTATGTGTGTGTGTGTGTGTGTGTGTGTGTGTGTGTGAGGAGGATGATGAAGAGGCCGGAGCTGTTTGATCGTTTAGAGAAAAACAAACACTGAAGAAAAGAGTCATGTCAGGAAAGTAAACATTGCATTAATGTTTAATTAACATTCATTTAATTACCACACACACACACATTTGAATGAGTGGAGGCGGTGTGTGTGTGTGTGTGAATAAAACAGATGAATGTCAGCGTGAGTCCGTCGTGGTCGCGTGCCAGCTGGAATTTTCCGAGTCATTCGTCTCAGCCTGCGTTCAGCTCGTCGACACACTTCCTCCTGTGATTTTTATACATCTTAATTAATGATTCATTAAACTGACGCGCCTCAGAACAAACGACTGAAACATTCGAATCAGGACACCATCTGCGCGTTAAAGGAGGTCAGAATGAACTTTATGTTTGTGGTTTTTGTTCCTGCAGAGCACTTTTTGTGCCTGGTTCTACTTTCAGAGGAAGGACAGTAGTTCGGCTGCTGAGCCCAGTTCTGTTGCCTGATTCTGTTAGCAACAGTTCATTAGCAGGTGGCTAAAGCTAATTTCTCAATTAATTAATTACTTTCTCTCCAGGTTTCCATCCTCTGACTTTTGAACCCTCGAAGTTCCTGAAGCGATAACACATCGTCATCGTCGCCATGGTCACCCATCACCTCGGTGACCTGCCTGTCCACCGCCACTCTCTGTTCCCGTCCAATCGGCCGCGGGGATGCATGTGATGGGCAGCGTCTCCCCGGCCAATGAGAGGGAGGGTTTCTCCCTCCAGGAGCCGGCGGCTCCACCACGTCCTCCAATCGGATTTCCCGCTAAAGAGGACAACCGGACGAAACCGCCTCCACCCGCTCCTCCTCCCCTTCCTGCTCTTCTTCCTCCTCCACCTCCTCCTCCAGTGCCGCCCCTGCTACCAGGGCTGGGAATCCCCATAGGAGGCCTGAGGAAGACGAAGAGGGTGAGGAGTTTCTTCTGGAAGACGATACCGGAGGATCAGGTACAGCTCGGCACGACGGAGGCACACCTGTACGACCTTTTGTGCGTTTATTTACACCTGTGTGTGTGTGTCACAGGTGAAGGGGCGGGCCAACCTGTGGACTCAGGGTCAGGTGCAGCAGCAGTACCAGATCGACGTCCAGACCATCGAGGAGCTGTTTGGTCAGAATGACTGTCAATCAAACGTCAAGTCGACGCCCACCAGAGGAGGGAGGACCAGGAGCTCGTTCAGGGAGGCCAAAGAGGAGGTGTGTGTGTTCGTGTGTGTGTTTGTGTGCGTGTGATGCAGGATGGCGTGTGCTGATGTTTGTTGAAGGTGTGTTCGGACAGTTTCCACCTGGGCTCTGACCTCAGACTCACACCACCTCTCTCTCTCTCTCTCTCTCTCTCTCTCTCTCTCTCTCTGTCTCTCGACCAGGTCACCATTTTAGACTCGAAGCGAGGGATGAACATCGGGATTTTCCTCAAACAGTTCAAGAGGTAAAAACTTGTTTAGTCCCTGAGGAGAAGCAAAGCTTGTTCTTCATGTGCAGTTCATGTCGGTCATGGAGGAGAGAGGACACGTCCGGGGTAACACACTGCGATAGCGTGATGTGTGTCCTCGCCCACATCCAGGGGTGTTATGGGTAAACAGATGCAGTGATGCTGGCATATTGGGCAGGAGAGACACTCATCATATGTCACCTGTACAAGTTACACAAAAGGAATGTGATGAAGGACGGGCGCCCGGCTTCACCTGTAATACGTCAGTGAAAGTCACCAAGACACACAGAACAACCTCAAACAGACGAAAGCAACCAAGGACGATACAAAACAACCACAGAGAGACAAAAAACTGACAAAAAGAGGAAGTGTGGACGTGTCACAGAAATGCAAAACAACTACAGAGATACACAATAACCACAAAGACACACAGAACAACTACCAATCTCTTTCTTCTGTGTATTAACGTCAGTGTTTTCGTCTCCTCTGGGTCTGAACACAGAGTTCACTAACACTGAGGTCAGACTGTGACCTGCTGTGTTTATGTTGTGTTCACCATACCAACGTGTCCACACTGAGTGCTTTCCAAACACTGAGAGACATACAGGCATGAGGGAGACACAGAGAGACAGACAGGCATGAGGGAGACACTGAGAGACATACAGGCATGAGGGAGACACTGAGAGACAGACAGGCATGAGGGAGACACAGAGAGACAGACACGACTTCATCAATCTGTCCTTCAGGATATAAAATGATTTAAGTCCCTGAAGAAGATGAACCAGAGCACGACGACGATTTAAATATTGAACGTTTCTCCGTTAATGAACACCAACACCTTTCCTCCTCCAGGGCCAATCAGACGATAGTAGACGATATTCACCATGGCAACAGTGAGCCCTACGGGGTGGAGCCTCTGAGAGAGCTGCTGAAGCTGCTGCCGGAGACAGAGGAGGTGACACACACACACACGCACACACATTAGCATCATCACGTTTGTATCGTCGTCATCATGTTTCCCTTCCTGTAGGTGAAAAAGCTGAAGTCGTACCGCGGGGACATCTCCAAGCTCTCATTGGCCGATTCCTTTGTGTACCTGCTGATTCAGCTCCCCAGGTGAGAGGCCCTGCTCACCTTTGACCTTTAACCTTAGCTAACAACTAAAAGTCAGTCCCAGATTTACTTCTTGCTTAGTCTCTCCCAGACATCTCACTTCTTCGTGTTTCTCTCTGTAGTTACTCGGTCCGTATTGAGTCCATGCTGTTGAAAGAGGAGTTCCCCGCGGTGTGTGAGGCCATGAAACGAGACATCAAGATCCTTCGCACGGCTACCAAAGGTAACGCCAACATCGACTACACCAGTACACACATCTCATCTTCTCATCCACCTGAGGCTGGTTCCAGAAGTGAGTCAGTCTCCATAATCGTTGGAGTCGTTTTCCATCTCCGGAACAAATGATCCATGCAGAGTGAAACATCATGCAGTAACACACTTCGTCTTCCTCGCACTCTCACACAACACAAACTAACACCTGGATTATTTTTAGCAGTGTGTGTGATAACTCGTTAACTAACCCTCGACGTGCTAATGCCGTCGCTGACACCACACACACTCCGCCACACGGCGAGTTTTAACGCTCCTGTGGTTCAGTTTAGTCTTTTTTCCACATGAAAGCAGTTTACGTTTGTTTGTGTACTGATGCTAATAAAGACTTCTTCCTCCTCCTCCAGAGTTAATGTGTTGTGAGGAGCTCCATGCTGTTCTCCACCTGGTGCTGCAGGCTGGAAACATCCTCAACGCTGTGAGTGAAAAATAAAACTGCATTCATGAATTATTAGACAACAGAGAGAGAAAGAAAAGACTGCTGTTTAACCTCAATGTCTTCTGCAACATTAACCCCAAATTCTGACGTATTTGAGATTATTTGAATCTCCAAAAGTTAAGTTAAGGCTGTGTGTGTGTGTGTGTGTGTGTGTTGCAGGGAGGTTATGCAGGAAACGCTGTAGGTTTCAAGCTGTCGTCCCTTCTGTCTCTGGCCGACACCAAAGCCAACAAACCGGGAATGAACCTGCTGCACTTTGTCGCTCTGGTCAGTCACCTTGTAGTTGAGTAAGAGATTCAACGTGAGGCGAGGGAATGCAATCTGTTACTTAAATAAAAGTGCTTTGAGTTAAAGAACATGAGCATAAACGTCTTTTTTTCTTCAGGAAGCTAAAAAAAAAGACGACAAGCTGTTGGAGTTTCCTCTGAAGTTGAGTCACGTTCAGCCTGCATCCAGGTCATCTTCTCCACATATTAAAGACTACATTTCCCATGAGCATCACATCGTAAAATACAGAGTTTGATTTAAGTTACGTGTATTTATATTATGTAGGATCTCCGTGGAAACGCTGGACGCTGATCTGCAGAGGCTGACGTCTCGCACGCGCTCGGTAGAGGAAAGCGTTCAGAGAGACACGGAGCTGCTGCAGCAGCTGGACGACTTCCTGCAGGTGCACAGAGGTTTTCAAGGAAGTATTCAGTTACTTTACTCCAGTAAAAAGTACTCACACGACACTGTTTGTGTTTGCCTCTCAGTCGGCCACCTCGTCTCTTTGCTCGCTGCGTGGTGGGCGGCAGCAGCTGAAGACGGAAGGCAGCGAGCTGATCGACTTCTTCTGCGAGGACAGAGAGACGTTCAGACTCGACGACTGCTTCAGCATCTTCCACACCTTTTGCTCCAGATTCACTTCTGCTGTCAAAGTACGCTGCTGATATAAAACAAATTTGTTACGTCTAGTAGGTGACGAATATCCATGAACGTTAATGTAACAGCCATGAAGTGGAGTGAGGCTCTATCAGCACTCATTGTTTGATGTTTGCTGCCACCTGGTGTTCAAAGAGAGACATAGCAGTTAAATATCTGTCTTTCTCTCTGAAGGAGAACTTGGAGAGGGAGGCCAAGGAGGCTGCCCGTCGCCGGCGGATCCAGGAACTGGAGGAGCAGAAGAGGCACTCATGGGCCGGGGGTGAGGAGGTAGGAGGAGCCACAAACAGTCACTGAAGTACAAGTACATAGTCGTTACCTCCATTAAAGTAGTACTTTGTGATTCTGTTGTAGGTTGGCGGAGCATTTGGGTTGCGTTGCAGCAGTGAGACGGACATGTCGGCCGCCATGTCGCGTCACAACGAAGCCGGACGGCTGGTGGAGCTCCTGACCCCGAAGTCCCGTCCCCGATCGCCCCTCAACAACAGTCCTCTGGGGCGATCTGGGAGCTTACGGCGCTCTCGAAACTTTCTATCCACCTCGCCGACTATGGCAGCTGAGCGCGAACTGAGCACGCTCCTGGGGATGACGTCTCATGAGGACAACCAACAGAGAGGAAGAGGAACGGGAGAGGCAAGGACAATTTTACCATCAGCCTCACCTGAACCTGGGCTCAAAAGTCCTGGACTCTCTCCTCAGACTCGACCGCAGAGCATCACAACATGCAGCTTCCCCCAAAACCAGCAGCCTCAAACGGGCCAGACAGCATCGCAAACCCACTCCTCACCTCGCATGAGCTCTTTGAGTGCAAACCATACAACCGCCGCTTACCTCAGCTACAGTGCTACGCAGACTCAATCAAACACCATCGCACCCACAAATAAAGTTACAATCAAACCTACCTCTGATGCGAACCAGCAATCCCGACACAACAACGACAAAGATCAACTTGGTCTGAGATTAAGCAATCAGGAGACGCTCTCAGACCATCAGTCTGGTTTGAGGGGCGATCCAGATTTTGATGGACGGGTCGCCAACAGTGACGAGAAGTTTGAGAAGTCTGCAGCTCCAGGCAACATGTCCGTGGTTTTAGAGAAACACACTCTGGTACCAGAGCTGAAAATGTTTGATACCGTTGCCAATGAAGGTCGCCTCCATGGACAGCACCAGGACGATATGTTAATCACAGACTTGGAAGAAGTGGGAGCAGACGAATCCCAAGTCCAGAAGATGCCGAATGAGTCCCAGATTGGGAACACGGACAAATCCGACGTGAAGATGTCTTCCTTACAAAGAGACAAAGACAAGGGACAAGAGGAAAAGGTGGTGGTGTGGTGTGTCACGGGTGTGTGTGAGGCAGCTGGCGAGCTCACTCTTTATGACAACGCACAAACTGAGAGAGATCAGAGTGGAAGTGACAATCACGGAGGAAGTCAGCAACTTTCCTCCACCCCAACTAATCTCAAGCCTTCAGAACCTCAACCGGCTAACCAGAAGCCAGTGCCTGTGCCCATCAGCAGCCAACCGGTGCCTGCGTCCCGCTGTGACGACCCATCGCATCCCATCTCATCCCCCAGGTGGCACCCATCAGCCAATGAAGCGCCTACCGTTGCCACAGGTGCCTCTGAAGAAGCAGCTAATCAGGAGGAAGAAGTAGAAGGTTCCACCAATGAGAAGAGAGATGTGGAGACTCTCCAAGTACAATCAACAGACAAGACAACCAATGAAAACAAAGAAGCAGACTCTTCTACTAACAAAAAGGTAGAACCGATACCTTCATCCAAACCATCCACCAAGAACCTCCCTACCTCCAGAACTCGACCCCCCGGGATCAAACCCGCAACCCCAACCGCTGTCTCTACCACCAACAAGGTCAAGCCCGTCCGCACCCTCACCAACTCCGAGAACCAGGGCATGAGGCGGGTAGTGCCCATCTCCAGAACCAGCCGAGGAGCTCCGTCCCAGAGCAAACGTCCAGAGAAACCGCCTGGCAACCAGCGAGGCCCCTCTATCGCAGCGGCACCCGCCAGTGTGTCCATGTCCAACCTTAGCAGCACCTCCCTCCATCGAGGAGAGAGGCCCTCAACTGCTCCTTCATCCCGGCGCTCCAGCATCAACAAGACCCCGGACCCCAAGGATTCGAAAGACCAGAAGGTCTCAGGTACTCTGCTCTCGGCATCTTCCCGAGAGCAGAACCAGGACTTGCAGAGGAAACCATCTGTCCGAAAGCCCTTAATGAAACCCAAACTCCAGCCGGAGGAGAAGATGTGTCGCTCCACGCTCCGGGCGCTCACCCAAGGAGGTGCAGTAGGAGGAGGAGGTAGTATCAGCGCCCCTACCACTCCTCTGCACAAAACCCCTTCCTCTTCATCATCACCACTTCCAAGTTTCGCCCGAAGCACCGCCTCCTCTTCTTTCAGGCGCACCCACACCACCGTTACTCCTCCTACTCCTCTTCCTTCACCCCACTCAGACTCCTCCCCCAAGACCTCCTCCGTTGCTCCACCTGGCACGTCCTCACCTTTGACACGAACTGGCTCCTTAAGAGTCTCCTCAACCTCCTCCACCTCCTCCTCCCCACTGACAAGGTCTCAGAGCATCAGGGCGCCTGCTCGCTCACCACTTCGCGGCTCGCCAGCTCCCCCTAAAGGCCACCAGCGAAACGACAGCGGCACCTTCTCCGAAAAGTCGACTCACTCGAGGGACTCTGGCAAGTCCACCAGGCCGAGCTGGAGGTGACAGGCCACATTCCAGCTACTTCTTCCTTCTTCACCGCAGGATACGTCCCAACAGGAAGAATTGTCTGGAGTATTAATAAGCTGGAGAAATATTTGTCTTTTCATCTTGAACCATGCTGGTGGTAAAAAAGGATGCATTCCATTATGTACACTTAAGACTGGGCCGCATTCCAAGATGAAGAAACTGCTCCATGTTGCCTTTGATAGTCCAACAAAAACGTCACTGGTGTTTCCTCTCTCCTGATTAAATGACTTTTATTTTGGAATTTTCTTTATGATTCTGCACCTTTAACGTCACTAACTGAGCTGAGGAGTCCCCGAACATCCGTCCTGATTAAATTAGAAGTCATCTTAATTATTATGAAATCACTGAGAATCATGAAGGAGTGATTAGTTTAGACGAGGAGATCTTCAAAGAGTCTCTGATTCAAACCAACAGAAAAGTCTGCAGTGCCAAGTTTGTTCATATATTTGTATCTTTATGTATTTATGTACGTATGGAGTTAATATTTGTTATATATATATATATATATATATATATATATATATATATATATATATATATATATATAATCTACTAATTAATAAAGTATTATTCAACAACACGAATATTTTGTCTTTCTTTTCTTTAAGTTCTGTTAAAAAGCTCAAAATAAATCTTAAATATTTGTTTTATTTTTTAATTGTTCTCAAACTTTTTTTCGGCGCGGCGCGTAAAAGAAGGCGCGTGACGTCATCAGACCGCGCCAAACAAAGCTCCATGTGCACGAGCAGAAAAACAACGAAGCGACCGAAAAAAGTTTGTTTGAGTTTGTGACGTAACAAAAGTTTTAAAAATACAAATTAGAGAAATTAAAGTTAAAACTTTAAAGTCGATGATGATGATGAAGTCCGAGCGGAAACACTGAAGCTGCCGCAGCAGCAGCAGAAGAAGAAGAAGAAGAAGAAGTCCCGGCGTTTAAAGTTTAAAGTCCTCCACAGGAACACCTGAAGTTTAAGGTAAAACTACACGATGTACTGCAGTAATACTACAAGAGATAAACACGTTTATAACGGTGATGTACTGTAGAAATACTGCAGTAATACTACAAGAGATAAACACGTTTATAACGGTGATATACTGTAGAAATACTGCAGTAATACTACAAGAGATAAACACGTTTATAACGGTGATGTACTGTAGAAATACTGCAGTAATACTACAAGAGATAAACACGTTTATGACGGTGATATACTGTAGAAATACTGCAGTAATACTACAAGAGATAAACGCGTTTATAACGGTGATATACTGTAGAAATACTGCAGTAATACTACAAGAGATAAACGCGTTTATGACGGTGATATACTGTAGAAATACTGCAGTAATACTACAAGAGATAAACACGTTTATAACGGTGATATACTGTAGAAATACTGCAGTAATACTACAAGAGATAAACACGTTTATAACGGTGATATACTGTAGAAATACTGCAGTAATACTACAAGAGATAAACGCGTTTATGACGGTGATATACTGTAGAAATACTGCAGTAATACTACAAGAGATAAACACGTTTATAACGGTGATATACTGTAGAAATACTGCAGTAATACTACAAGAGATAAACGCGTTTATAACGGTGATATACTGTAGAAATACTGCAGTAATACTACAAGAGATAAACGCGTTTATAACGGTGACGTACTGTAGAAATACTGCAGTAATACTACAAGAGATAAACGCGTTTATAACGGTGACGTACTGTAGAAATACTGCAGTAATACTACAAGAGATAAACGCGTTTATAACGGTGACGTACTGTAGAAATACTGCAGTAATACTACAAGAGATAAACGCGTTTATAACGGTGACGTACTGTAGAAATACTGCAGTAATACTACAAGAGATAAACGCGTTTATAACGGTGACGTACTGTAGAAATACTGCAGTAATACTACAAGAGATAAACGCGTTTATAACGGTGACGTACTGTAGAAATACTGCAGTAATACTACAAGAGATAAACGCGTTTATAACGGTGACGTACTGTAGAAATACTGCAGTAATACTACAAGAGATAAACGCGTTTATAACGGTGACGTACTGTAGAAATACTGCAGTAATACTACAAGAGATAAACGCGTTTATAACGGTGACGTACTGTAGAAATACTGCAGTAATACTACAAGAGATAAACGCGTTTATAACGGTGACGTACTGTAGAAATGCGAGCTAACAGCAGCTACAGTTTACTTCACTGTCCGTCAGGAAACTCTGTAAATCGGAGAGTTGATTGTTCGTCTCGTTGACGTGTTGGTCGGTGTCTCCTCAGGATGTTTCTCTGAGTGAAGGAAAGATGGATGAAGAGCACCAAGAAAGGAGGGAGGAGGAAGAGGAGGAGACAGGACAAGGGGATGAGGACAGAACTCCATCCAGGAGGAGAGAAGAGGAGGAGGAGGAGGAGGAGATGGAAGCGATGAAGGCCCGCCCCAAAGACAAAGCACGGAGGGAGCTGATTGGTGGACACACTCCAATTTCTGCCTCCTCTTCCTTCACCTCGTCTCCTTTCCTTGGCCGAGGAAGGGGACAAGGAGGCGAGGAGGATGGGGAGGAAGACGAGGTCAGAGTCGCCATAGTTACCATTGAGGACGAGTCCTGTCCGTCAGAGCCTTTTGGCACCGCCCACCTGGAGACGGCCAATCAGATCACACGGATAGAGGACGGAGGAGAAAATAAGAAGGAGGAGAAGGAAGAGGAGGAGGAGGAGGAGGAGGCCAG
>CM041729.1:1270000-1540000 GCA_023373845.1 Nibea coibor
AGAGGGTGAGGGAGCGAGGAGGTGAGGGAGTGAGGAGGTGAGGGAGTGAGGAGGTGAACAAAACAAAGAGGAGAGACAGCGCTCTGTGTGTTTAGTAGCTGAACGTGTTCAGCCGTGCTGCATTTGTTCTGATTGCATTTCCTCAACAACACAGAGCAGCAACTTACCTTCACCTCCCTTCCTTCCTTCCATCCATCCTTCCTTCCTTCCTTCCTTCCATCCTTCCTTCCTTTTAGTCTTGCACACTCACCTAGCTCCTGTTCTGGCACGACACTGGCTCCTCCTCCTCTCACCAGCGGTTGAAAACATCAATACACAAACACGCTGAGCTCACAGTCCGGACACTCGAGTGCTGATACAGCCAATCACGTCGTCTAGAAAGCGGTGACATCATCACGTCCCGTTAAAACATTTTTATATCCTGTAGTTCAAACACGTGTTCATCCACAGCTGAAAGTAGTCCCAACAGATTTGATCCTTCTGTTCGAGTCACGTGACTTCACTTCATCTCCACTTTGAACATGAAAGGAATAAAAAAAGAGAGAATCTGTAAATTAGAAGCAGAGAGAGGAAAAATCTCATTTACGACAACGCGAAGACCAAGAGGAGAAAGAAGGAGGGAGGAATTGGTGCCAGACAGAGAGGAGAGGAAAGGAGAAACAGAGAAGACGACGATGATGATGATGTTGATGAAGGAAGGCTGCGGCATCATGATCACACACGCAGTTTTTAAAATGAAGGTTTAGTCTCGTGGATACGTAGAGAAGGTGGAGGTGGAGGTGGAGGAGTTTCCTGACTGTTGGTGTAATCCTCTTGGATTGACCTCGTGGTCAGCTCGAAACACCTCCCGAGTCTAACGTGATCTAACGCAGCGGCCCTGCAGCCTCGTCGTATCCGTGATGGAAGTTTCCGAGCGGCGTCCCGCTCACAGGTGTTTCTCATGTTCTGTTCTCTCACTGTACGTGAAGCACGAGTGGAAAGAAAACAACAACATCAGAAACACCTTCAGGTGAAGCATTCCTGAGCTGAAACGTAAGGCGGAGTCACACCGGATGAGTTTTACCTGCAGGCCTCAGAGTCAGCACCGACCGTCTGAAGAACAACACGTTGGTGCTCATCCTGACATGACTCCATCTTTTATCCTCCGTCTGTTTATGTGTCGTGGCCTGTGAGTGAAGCAGAGCAGAAGGTGGAGCGGGTGGTGTTATGTTGAGGCCTGAAGGTGAAGAGGGAGGCGGAGGCTGAACAGGTGAGGTTGTATGTTTTGTCTCTCCAGGCTCTGGGTGAAGGTTTGACCTCCCAAATTATCCTCCACCTCCTCCTCCACCTCCTGACTCTCACTGTGTGTGTGTGTGTGTGTGTGTGTGTGTGTGTGTGCCTGTGGGGGTTTCAGTGTGACGACCTTAAGGTCAATCAGCTGTGAGAAAGCTGCGACCTGCAGCGACCCCCCGCCGGGCGCTGCTGTGTTTGTGGAGGTGACTTGTTTGTGTTCACGCCGACCGTCCGGACGAGTTCGACAAAAACTGCAGTTCCTCAAACGTCCACCTGAGGCTGGCTGCAGAAGTGAGTCAGTCTCCATAAGTCCCCATGTTCAGGTGTCCAACTTAAGCAACCAGAGGTTCGACATCAGAGGCTGTGAGCGTTTTGTTGACCTGGACGTAGTCTCTGAGACTCACAGACTGTCTACAACCTGGACGTAGTCTCTGAGACGTCCCCGCAGACTGTCTAAAACCTGGACGTAGTCTCTGTGACGTCCTACAGACTGTCTAAAACCTGGACGTAGTCTCTGAGACGTCCCCGCAGACTGTCTACAACCTGGACGTAGTCTCTGAGACGTCCCCGCAGACTGTCTAAAACCTGGACGTAGTCTCTGAGACGTCCCCCAGACTGTCTAAAACCTGGACGTAGTCTCTGTGACGTCCCCACAGACTGTCTAAAACCTGGACGTAGTCTCTGAGACGTCCCCCAGACTGTCTAAAACCTGGACGTAGTCTCTGAGACGTCCCCGCAGACTGTCTAAAACCTGGACGTAGTCTCTGAGACGTCCCCCAGACTGTCTAAAACCTGGACGTAGTCTCTGTGACCCCCCCCCCCCCCTCTGTATTTCTCTCCTCCTCCTCCTCCTCCTCCTCCCCCTCCCTCCCTCCCCCTCTCTCCTCTCCTTGTCTCCTCCCTCCCTCTCCTTGTCTCCTCCCTCCTCCCCCCTCACAGAGGCATGTCCCTGCGTGTTCCTGGTTCAGGTCGAGCGACGCTCCTCGTGAGCGCAGAGAGAGAGAGCCAGTCAGAGGCAGCACGCGCTCCTCACGGTCCGCTCCGATGATCGATCATCACTTCTGATCAATCACCGATTCACCGGATGGATTAGTGACGTCACGCCTCGGATTAAACCGTTTGAAACATTTCGGAACATTTCGGACTTTTCACACCTTCGTGTTTCTCCGGGAGGGCTCGTGCGGTCGGCACCGTACCGGGAGAAGCAGCCATGGGTTTCTACGGCACGCTCAAGCTCATCTTCTACAAAGTGAGTATCGATCATCGATCATCGATCATCGATCAGCCGCGACGGGCTCGATTAAAGGTTACCGTGCACGTACCGGAGGCTGTCAGGCTCGGACGGCTCCGGCATGACGAGGCGTTTCTCTGACAGCGGAATGCCGAGGGAGCGCGTGCGTGTGTGTGTGTGTGTGTGTGTGTGTGTGTTTGGACCACTGCGGATCTGAGAGAGAGTCACTCGTTTCACGTCCTCTCTCTCTCTCTCTCTCTCTCTCTGGTTTGATTATCGATCATCGATCAGCTGCCTCTGTTCAGACTGCGACTGTAACGAGAATCAATCAGAATCAATTAACTGAAACATTTTGCATCCCCAAATCAGTCCCAGCTGCTGTTAACTGAAATGTTTGGATCTATAAAAACATCAAAAACAAACAAACCGCTGAACAGATTGACCCATTTGGCTTCCCCACACAGAAAAATACAAATAAAATAAGGTTATATTTCATGTTAGGGATCAAATATATGACAAGACGTGACCACGAAGGGTTTCCTCATCTTACGGCTCCAAATCATAGAAACATTTTGCCTCCCTAGACAGTGAAAATGCATCAAAGAAAGATGTATTATAGATTATTATATTATCAAATATTCATGAAAAACCTGTGAAACAAAAGATTTACTCTGATTATTTTTTATGCTTAGAGCCATAGAACCATTTTGCTTCCCTACACAGTAAAAATACATATACAATGCACAGTGCAATACTGAAACACTCTTGGGATCAAATGTGCAGCAAAAACACAATTAAAGTAAGATTAAAGATTAAAACCTTAGAGACGGACACATTTTGCATCCCTACACTAAACAAATAGATTTAAAACTTCCATTGGGTCCCTGTGAGGTCACAATACACTCATCATAGACACACCATGGGTCGTTACAGAGACGATGAAGCTGAGAAATCTACTTTGTTTCGACACATTTGGCTTCCCTACGTTATGAAAACTGATTAAAGAGGGAAGCTCAACAGTAAATCTGCAAAACGACGCACAGGTCACCGCGAGGTCACAGCGTACCATCTAGTGATCATCATAGACTCGTTATGAGTCACCTGAAAGGTGTTTCAGCTGTAAAGGTGACCTTTAACGCATCACACACACTGTATGTAACACTACAGGGATGCTGAAGCAACATACAGGACGTGTTTCTGTCCCTCAGCTGAAGAGCTTTAATGAAACCCACACACACATCTGTCGGAGAAATGAAACACAGATTAGAGTTCAGAGCCGAGACGAGCGCAGAGTGTTTGATGTGAATGTTTAATGTTCGCGTGAACGTCAAGACACCAAGAGGAAGGACACACACACACACACTGCCCTGTACATCTACAGCCTCCTGTGTGTGTGTGCGTGTGTGTGTGTGTCAAACAGCCTGTTAGCAGCGTGCTGCTCTATTTTAAACTCGTGCTGCACCGGCGACATTCCTGCGATTTTCTGCATTCCTGCGTTCATTCAGTGCGAGAGAGGAAACAGATAGAAGGCTGATTCAGACCTCTGCCACGGTGCGTTCGGGTTACTTTAACAGCGTAGGTGTTTTCACTGTCTCTGTAGTAACGCACACACACACACACACACACACACAGGGGCTGCGGTTTATCTGCATCGCTTCATCAATGTGGAGAAACCCACAAACATTTGTTGGTCTGCTCTCAGAAACATCACGATGAAATCAAACTTTGGTGTCCTTACCGCCCTTACTGTTTAATGTAACCTTCGTCTAATGTTGGATCATCTTCACAAGTACAAACTACGACATTCAAGATTAGAAGTCGACACATTTTGCTTCCCTACACATTGAACATACATTAAATGGATGTTACATGCCACAGTACATGTTGGGTTCCTGAAACGCTCCTGATGGGATGTGAAGCCTCGTGGAGAACGGTTTGTTCGTCTGCGTAGCTTCAACCTTTAGAAAGCGACTGACCGAAAGACGTTTCACAGTAAATCTCTGCAGAATGACACGCGGGTCACAGCTGAGGCCGAGGAGCTCATCATTAGCTACCTCCAGGACATTAACGGGAGTCAGAATGTTAATCAGTCCGGCTGACGTTGGCGCCTCTGACCTGCTCTTTAATGGATTTTGGAAAGTTTACACGTGAACTGAACTTTTAATCTGAGACATTTAGACACTTTCTGTCTGAGAGATTAAACCATGAATAAGTACGTCAGCACATCATCTGTGGACTCATCATGACAGCAACGTTATGGAGGTGCCACAGACCACAGGAACCTTTCTTGTCTGACCACATGTCACTTTGTGTGTTTCATATTTAATATCCACTCACATCGCTTGTTTTTCCAACCGGGGACATTAAGCAGCACAACTTTTTTAGCGCAGGTTTGAGGTTTGACTGTTTCTTTCTTTAACCAGATGAAGAGGAAGTTGGATCACGGTCCGGACGGCCGGCCGTTCCCTTCAGGGAAGAAGCACTGCAAAGGCAACGGATACCTCAGGTTCGTTTGTTTTCCGACAGCGCATTAGCTTGTAAATGCTAACTGTTGCAGCTGCTAACAGTCTCTCTCTCTCCGTGTCCAGTCCCTCAGCTCTCGTTCAGGCCACGCCCACCACATTCGGCGACCTGCGGCTGGCCAATGGGCATTCGGCTCAGCGGCGGCGCGTCACATCGGGCCCGCCCCCTTCTGGCCTGCAGGACTGGCTTCATACCTTCCAGGTTAGCAACGACACACAACCATGTTTCTTCACTGAAAGCTAACACACTAACACTTCATGTGTGTGTGTGTGTGTGAGAATGTCTTCCGCTTCCTGCACGTAAACACAGCGTTAGCCTCCGAGCTCTTCTTATGTAACCCATAAAAACGCATTTAAATTAAAAACATCTCTGTAGCCGGAGGATGAAGTTAAGAAGATTTCAAGACCACACACACACACTCAGACGTTGAACACACGCTTCCTCCTCTTCCAGGCGTGGAGCGGTCCTGAGAGGCTATTGGCTCTGGACGAGCTGATCGACAGGTGCGAGACGAGCCAGGTGAAGCACATGATGCAGGTCATCGAGCCTCAGTTCCAGAGAGACTTCATATCGCTGCTGCCCAAAGAGGTGACGCACGGTTAGACAGGTCAGATGTGACGTCGTGTACGTGACGGAGCAGCGTGTTAAATGTGTGTGTGTGTGTGTGTGTGTGTGTGTGTGTTTGCAGTTAGCGCTGTACGTGTTGACCTTCCTGGCTCCCAAAGATCTGCTGCAGGCCGCTCAGACCTGCCGGTACTGGAGGATCCTCGCTGAAGACAACCTGCTGTGGAGGGAGAAGTGCCGCGAGGAAGGTAAAGCAAAACTGTTTTTGTACCTGGCTGTAAACATGGGGACTTATGGAGACTGACTCACTTCTGGAGCCAGCCTCAGGTGGACGTTAGAGGAACTGCAGTTTGTGGCTCCTTTTGTATTGTTGACTTTTCTCTGGGTTGAAACATTGACTATAACAGCCACGATTAGCTGCGTCGGCTGCAGCTCACATGAAACGTGTCGCCTGTCCGTGCCCGGTGTGATTCGGGTTAAGTTTGTCCTGATCCTGGTTTGGGCGACAGATTCAGACACTGATGTTGCTGTTTTTTGGAGGAGCAGCGGTTGGCCTTTAACCGCCGAGTTGTCGGACAGATAGAGCTGAGCGTCATCTGCATAGAAGCGATGCGAGCGAACGATCGGACCTGTAGATAGTGGTGTGTAAATAACGAAGAGAAAGGTCTCCGGCAGAGAGCCATGGGGAACTCCTGTGGTCAGATTACGAGATGAGGACTGTCCAAGCCAGGATATGTTACAGGAGCTCCCTGGGGAGCCTCACTCGAGCTCCAAACGTGGATGCAAATAGTATATTAGTATAGTATATACACAGGCTTTCAGTGTACATCTGTGAGATATGAGCAGACTTGTGCTGTCCTGTGGTGGCTGTGATGGTTTCTGTGTGCTGTTTGCCTCTGTAGGTGTGTTTTTCCACTGTTTTCACAGGCCGGCTATGAAAAGCAGAATACAAATAGAGGACGGAGCTGACTGGATGTGTAGTGCTTTCTAACCTGAGTGTAACATGCAAATACAGCTATACACAGTCAGTCAGTCACTCCTTCTTCATTCAGCGCAATGCAGAGGCTGTATATATATGTGTGTGTGTGTGTGTGTGTGTGTGTGTGTTTCTCTCTGGGCGTTCTGCCAGTCAGCCGAGATTCACTGCCAGCACTCAGCAGCCATACCAATGAGCCCTGCCTCGTGTTAGCGCCACGCCACAGCCATACTAATGAAGCCGGCGTTAAACTGCAGCTCGCCGGCTTCGTCAATAAGGCTAATTTGTATTTGCGCTACCCCCCCCCCCCCCCCCCCCCCCCCCGTCATACCAGCGGGAACATTAACAAGCACTCAGTGAGAATATTAATGCGGCTAACCTGCGTTAGCAGGCTGTCATTTACATACTGATGGAAAACTAGCGCTGATGTTAGCGCGCAGCCAGTGTTTTAGCTTTTAAAGTGACAGTAGCTTTGTTGTTGGGCTCACATAATGCTGCTGAACTGAATTCATGTTAGTTCAGGCTACAGCGAAGCTACTGCGGCTAGTGTTAGCTTATATCACATTTAAACTGTTTGAGTTCTTGCTAAGCTAATTAGCTAATGTTAGTGTAAACTATAGGTGCTGTGGTTGATGTTAGCCTAACTAAACTTGCTAATGGCTAATTTTAGCTTATACCACATTTTGGTTTACCAACCAAATCAAACAAAGATTCAGGCGCTAACGTTGCTGTACAGTGTCTTATATCTGCTAATGTTATCAGCTAACATTAGCACCTAACATTACACTTCTCTTCCTCCAGGTGTGTCCGAGTATGCGTCATCCCGCCGCAGGAAGTGTGCGCGGCCGGGCGTGGCGGCCAGTCCGTGGAAATCGGCCTACATCCGCCAACACCGCATAGAAAACAACTGGAGGAAGGGCGACACGCGGGAACCGATGGTACACAGCCACAGCCACAGGCGTGTGTTTGATATGTAAACGTGTGTGTAGCGTGTTTTAATCCGCCTGTCTCTCTGTCTCTGTCTCTGCGAAGGTGTTGAAAGGTCACGACGATCACGTGATCACGTGTCTGCAGTTCAGCGGCGACCTGATTGTCAGCGGCTCCGACGACAACACGCTCAAAGTGTGGTCAGCAATCACCGGCAAGGTAGAGACAGACGCATTGATTACTGTGTGTGTGTACTAAGATGTCACCGCTGTGTGTTTGTCAAGCAGTGCTTTTATTTTGGAAGGTTGCAGATATTCATAGAGGAGCCACGCTATAGCATTGGGCTAATGCTAACATGCTCACAATGAGCAGGTGTTCACTGTCTTAGTTTAGCATGTTAGCATGCTAATGCGCTAATATTAGCTTAAGTACAGCTGAGGTTGATGGGTGTATCGGACAAAGTTGTAGTCATGGTAACCGATCCTGTGGTAGCTTCGATGGTGGATTGGAGTCCGGCTCTGCACGCAGTCCTCTTCTTCTTCTTCGTCTTCTTCTTCTTCTTCTTCTTCTGACTCTACACGACGAGCATTGTGATGAGCTCGCTTAATTTGAACGTCTTCCTCCTGGTTTTATGATCAGAAATGGAACACGTCCCTGATATCTGCAGCTCGTCTTCGTCACCTTCACTCTCTGTCATTGTTTAATCCAGAATGTGTTCAGCAGATTTAATAATGGCAATAATTATCAGCCTGACTGGCTCAGCCAGCGTGTGTGTGTGTGTGTGTGTTATGAAGGTCACTCGGCTTCATGAATTAGAATATAATAAAACAGAATAGAGGCTTTTATGTAGGTCATCCTGACCTGATAGGACGTCGTGAAGCTGAACACAGACTGCAGCAGAGTCAGGCCGGTCCTGTTAGTCCGGGTGTGTCTGTTATTTAAACAGCGACGCAGCCCGAGGCTCCGTTTGGATGCACAGACCTGCGTGTGTGTGTGTGTGTGTTAAAGGCACGTCCTTCCTGCCTTAATCTCACACTGCGTACGGACCATGATGCATTGCACAGTTACAATGAGCTTATGTAATCCCGCTGTGGTAAATATGTTCAGTTTGAGTATTTGCTGAGAGCCAAACATCAACCAGGTCACAGCAGCAGCTAATATTACTGACTAGCCCAGCTCGGCGTCTGTCTTCCTCTTCTTAGCTTCCTCCGTCAGCGTCCTCTTCGCTCTCTTCTCCTCTGCCATCATGTCCATAGAGGCTGCTGAGCTCGTTTACATTGCCCACTTGCCTCCAGTACAAACACTAACACTCCTCCGGGGCTCTGAGCTAACAGCAGCTAACAGACTGAGCTAACATGAGCTAACAGCAGCTAACAGACTGAGCTAACATGAGCTAACAGCAGCTAACAGACTGAGCTAACATGAGCTAACAGCAGCTAACAGACTGAGCTAACATGAGCTAACAGCAGCTAACAGACTGAGCTAACATGAGCTAACAGCAGCTCCAGCTGTCAGCAGTTTACTTCACTGTCCATCATAAACTCTGTAAATCACAGAGAGTTGAGGCGGAGCAGCCGGAGGACATCAGAGGGAAAACCAGGAAACATTTTCTCCATAAAATCTGATCCAGTTTCTCCAGAATCAGTGAAATAGTTGGTGTGTGTGACTTAGTGCCGTAAAGCGTTACGTGCTTCTTAAAGTTACATAGTGTGAGAACAGACGTACGACTGACAGAGACACCGTTCACCTGATCACAGGTCACCTGATCACAGGTCAGTGTGGATCAGCAGGAGTTCACAGACGTTAAAAGTTACATACTTTTTCTCGGGTTTTGAATGCAGCATTTGTGCTTTCACTGCACACACACCGACTCAGCGCCTGTATCTGGTTTCGGTAGAACATTCTTTAAACAGACACACCTGCTCTCCGTCTAGACCTGCCCTTTAGTGTGTGTGTGTGTGTGTGTGTGTGTGTGTCCACAGAAAGAACAACACACACACACCCTCATCTTTCGCCTGGAGGGATGACGAGGCGTTTGTTTCTGCTCGTCTCTGCACCGTTGGATTTGAATTATCTTTATTAGCCGGACGTGCTGACAGTTTGTCCGTCCGTCATCGGCCGCTGATAAATCGCAGCGAGCTGCAGTGTCTCGGCCCCGCCTCTCCCGGCAACAGTTGCCGAGGCAAAGTTTCCCTCTGTTGCCGCGGCAACCACCACTACAACACCTTCAAGGTGAAGCTGCTTTCTCTCTCTCTGCTGTTTCGTGTGCGCCCTTCAAGGGGAGCTGTGAAAGTGGAACAAATATTGACACACACGCTTTTATTCAGAGCACGCACACACACACACACACACACACACACACACACACACACACACACTATAGGAAACAGTATTTTCCCATTAAAACCGTGAACGACATTTAATCTTAATTAACAGTAGATTGATTTATTGATGTAATCAGCAGCTGGATTATCCGTTTTCATTTATTTTATTTAATGTGATTTGTGTAATTAAAATCATCTATGTTAATTTGATTCATCAACACACAGAAATGAGTGCACGGTAATGAACCAACTCAATCAAATAATTAAAAATAGTGTTTTCCTTCAGAAACCTGGTGAGGTGAGGGGTATTCAGATGGTCATCAGGAGTGGACAATGGTTGTTAGGGTCACCTGACGTCTGATGTGGACGATGGTCGTCAGGTGCGGGCGGTGGTCGTTAGAAGTGGAGAACTTTCACAGACTCGTTTCATCAGGATGGTTTCGTTTGTTGTTTATGAATTTTGCTGGACGTGATGCTCTGGAGATGTTTCGTGGTCCGTTGCAGTCTTTCTCTGCAGACCTGGTTTGGTTACATGCGACACAGTGATGGAGAATTCATGCGTTCATTGTGTTCAGAGGGCACTGCTGTGATTTATTGTAGCTCGTCTGTGAAGCTGGAGGCTTCAGCCGAGGGTGGAGGAGGAAAACAGGATGATTAATGGAAGCAGCCGCAGCAGGAAGTGTGAATTAATCTCCACCAACACTGGAGCCTACGTTTCCCATGATGCAACTGAGACTCCGTCTAGTAACGCCGAACGTCTTTCAACCTTTCCTGCACACACGGCGTGTCCGTGACATCACTGTGACATCATCAGGGCCGCCGACCTTCCTGCTGGCCCTTTAATTAACGAGCGCCCGTCCGTTCGTTAACACCTTTCTGTCTCCGTCTATGTCTCTCAGTGTCTGCGCACGTTGACGGGTCACACCGGCGGCGTGTGGTGCAGTCAGATGGCGGTCGCCACGGTGATCAGCGGCTCCACCGACCGGACGCTGCGTGTGTGGGACGCCGAGAGCGGCGAGTGTGTCCACACGCTGTACGGACACACCTCCACTGTGCGCTGCATGCATCTCCATGGCAACCGGTAAGACACACACACACACACACACACTCTTTAGGAACACCTAACATTTTGCTGCATTGGTCTCCATGACAACCAGAAAGGCTCACACACTCTCACACACACTCAAAGATCCACACACTGTAACGACACACATGCTCTCTGCCTGCTGCCCGTCTCCATGGTAACCAGCATAACATTAATGTTGTGTGTTCATCACACACAAAACTTTAAACACACACACACACACACACTCTATAAATTCATGCTGACACTTTAAATACAAAGTACACAAATACACACACACTAACTACTGGTTAAAGACACACACACACACACACACACACACAGACCTGCTCTGACCTGATTGGCTCTCCCAGCAGTGATGTCATGCCTCTCCCCCTCAGGGTGGTGTCGGGCTCTCGGGACACGACGCTGCGTGTGTGGGACGTGTCGACGGGTCGCTGCGAGCACGTGCTGACGGGTCACGTGGCGGCGGTGCGCTGCGTTCAGTACGACGGGCGCCGCGTGGTGTCGGGCGGCTACGACTACATGGTGAAGGTGTGGGACCCCGAGACGGAGGTGTGTCTGCACACACTGCAGGGACACACCAACCGAGTGTACTCGCTGCAGGTACGCACACACACACATGAACACTCACACACACACACACACACAGACGTTGTGTGTTTCATGTGTGTTTCTCTCTTTGCAGTTTGACGGTGCGTTCGTGGTCAGCGGTTCGTTGGACACTTCAATCAGAGTCTGGGACGCAGAGACAGGTACAGGTCACACAGTCTGTTAGCTCAATGCTAACATGGAATCAGATTCACTATTGATGCGCTAACAGATATTAGCACCGTGACATTAAGGAGGCTCGTTTCCTGTCCAGGTGGGTGTGTCCACACGCTGACGGGCCACCAATCGCTGACGAGCGGCATGGAGCTCCGCGACAACATCCTCGTGTCCGGGAACGCCGACTCGACGGTCCGAGTGTGGGACGTCCGGACGGGACAGTGTCTTCACACACTGCAAGGTGAGAGAGAGGAGAGCGGGGAAAACGATGAGTCAGCAACTAAAACACACTGCAGTCCTCCACTGAGGAGAGAGGAGGAAGGGAGGAAGGAAGGGGAGCAAGGAGACAAGGGAGAATGAAGTAGGACAGTAAACAAGCTGAATTATATGAAATAAAAACGACGTTATGACCTCAAGCACGGCTGCACGGCGCCCCCTGGTGGTTAATGACAGGCATCGCTTCAGCTTCAGCATCACAGAGAAAAACACAGAATAACTTTGATGATGGAGCCAAAATCTTCTCCTGCATTCTGACACCTTAAAGGTCCAGTGTGTCACAGTGTGGCGATGTCTCCTGCAGGTCCAAACAAACACCAGTCTGCGGTGACGTGCCTGCAGTTCTGCAGAGGTCTGGTTCTGTCCAGCTCCGACGACGGGACGGTCAAACTGTGGGACCTGAGGACCGGAGCCTGGCTGCGAGACGTGGTGGCACTGCAGAGCCGCGGATCAGGTGAGGACCGCCGACGTGACGAGCGGCGTACGCTCGCCTGTCACACACCTGTACAGTCCAAACCAATCGAGATCTCTTTTCTCCGCAGGCGGCGTCGTGTGGCGAATCAGAGCGTCCGACACTCGGCTGGTGTGCGCCGCCGGCAGCCGGAACGGGACGGAGGAGACCAAACTGCTGGTGCTGGACTTCGACCTGGACGACAAGAAGAAGGAGACGGAGTGACGTCATCAAGCGATGACACGATGAAGACTTCATTATGTTTTAAACGGCGCCCGTTTCTCCAACAGTCAGACAGACTGTCCTGACGACACGTCCTGATTGGCTGGCAGACTAAACGGAGACACTGAGAGGACGCTGCTGACGAGTCACGACAAACACTCCCATAAACATGGACGACGAAACAATCACAGGTCGCGCGCATCATCAGGAAATGACCTCCGGGCGCCGCGGCGACAAATGAATGTTTTTGACGCTTTAACGGACGAAAAACGTGGACGTGAACATTTCCACGACGACGTGTGAATGTTTGACGGGAAGACGATGGTTGAATGTAACCGACGAGGAGGATCCAACCAACGGAGGTCGAGGGCGTTGACTTTTTACTGCTGCTGAACCAATGAGGAGGTCGCTCGTTTGAACGAACCAATCCAAATGAACCAAAACCTTGAAGGTCGGAGACGCACGGCTTTTGTTTTAGAGGCAGCGCAGATGGACGGACGCGTGTGTGAATCACTCGGTCAGATTTTTCCTGCCGTCTCCGTTGCCTCTGAAACGCTGCGCTGTGTTCCGGCCCTGCAGTACTGTAACATACGTCGTGTTTGGAGCTGAGCCGGTGACGGCGCCAAAAAAACTGGCGAGATCGGGATCGAAACCAGTTGAATCCAGCCACGACCGGAGCCTCCGATCTGCACGGGTCAGAACAAAACTGTCGTTCTTGTGAAGGCCGAGGACGATCGCTGTTATTCCTCCAAGCTGCTCGACACTTCTAGAAAACTCTACGAGTTCCCGCTGAGTCACTCGGTGACGGGTTTAATGCAGAAAACATGGCGGACAACACGGACACGCCGCCGCAGCTGCAGACGATGAAATTAACGACGGCTGAATGAGCCCCGGTTTACGGGACGTGAAGTTATTAACGTTAATGATCAGATCTGCAGCTTCACTCAGCACTACATCTCTCCCAGTTTAGTCACTACTCCTGTTTTTATCAAATCTGAATGTAAAATAACAAAATTCAAGTTTCTGTAAATCTGATTCACTTTTTAAAACTCGAACTGTACAAAAATGAACCAACTTTACTCTGAAAGCTTCTTTTTAAAAATTAGTTTTACTCTTAAAAACATTTTTCAATCATTTATTTTCTACTTTTGTTCATAATTTAACTTGCAGCAGATGAACTCGTGCATCTGTGCAGAAAAATGTCACAACAGGAAGCGAAGAAAGAAATTTAAGAAAAATTGAATCATTTTCGGAACATTGCTGCATTTAATTCATTTAATTTTCTGCAACGACAAATTAAAAATAACTTTAAAAATATGAAATGAAATAATAATTTTGGAGAAAAATAAATAATTTAAAACAAACTCCCTTTCACCAGATATTAATCCGATAAGCTGTTGTTGCCAAGCAACACCTCTCAGCCAATAAGCAGCCACTTGGAGTGATATTTCCCCCGGCAACAAGTGTGTGTGTGAGTGTGTGTGTGTGTGTGTGTGTGTGTGTGTGTGTGTGTGAAAAGTTGACGACTTCCTGCAGGTTTGAGGCTCCGGAGAGGCGAGACGCCGTCCTGATGATGTCATCGTGTAAAATTCTGTAAATACAAAGAAAATGTAAATATTCAAGTTTTTATAAGAAGAAAATATTGTTGATGGTAGAAAAACAGAACGATGAATAAAGACGAGTTTTATAAAGTGTCGAGTGGTTTGATTCATTCAGACGGCTGAAGTTTAAATACATCAACATGAAAAACTCAAAATTCAACTTTTTTCCTGATTTGGAGACAAAAAAAAACCTGAAACGACTTCAGAAAGAAAAAAAAAGTTAATTTGAAAGAAACATTTTATTCCAGTTAAATTATTTTCAGTTTTGTCTTTGAGTCATTTTACAAAAAGTTTCATCAAGAAGTTTTTATTCTATATTAGTTGATTTAATTTATTTAGTTAATTTCTATATAAATATATTTTCTTTACAGACAATAAATTCTCAGCAGTTTCACCGAGTTCAGTCATTTGTTTGTTTATGATAGTTAATTATAATAATTAATCATTTTAAAGCTCAGAGTCCTGGTGGTGTGTGTTCGACCCGTTTGGCCCAGAAACTGATGATGGGCTGGTTGCCATGGTTCCTTTCCTTCCTTCCTTCCTTCCTTCCTTTCCTTCCTTCCTTCCTTCCTTCCTTCCTTCCTTTCCTTTCCGGAAACAAATAATGAATGTTCAAACAAAGTCATCGTCACATGAACATCACCGACAGCAAACAGCGGGATCAGTGTCAGCACACACGGAGACAAACTCACTGACTCAGTGGAACGTCTCAGGTCTGTGATGGTGCACACACACACACACACACACACACACACACACACACACACAGCTTGTGTGGCGGGGTCATACAAACTGCAGTAACACATGGATGTGTGCGTGTGTTGGAAAGGAGTGGACCTTAGTGACGCAGCCACCATGTGATCAGCGACAAATTACAGAAAGGAAGCGAGAGCGAGCAACACTGAACACACACAAACACACCATGTGACCAGCGTGTCAACCAATCAGAGCGCAGCTTTTACACCAGCAGCAGACACAGCGACACGGCGTGTGTTTCGTTTTTAAACTAGTCTGTTAACCTGTTTCCTTTTGGTTCATCCGCTAACATTAAACATGTTTTTATTCTTCTGGTCGTCAAGACGACACAAAGACTGAAGACTGAAGACAGTTCGGACTGTTTGGACACTTTACAGAACTTTGGACTGGACACAGCAGGTCGGACGGACTCGAGCTCAGACGCCAAATTTCGGTATGAAATGTTCAAAATGTCTGAAAACAACAAGAACATTATTCTGAAAATGAACTGAATCATTTCTGTAGTTTATTAACTTTGACTGTGGAGCATTATTATTATGATGATATCACAGTTATATTGTACATGTAATATAGTATATAAGTATTTATATTACAGTTATAACACTACTTTTCGTTCTGTTATGAACTCAGTGTTGCAGACTTTGTGACTTTGTGACTCGGTTCTTCTGCTCAGACTCAGGCTGACAGAAGCTGCTCCTGTTCTTTTGGTGTTTGCTCTCACTTGGCTCGCGCTCAGAGCAGGAAGTTTACCGCTCCTCTACCAGAATAATGAATCGCACATGATCCCACCGTGTTTGTGTCAGTGTTGGGAAGTTCGAGTCTTTTTACTGATTCGGATCTCTGACTCTCAGAGGGGAAATTGAACAATTGAATTCAAACTGAATCTGCAGAAGTGTAAACTTGAATTTTTAATGTTCATTTGTAGATATCCTGAAATGAGATCTGAAGAAGCAGCTCAATGGTGGACTTCAGTCAGTGCCACGTTTGGTGTTACGTCTTCCTTCTCCTGTTACTGTCACATGAAGGTAAAATACCCAAAGAACCGTTTCTGATATTAGCTCAGTCGGACCTACAGGCTGATGTAAAGGCAGTTTAAATCAACCAATTAAAACACAGATCTGTTTCTTTCCAGGTAAACTTCAGGTGATTGGTCCATCTCAGCCAATAGTGGCCTTAGTTGGTGAAGATATTACTTTGCCATGCCGCCTGGAGCCTCCAAGGAATGCCTCTGGTATGGTTCTGGAGTGGGCGAGACCGGACCTGAGTCCTGGGTTTGTGTATGTGAGGCGAAACAGTGAAGAATACGTAGCTCGCCAACAGCCGTCCTACAGAGGAAGAACATCCGTGTCCGTGGACAAACTGGAGCTCGGAGACGCTTCAATGAAACTCTCCAAGGTGACCCGCTCCGATGAGGGAACCTACAGGTGCCTTTTTCCTCAGCTGGGTCAACGTGCTTTGATTAGACTTGTTGTTGGTGAGTGGACACACAGTGTATTCATATCCAGCATGTTTTACATAAATTGTACTGTCAGATGTTTGAGCAGTGGAATGCTCCCCAAAGTGAAGGAGTTGAAGTATCTCGGGGCATGACATGGACCAGCGGAACGGTGCGTTGTACCTGACTGGTGTAGTTCAGATCAGTCCTCACCTGTGGTCATGAACTTTGGGTAGTGACAGAAAGACTGAGATCACGGACACAAGCGGCCAAAATGAGTTTCCTCTGTAGAGTGTCTGGCTAGATAGGGTGAGGAACTCGGACCATCTGCTCGACCAGCTGCTCCTTCGCATCAAGCAGCCATGACTGCAGATGTTTGATGAAGCAGGAAACACATTCAACATGTTTGGGACATTTTAAAGATGTTTTGCTGGGAAGTGATAAGTTGTCAACTTTGTTGCATTCGATCTGAACTCGGTGTTTATAATTCCTCCTCTCTGATCATCAGGTGCCGTCTCCACGCCCGTCATAGAGTTTGTCTCCAATCAGAGCAGAGAGGTGGTTCTACAGTGTGAGGCTAAAGGCTGGTATCCAGAGCCTGAGCTGTTCTGGCTGGACGGTGAGGGAAACCTCCTCTCTGCTGGACCTCCAGAGACAGTCAGAGGTCCTGATGACCTCTATACTGTCAGCAGAAGATTGACTGTGAGGAAGAGCGACAGCTTCACCTGTAGAGTCCAACAGAAGAACATCAACCAGACCAGAGAGACACACTTCTGTGTGTTTCTACCTGTTGCAGGTAGAGATGATTCATAAATTATTCTTATTTTAAAAACTATTTTGTTCAGTGATTCATAACTTCACTTGATGTCTTCACAGTTCTTGCTGTGCATGCGAAACTCATCTTGACTTTAGGATTAATCGGTGTCTGTGTTGCTGCTGGAGTCACAGTATATGGATGTCGAAGGTAATTTCTCTTGACCTTTTCTGATTTCAAGATATTTAAAGTTTGATTTCATGATTTCAGACAGCAAATTGCAGATCACAATCTTAAAAATGCAAAACCAAGAAATCAATTTAGTTCAAAGTTCAGTTTTCATGTTTTTGTTCTACAACAGGAGGAGCAAGGAGGGGAAGCGTGCGTGACCTATACTGATACTTTCCATGATTCCCAGCTTGACACATCTGATACCATGAGGTGTACGGACCAGTTCGCCTCAACATGTTCCTGAAGTGACATCACTGTGAAAATATGCTGAATCATGTCAAACTTTCCCTGCATTAAGCTTCCATAGATCAATACACTTATAATTTTACTCTATACATGATACCTTTATTTACATCTCACCTAAGTCTTTTGTGCAATTATTCATCCTGATACTAATACTGTGATCAATACTGATAATAATGATGATTGTCTTACGATACCATACCGTGCCACACTTCACCAGCTGACCTTACCTAATGTGTTTTTTAATTTAATTCCTGGTGCAGAATATGAGAGGTACAAGCCAAGTCAGCTAATAAAAGCAGAGATATTTTTGAATGTGTTTGTTCATTTGTTGCTCATAAATACTATTTATCATAAACAGTCAGTGTGTGTCGTCATTTTAAGTGTCTGCTGCTGAACTCTCCTGTTTATTTTGGAACAGTCACAGTTTTTCCCCCCTCGCCTTGGTGGGTGGAGCTAAAGGCTGTGATTGGCTGGAAGGCCGTTCAATCAATCTAACTCGGCCAATAGTGTCTCACGTACCGGTTTAGTTTCGGTTTCATCAAGAGCACGATAAAAACAAACAAACAACTGCGTCACAGAGTGGAGCTCGGGTCGTCTTCACGTAGGAAACGTTAAAAATGTCTGAACTCTTCACCCTGTGAAAAACAACAGCGTTACTTTGAGCCGCGAGTCCACTGTCAGACCAATCACAACCAGTCGACACCACTGATGTTTTTATTCTTCTGGTCGTCAAGACGACACAAAGACTGAAGACAGCTCGGACTGTTTACAGAACTTTGTACTGAAGAAACTTTTCCTGCGTCACACTGGACTCTGCAGGTCGGACTCCTTAAAGTCATTAAAGAACTACAGTAATACGTCATTAACACTGTAATTATTTATTATATCACAGTTATATATTATATGTAATATATAACTGTGATATAAATAATTATATAATATATGATATAATTATTTATATTACAGTTATTAGAGGTTGAACTCAGTGTTGTTGCAAACTTTGTGACTTTGTTTCAGTTCAGTTCTTCTGTTTTTTGTTACTGACTCACTTGACTCTTGGAAGTGTTACCGGCCCTCTACCAGACTGCTAATGAATCGTTTCTCTCTGTGCCTCGAGTCTTTTTACTGATTCGGATCTCTGACTCTTTCTGCTCTTCATCAACAGACGAGCAGCTTTGTAACAACTGTTGTTAGAGCCATTTGTATATTGTGTTATTATTGTTTACTACTTTGTTAGTTTCATATTTAGTTTCTCTCTGTGCCTCAGTACCAATAATTCAAACTCCAGATTTGTCCTGATTAAGATGTTAAAGATTCTCTGCCATCCATGATTTTATGTCTGAAAGTTAAAAAGAGCCTCTACTGGTCAGGAGTCCAGCATGCTGCAGCCAAAGATCCAGCCCAGTGATGGACTGTCCTTCAGGACCTGCACTGTTTTCATCTTCATGGTTCTTCAGTCTGTTGGAGGTAATTTACACACAAACACTCCAGTAACACGTCGATGTGCAAATTCACCAACAGTTGTTGAGACATTTCACTCAAAACTCATGGACTGAAACTTCACAGGAGACAAAAGACTTGATAAAGAAATAAATGATGTCGTTATCTGGAGAAAGCACGGCCGTTCTCACCTTCTCTACTTTCACTGTTGTTCATGTTTGTTTCTGTTTCTTGTTTCCTTGCAGAGCAGTCACAGTTAATTTGTTCACGTCAACCAATCGTGGCCCTGGCTGGTGATGATGTCATTCTGCCATGTCACCTTGAACCTCCCATCGATGCAGATTCAGAGACCGTGATATGGATCAGAACTGATTTAAACCCAAAGTACATCCATTATCACAGAGATGGACGACTTATTTCAGAGAGTCAGAATCCATCTTATCATTACCGCACCAGACTGTTTGTGGATGAACTGAAGAACGGAAACGTCTCCATGAAAATCTTCAGAGTGAAACTTTCTGATGCAGGAGAATATCTTTGTATCTTGGATTCAGTGATGAAGGATGCGTCCATCCAACTCACTGTTGGTAAGTCAGACTTGCTGCCACGAGCAGTTTGATACAAATCAGTGACGTATGTTATAATTCCTCCTCTCTGATCATCAGGTGCCGCCTCTGATCCCAGGATACTGGGTCGTTCTATTGAGACAGGAGAAATGATTGTAGTTTGTGAGGCTGAAGGCTGGTATCCAAAGCCTGAGCTGTTCTGGCTGGACGGTGAGGGAAACCTCCTCTCTGCTGGACCTACAGAGACAGTCAGAGGTCCTGATGACCTCTATACTGTCAGCAGAAGATTGACTGTGAGGAAGAGCGACAGCTTCACCTGTAGAGTCCAACAGA
The DNA here is from genome assembly GCA_023373845.1 of Nibea coibor. Classification (NCBI taxonomy): domain Eukaryota; kingdom Metazoa; phylum Chordata; class Actinopteri; family Sciaenidae; genus Nibea; species Nibea coibor. The sequence continues at coordinate 1,289,981 of CM041729.1, forward strand.
AGAACATCAAGCAGACCAGAGAGACACACTTCTATGTTCCAGGTTAGAAAGAGTTCAAAATAAATTCAACATGTTGTTTCTGTTTTTTAACAGTTGAGGTCGAGTTTGATTAAAAAATGTCGTTCTGTTCTGTGTTGTTTCATTTCAGAGGATTTCTTCACGGATCTGTCTTCAGATCAGACTGACATCATCATCCTTTTTCTTCTTGTGCTGGTCATTATTCTCCCAGTGATTTTCTGTAAGTGTGGTCTTCATTTTCCTTTTCCATGTGGAGTTACTGTCAGAGCTCTTCATTGGCTGTTGTGAAATGTTGCAGCTGATTCCAAAGCATCAACAGATTATATAGAACAATGTTCATGATGTTCATGATGTTCAAACATGTTCATGGTTTCAGGTGAAAATATTCTTGTAAACTCTGAAACAGAATGTGAAATGTAAAATGTGGTGCAGAGGTTTAAACACTCCAGTGTTGGATATTTAGTAAAACCACATGAACAGAGAATTTAAACACATTTCTTCTTCTGTTGATTCACAGTGATCGAGAGGAGACGGAGAGCTGTAAGGGAGTCAGTGAACAACCGCCCAGCCTTTCCCATGTTGCCCAGACAGGAAGAAACACGACGACATGTTACACCATCAGAACCAGAGTAAACCTGTAGTTACAGTTGATGCATCATGACGGTGTCAAAGTATTCTGTGGTTCAGTTGTCAGCTCTGCCATCAAAGTTCTGCAGAGGATGAATAATGTTACTTTAATACAGCCTGCAGAGGACACGCCCCTCCTGTGTGTTGACACACCTGGAGAATGAAAGTGATTCTGATTCTGACCGACCTCCATCAGAACCATGAGAGCACTGAGACTTCTCTGTTAGCACGGCGCTAACTGAGGTAATTACTGATCAGGATGATCAATTAAACGGGCATTTACAAGGACTTCTGCACTGACTCTCAGAGGTTTGGTGGAGCCGAAGGACGTCCACGTTCACCAAGGAGGACAATCGCTGTTTGTGAATCAAAATCCATCCTAACATTACCACACTGAAGAACGGAAACAAGATGAGCAACTACACAACCAGGAAACAACTGAGGATGAACTGACGACTGAACAAACTCCAAACAACCAGAAAAAGAGGAGGAAGAAGAAGAAGACAGGCAGTGAACGTAGAAGAGACAGAGGAAACTGTTCAAACTAAGATGTTTGTGAATCCGTCTTGGAGAAACCAGATGAAACAGATGTTCATGTCATCAGGTCACTCTGACAGGATGATTATGAATCTTACCTCATCTTATTTTTCATACGGGAACATTTCAGTGTAAAGTTACAACATGTTCATTCAAGAACCTGTGAAATCTTTAATTTTCCTTTATTGTCTTTTATTTTTCTATCTCTCACTTATCTGCATTTATATTTCTGTTTACATAAGTATAAGTACAGAAGCATATCATCTGTAGTTTATGTCAATAAAGTCTCTTGTCGGCTGAAAGAGTGTGGACGCTCTGGTGGAAACACGTTTCCATGTACGTAGCTTTTGTTCTTGTTCATGTCTACGTTCACCTGTCAGGTGTCTGTCTTGTCCTTTACCTGTACCTGTCTGTACATGTTTGATGTTTCTACTGAGAGAGCAAAGTGTGACCAGAGTCAAAGTCCTCGTGTGTGTTCGCAGCATTGACTGGATGATCGGCCTCATCATGGCCGTCAGGTGGGGCAAAGATGAACAGGCTGTCACTGTGTCAGTCGAGGGCGAGGTGCTTTGTCGTCCTTCAGACTGGAATCTTGGATGACCTCGTCGTGTCAAGTGTCGTGTCTGTTCTCTTGTCGTCCTCGATGACAGCATTATTTTGGCTGTGTAGATGTTTGATACCTTCTGTATGAGCTCTCCTCTCCAGGAGCTGCTGGTCATTACTGGGTCCCCACCGTGATGCTGGACAGCCGTCCTCGCAGACTCTTTCAGCTTGTGCTGGGACTGAGCTCAGGCTTGTGGCCTCTCCTCCTCCTTCATCTTTCTTTGCATGCTCCGAGTCAAAGAGGCTGGCACGATCCTCCCCTCTGCTCCTGAGTGGACAGAACTAAACGACAACAGAACACTGCTGTTTGTCGACTGTGATCTTCATTTATGACTTTTAATGATCACTCCTGTAATCGAGTACATCATCATGGATGCAGTCTGCACATATTCCTGTCAGATCATCACACTACAGGCCAGAGAGACAGCAAACTGTGTCCTCAGCTCCCATCTGAACCATCACTAAACTACTGAACGGCTAACTGAGCATGCGCAGCAAACATCCCAAACACGTGCACTGATCCATAAAGTCTGATCCATCAAGCACTTTGTACTGAACAGACTTTGTGTGTGTCCCGCTGTTTAAAGAGTTTTGAAGACCCTGAAGTGTCCACAGCCGTCTGCAGGTCTGACTGATGTCACAGCACATGAAGCACAGAGGACACAGTGAAGCTCTCAGCTCAGACCTCAGGTGAAATCCACAGTATGATGAGCTGATGTTTCACTCATCGTCACATTAACATCACCGACAGCAAACAGCGGGATCAGTGTCAGCACACACGGAGACAAACTCACTGACTCAGTGTAACGTCTCAGGTCTGTGATGGTGCACACACACACACACACACACACACACACACACACACACACACACAGCTTGTGGGTGGTCTGCACACAAACTGCGGTAACACGTCGATGTGCGCATGTGTTGGAGAGGAGTGGGCATTGGTGAGACAGCAACCATGTGACCAGCGTCAAATTACAGAAAGGAAGTGAGAGGGAGCAACATTGAAGACACACACACACACACAGACATCATGTAGCCGGCATGTGTTCAGTGTTTAAACCAGTCTGTTCACCTGTTTTCTTTTGGTTCGTCCGCTAATATGAAACATGTTTTTATTCTTCTGGTCGTCAAGACGACACAAAGACTGAAGACTGAAGACAGCTCGGACTGTTTGGACACTTTACAGAACTTTGTCCTGGACACAGCAGGTCGGACGGACTCGAGCTCAGACGCCAAATTTCGGTATGAAATGTTCAAAATGTCTGAAAACAACAAGAACATTATTCTGAAAATGAACTGAATCATTTCTGTAGTTTATTAACTTTGACTGTGGAGCAGGAAGTCATCAAAGAACTACAGTAATACGTCATTAACACTAATTATATTACAGTTATATTGTACATGTAATATATGATGTAATTATTTATACAGTTATAACAGGTTGAACTCAGTGTTGCAGACTTTGAGACTTTATCTCAGTCCTTCAGCTCAGACTCAGGCTGAGAGAAGTCTCTTCCTGTTTTTTTGTCGGGTGTTTTCTCTAACTTCACTTGGTCTCGCGCAGCTCCTCCAGTTGCAGTCAGAACAGGAAGTGTTCGCTCCTCTACCAGACTGCTAAAGAATCGCGCATGCGCAAAGTTACTGCCGAACACTCCCAGGTTGTTCTGTCAGTGTTGGGAAGTTCGAGTCTTTTTACTGATTCGGATCTCTGACTCTTTCTGCTCTTCATCAACAGACGAGCAGCTTTGTAACAACTGTAGATGAGCAAGATTCAGAAAGATCGACGACCAACAGTCGATTCTGTCAGTCATAAAGCATCAACGTGTCTGTGGCCTGAGACAGAAACGTCGCCCATGGCGATGTTCTAAAGATGATGAACATAAAAAACTCTTAGTTTCGTTTTAATATGGAGCTCGAAGCTCAAAGTCAACGATGACTCGCAGGTTTCTAACTTGTTTGGAAGGTTTGTTAGTTTCATATTTAGTTTCTCTCTGTGTCTCAGTACCAATAATTCAAACTCCAGATTTGTCCTGATTAAGATGTTAAAGATTCTCTGCCATCCATGATTTTATGTCTGAAAGTTAAAAAGAGCATCCACTGGCCCCGAGGCAAAGTACAGCTGTGTGTGTTATGGAAATGAATGCTGTATGTCCTGATGACGTCGCAACATGTAGAGCTTAAAAAGAATAAATCATTTCTAATCACAGGTAATATTCCTGACCTGTCTGATTCTCTGTGGGTCAGGTCTGACAGCGTCCATGAGAATGTTACAGTGTATGTTTCCAATCATGTTTTCTGATTGTTACTCATGAATTTATTCATTTTGTATTCACTGGAAGTGATTTTAAGTGATTGTCCCGAGGGAAATCTGTCTTCTCCAATGTTTCTTCATGTTTTACCACGTTTCATGTTTCAGGTCGGACACACTCGGATGTTAACTGTTGATCTACTCTGAACTTTTCAGGAGTCCAGCATGCTGCAGCCAAAGATCCAGCCCAGTGATGGACTGTCCTTCAGGACCTGCACTGTTTTCATCTTCATGGTTCTTCAGTCTGTTGGAGGTAATTTACACACAAACACTCCAGTAACACGTCGATGTGCAAATTCACCAACAGTTGTTGAGACATTTCACTCAAAACTCATGGACTGAAACTTCACAGGAGACAAAAGACTTGATAAAGAAATAAATGATGTCGTTATCTGGAGAAAGCACGGCCGTTCTCACCTTCTCTACTTTTCACTGTTGTTCATGTTTGTTTCTGTTTCTTGTTTCCTTGCAGAGCAGTCACAGTTAATTTGTTCACGTCAACCAATCGTGGCCCTGGCTGGTGATGATGTCATTCTACCATGTCACCTTGAACCTCCCACCAATGTCAGTTCAGAGACCGTGGTGTGGACCAGAACTGATTTAGACCCAAAGTACATCCATTATCATGAAGATGGACGACTGAATTTTATGAATCAAAATCCATCTTATCATAACCGCACCAGACTGTTTGTGGATGAACTGAAGAACGGAAACGTCTCCATGAAAATCTCCAGAGTGAAACTTTCTGATGCAGGAAAATATCTTTGTATCTTGGATTCAGTGATGAAGGACGTGTCCATCCAACTCACTGTTGGTAAGTCAGACTTGCTGCCACGAGCAGTTTGATACAAATCAGTGACGTATGTTATAATTCCTCCTCTCTGATCATCAGGTGTCGTCTCCGATCCCAGGATACTGGGTCGTTCTATTGAGACAGGAGAAATGATTGTAGTTTGTGAGGCTGAAGGCTGGTATCCAGAGCCTGAGCTGTTCTGGCTGGACGGTGAGGGAAACCTCCTCTCTGCTGGACCTACAGAGACAGTCAGAGGTCCTGATGACCTCTATACTGTCAGCAGAAGATTGACTGTGAGGAAGAGCGGCAGCTTCACCTGTAGAGTCCAACAGAAGAACATCAAGAAGACCAGAGAGACACACTTCTATGTTCCAGGTTAGAAAGAGTTCAAAATAAATTCAACATGTTGTTTCTGTTTTTTAACAGTTGAGGTCGAGTTTGATTAAAAAATGTCGTTCTGTTCTGTGTTGTTTCATTTCAGAGGATTTCTCGTCATCTTTGAATTGGATCTGGATCATCATCATCAGCATTCCTCTTGTTGTTCTGCTGTTCATTATTGTCACATTGATATATTTCAGTAAGTGTGGTCTTCATTTTCCTTTTCCATGTGGAGTTACTGTCAGAGCTCTTCATTGGCTGTTGTGAAATGTTGCAGCTGATTCCAAAGCATCAACAGATTCTATAGAACAATGTTCATGATGTTCATGATGTTCAAACATGTTCATGATTTCAGGTGAAAATATTCTTGTAAACTCTGAAACAGAATGTGAAATGTAAAATGTGGTGCAGAGGTTTAAACACTCCAGTGTTGGATATTTAGTAAAACCACATGAACAGAGAATTTAAACACATTTCTTCTTCTGTTGATTCACAGTGATCGAGAGGAGACGGAGAGCTGGAATGGAGTTAGTGAACATCGGCTTAGCCTTTCCCATGTTGCCCAGACAGGAAGAAACACGACGACATGTTACACCATCAGAACCAGAGTAAACCTGTAGTTACAGTTGATGCATCATGACGGTGTCAAAGTATTCTGTGGTTCAGCTGTCAGCTCTGCCATCAAAGTTCTGCAGAGGATGAATAATGTTACTTTAATACAGCCTGCAGAGGACACGCCCCTCGTGTGTGTTGACACACCTGGAGAATGAAAGTGATTCTGATTCTGACCGACCTCCATCAGAACCATGAGAGCACTGAGACTTCTCTGTTAGCACAGCGCTAACTGAGAGTGTAAATCAGATGTTTCATGTTTACATGTACAGTATATGTTTGATAATGTGTATATATGCTTTTATAGTCTTAATAAATTCTTGTGTTGATACATGTTGGTCTGTTTAATGCTGCAGAGTGAATGCTGCCAACTTCTTCTGTGCTGAACTCCAAATCCTTTTCAAGTCATTTAGGTTATAATTCACTTAATTACTGATCAGGATGATCAATTCAAAGTTTATTTGATGAGACTGAAATCAGTTTATTGGCTCTCATTCTCTTCTTTAAAGAAACAACATGTAACTTTATGTGACACTGACATCTATTGTTACAGACGAGTACTGCAGTCAGACTCGCTCAGTTCAGCGACTTTTTGTTCTGAAGTGACTCGTTCAGAGACTGTCGAAGTCTGCTGTCGCCGTGAGCTCCTCCTCTTTACCTTTCACAGGTGGGCCGGGCCTGTCCGCGCGCAGCTGCAGTCTCAGCAGCATGTCACTTATTGAAGACACAGTCTGATATTTAAACTGAGGCAAAACTTTTTGGATCATTCCTTTAAATGTTCTAAAATCTCTTCACCCCCTGCATACAGCAGCACGTTCATACTAGATTTTACAGGTTCATGTTTTTTTATGTGCCGTATCCTCGACAGTTCATCTGCATTGTTTCATGGGCACTTGAACACTGCGGCTCGTCCACCTTGTCATATTTGGATGAATGCTTCACTGGTTTGGCTGGCAGTAAAAGGAGGGGCAGTCTGGCTGCCTCGGGTCCCAGCTGTCGCCCCCAGACACACTGGGGGTGGATGGGTGGGTGCGGGGAGCCTCTTCATCCATGTGTCACAATAAGAGCCCTGACGTATACGAAAGATACACAAGAAGAGATTTTTACATTTTATTTCACCTCTCGCCAATGACTAAAAGTCCTGGATTTCCCCTCATCCGGCAGCTTCTTGTTCAGTCACTGCCTGCTTTTCTCTCCGTCAGTATCCTCTTTGAGCTCTCCTCTGCCCGCTTGCCCAGCTCCTGTTCTGGCACGACACTAGCTCCACTCCATGTCAGCACTGCCCCGCGTCCCGGGCTGGAAAACCTCCTCCTGTTCCCGGTGGACCAAAACACAAACTGAGCATTAGCTAACAGCAGCTACAGCTGAGAGCATAATTATTAAGCATTAACACTGATTACTTGATTACCAACAATACCGTGTCCGTATTGTTGCTAATGATCACAATACCAATGCTCCCTACTGGATTCAAGTAAAATTAGCAATACAAGAGCCACAAACATTAAGCCACCACCTCATCAAATATTTAGCTCATTAGAGGCGAGGAATTATTTATGACTTAAACCATTACAGTAATTTGTCATCTTTTATTTATTAAGTTTGGCTCTTAATCACTTCGCAAGCCTGTTTTGTAACAAAAGCTAGCAATCTGTTAGCTTAGCTTAGCTTAGCACAAAGACAGGAAACAGGAAGAAAAAGTTAGCATGGCTCTGTCCAAAGCTAAAGAAGTCCAGCACCTCTAAAGCTTGTTTCTCAGCCTGTTTTTTTTGTGGATGGATCATATTTTATGCAGATAAAATATTGACAGTATTCTCCGATAGCTGACGGGGAGCGGAGCCAGTGTTGTGCCAGAACCTGAGCTGGGCGAGCGGGCAGTGTAACCGGGCTCGACAGCCTCTATGGATATGATGGCCGAGGAGAAGACGGAGGAAGTAAAGAAGGGAAAATGTTTCCTGATGGACAGTAAAATAAAAATAAACCGCAGCAGATGTTAAATCACGTTAGCAAGCGCTAGGTAACGTTAGCTCAGTCTGTTAGCTCCGGAACCAGAGATGGGCACGCGGACACGTAAGCGTTACATAAAAATCAAACTTCTGTGAAACATTGTTGCTTTAAAGGTTGAAAAAAAATATATAATATAATATATAATATTTAAGTCACTCTTTATTAAATGTATTATTTTAAATGTTTGTCCTGTGCAGTGAGCGGGGTGATGATGGAGTCTGGCTCCAACAGTGAAGACAATAAAACAAAGTGAATGTGAATTTCACAGAGTCAGACAAAAGACAGAAAGAGCCAGAGAGAGGGAGAGCGAGCTAGACAAAGACCGAGGGAGAGAGAGAGAGAGAGGGCGGGATGATGGAGGAGGGAGGGGACGTTGTCATCACGTACAGCCGCGGATGAGGCGCGGAGGGGCGGGGGGAGTTCAGCCGGTCTCTCCTCTCTCTGCTGCCGCAGCGGCCATGCTGCTGTCCGCCGCCGCCTGTCTCGGTGCATCCCGGTCTGCAGCCGGTGGAAGCTCAGCCTGCCGCCCCTCACACCATCACTGAAGCACAGGTTCGGCTCGGACCGGGTCGGACCGGGTCGTAGCGGTTCTGCGCCGCTTTGGGAACAGACCGGAACACGGCGTAAAGCTGCGGGCGGCGCAGAGAGGGTGAAGAGGAGAAAGCCTCCATAGCAACAAACCGGTTTCACGGCATTATTGGTAGGTGCCTCCCATCTCGGTGTGTTTGAATGGCAGCTCGGCTCGGCTCGGCTCGGCTCGGCTCAGTCTGACGCTTAAATTCATCCATGAGATGCAGAAGCAGGTGAACCCTGCACGTGCTGTCTCTTCTTTTCATGCACAAACTCAGATTTTGTTTTTCGGCTTCATGCTGAATTTAATTTGCCTGGAGATCAGTGAGAATTTCTCACTCTGGCCTGACTGCAAATCCACTTAAGATGGATGAGTTTAACTTGCAGCCTCTTTTTTTTTGCATGTTTGATTTGACTGTGCATGCAAATGAATTTAAATGTGTCCAGCATCCTTAAATTCAGCGTAAAGCCGGGGCGACGTCTGCAGGCAGATCATGCCGGTTGTTGCATATTTTCGGACAGGACATCTACCCTGTCAGTAAACCGTCTCCTCCTTTTCTTTCTTTGTCAGTGCTGGAGGAATCCTGAGAGCCGGCTCACCGGGACTGCAAACCATCGTGCCAGGTCTTGAAGCGGGGTTCGGGACTCGCGCACATGGTTTTGGGACTACAGCAGGGTTACTGACACTGCAGGAAGGTCGCAGTGAGGACACACACACATCCAGATCATCAAATAGAGAACAGACGTTTGCCGGGATAACTCTGGATTTCATGGCGTTAACCGTCTTTATTCAGGCTGTGGGGAAAAACCTTTTCGAGGTCCAAACCCGGTGACTGGACGGGCCGATGCGTCCGTGATCTACAGGCAACACGGCTTAGAAGTGACCTTTAGCAAATCGCCAAACTCGATTGATTTATTGTAAGTCACTGGGTTAAACCATCGATGAATTACTTGAATTTTAGGGTTCTAGTTGTGGCGAGGTTCTGACAGTATCTCTTGGACTAGGATCCCACATCCTGCAGGAACTACACCTGCATCTTTTTACTGCTTTTAACCTAAAGGTCCTGCAGCCAAGACCTGATACAGTTTATGAGAAGATACAGTATTTCAGATATATGCACGTTGAACATCAGGATTACAGTCGGGTTTGTTTGAATAGGAACCACATCTTCAGGACTTGAGCCAGATTACTGCGTCTACAAAAGGTCGGTGGTTCTACATCACACTTAACAGGATTATAAAATAGTGTTGCATCCACAAGCAAGTCAGAGAGTTTTAGTTGGTGCCAGTTTCTTGCTGCTGGAAGATGAATCTTGAGTAAGACCGACTCTGTTGAACGTTACCGGGCCAGTATTCATCATGTCTTTGAGTAAGACCCTCGAGTTGGAGCATTTCGACGAACGCGACAAAGTTCGCCGGGGACGCTCCACCCGCACCAAGAGAGATGACTCCACCTCTGGTGGAGGGTCCGGCCCAAGTTCCCGGGGCAGCAGCTTGGTCCCCAGCCCTGCCCACAGCGCCAACTGTAGCTACTACCGGACCCGCACCCTGCAGGCGCTCACCTCCGAGAAGAAAGCCAAAAAGGTCCGGTTCTACCGCAATGGGGATCGGTACTTCAAGGGTCTGGTGTACGCGGTTTCCAGTGACCGGTTCCGCTCCTACGATGCGCTGCTGATGGAGCTGACCCGCTCCTTATCGGATAACCTGCATCTGCCACAAGGTGTGCGAACGATCTACACTATAGACGGCAGCAAGAAGATCGCCAGTATGGACGAGCTGGTGGAAGGTAACACTCTCCTTTCTTCTGCTGATAATGGACTTCTTGTGCACCGTATCATCACATCATGGTCAACTGCCGCTAAGTCGTAATCGTGCAGACTACCTGTCACTCTTCTCCATCGATCAGTGCATTGATCTTCCTCTTTAAACTTCCTCACTGTCGACTTCCTCTTTGCTCTCTGTCCATCTTTGTTATGCAAACACGTGAATTATTTATTCCTGTGCTCATCAACAGCAAACGAATAAGTAGCGGTCGCAGTGAACGTCCCTCACTGGGGATCAAACCCTCAGCTGTGAATGTCTGGAAGTCTAAATATAAATCTACATGAATCTAATGTTGTTAGATGATTGTCCAGTCCGCCTGCTCTTCCTCTTCCTCTTCCTCTGAACTCATTTAGACAGAAACAGACCAGTGGCTGAGTAACAACACTTATCATCAATATTGATGTGTGACTGGTTGTAATGTTCACTAATGAGCGTCAGAGACAGGAAGCTGTTCAGCCAGAGATGCACTAAAAGACAGATGCATCACTCTCGCAGCACTTAGTGGAGTTAATAAACTACAAACAGAGCAGACGTGATGACGTGGACGCGGCTCGCTGTGGAGTATTTGTTTGTTGCTTTCCAGCAGCAGAAATATTTAAAGATTTAACCAACTAATGTGAACAGAAGCTGAATATCAAAGGTTGAACAGATGGACGTATGGACGGCTGTGACGATCATACGTCACCTCTTGAATCCGACTTTGAGGCCTCTAGTTTATAAAAATCTCAATCGTGGACTTGCCAAACCAACTATTTCCCTGATTTTTGTGACGCTGGATCATATGTTACAGAGAAAATGTTGACAGTGTACTCTGAGCCTGAGCCAGTGTCATGCCAGAACAGGAGCTGGACGGGCAGACGATGTAACCGTTGACCGAGGAAGCCAAGAGAATATTTACCACAGTGGGACTACACTACAGGCAACAAAGCACAAAAATATGAATTAATACGATTTATTCTTCAGATGATTATTCTTGACGTTCCAACTGAACCTGTAACCGCCACAGTCCACGCTGGCGCCTCGCTCTGTTGGTCAGTTGACACACTCAAGGTGTTTTGTGTTTAATCAGTCAGGTATTTGAATAATAACCCGCAGCGGTCCTGACCAGCTGGTTTGAATAGTGAAGTGAAAGTCAGCACATGGAGAGGCAAGGTCACATCATCCACACAACAGTGTGTGTGTGTGTGTGTGTGTGTGTGTGTGTGTGTGTGTGTGTGTGTGAACATGAAACACAGGATAAAGGTGTGTTTTTGAAGGCTACGGAGGCTGACAAATGTGTGTGTGTGTGAGCTCTGCCGCGAGATATGTAGAGAGAGGGATGGTGAGAGCAGGTGACATTATAAGGTGAGCCATTTTTAACCATATAAGGTAAAACAGGAAGCCACTGTGTGCCACAGGACACGTGATTGGCTGAAATCTGCCAGAGATTTAAAGTCACATTACGTAAAAATCTTTTCTTCCGCCAACGTCTTCTTCAGTCTCTCTTTGCCTCTGCCCACCCAGCTCCCGTTCTGGCACGACAAAACCTCACCTGTGGTACAAACACCACAAACATTGTCTCCATAAAATATGATCCAGGTGTGTGTCAGGTGCTTTGTGTCAGTTTGTGAGAGAAAAGTTGCTTTAACTGGACGTTGACTCGCTTTGAGTGACAGGTTGCTCAGTTTTCCACTAGCAAAGTTTACGGCTTAGAGAGAGAGACGCGATTGAATCTGACAACTGCTGTCACCTTCACTTTATCCACTCTATCCACACACACACACACACACACACACACACACGGATGTGTTACTACAGTTTTAATGACCTTTAATGACCTCTGACCCCTTCATCAATCATCTCTTACTGCTTGAAGATGAAGCTTTAACCTTTAACCCCGCCCTCTCTCTGCTCAGGTGAGTGCTACGTTTGCGCCTCCAACGAGCCTTACCGAAAAGTCGACTACACCAAGATCTCTGTGCCGAGCTGGAAGCCAGGTGCCGCCACAGGGACGGGTACCGCGGGCTCGAGCCGGCCCGCCACAGCGTCCGCCGGAGTGTCAGCGAGCACCGCCACTGCCGTCTCCAAAGATCGCTACGAAGGTCGCGAAGGCCGGGAGAGCAAAGACTTCATCAAGCCCAAGCTGGTGACGGTGATCCGGAGCGGTGTGAAGCCTCGCAAGGCGGTGAGGATCCTGCTGAACAAGAAGACGGCTCACTCCTTCGAACAAGTGCTGGCCGACATCACGGAGGCCATCAAGCTGGACTCCGGGGCTGTGAAGAGGCTGTACACGCTGGACGGGAAACAGGTGAGATGATGTCTCAGGTCTAAGGTTCTTCCCACTGATAGGTGAGTAAACGTCGACAGTTGCTCAGACATTTAGAAGCGAGATGCCTCAGAGTTTTTCAATTTTAGCTGTTTGTTTTGGACATGGGGAACTTTCTTAGTGTGTCTGCGCTGCAGTAACTGAGAACAATCATATTTTTTTAGAAAGTTTCCCACCCTGGTTTAAAGACAGAGGTAAAGCATTAGGCTGCTGACCCTGGTTTACATTGCCCACTCATCCAGCTCCTGTTCTGGCACGACAACGACTCCCGGCTTGAAAACGTCTCTTCCTCCCGGTGGTCCAACACGCCTGTGGTACAAACAAATCATCAGTGTTTCACACATGTTGTGTAAGAGGATCGATCATGTATTAAAGAGCGTCTGTAGGGGGTTCATTTCCATTTTGAAGTGAATTCGGCGTCTTTGAAGCTTAAAATTTGTCACTTTTAGCTCAAAGCGTTGTCAGTTTAAAGCCCTGGAACTGCGACAGTCAGCTAAAGTTAGTTTTTCCTCCGCCGTGTTGAACAGACTGAATCTTCTCCGATCCTCTCTGAAGCTCTTTTGTGAGTTAAAGATGGATTTAAACGTACGACGCGTTCACTGACGGGGGTTATTTTTACCACACACACTCTTTGAAGTCACAGATAAGAGTGTTGGCTGTGACACGGTGAAAGCGCGGAGCTTGTCGCCGTGAACGCAGCTCAGACTTACACCCACAAACACACACAACAGATTATCCAATGGGAACGGGGCTGCAGCGCCTGCCTTAAGAAAATAAAAGCAACGCTGCCTTCAAAACAAAAGCATGCCCAAAATGAAATGTTTTTTTTTTATATTTGTTGCCTTGGTGATATTTAAATGTTGCTGTTACGTTAAGGTGAAGAGCTCAGTTCACTTTAAATGAAGGCTTTTATTTTGAAGGCCGGGCGTGTGTCATAACGAAGGCTTTTATTCTGTCAGCCTCAGACAACTTCGCTCTCTCCAGACTCTGTGTGTGTGTGTGTGTGTGTGTGTGTGTGTGTGTGTGTGTGTGTCCGTCCTCCCTTCGTCCTTTCAGTTTGTGCAGCCGCTTCGAGCAGCGGGACAGAAACCCCATCACACGCCATGCACACACACACACACACATTGACACTGCAGTGTGGTAACCATGGTAACCGGGCATCCAGTTAGAAACCCCTGCCTTGTTCTCCACACACACACACACACACAGACTGAGCACTGGAGGCGTTGAGTAAAAAGTAAAATGGGGGAAGTGAGAGGTAAAGTGAAGGACAAAAGGAGGGAGGAGGTGAGGAGGTGAGGATGAAAGGGAAGGGAAGAAGGCCACAAAGAATCACTCTGATCCTTCAGATTCCTCGGCAGTCCTGCTGTCTCCATCTTAAAGCAACATCACGTAGAAATCTTCTGATTTGTTGCCTCCAGTTTCTCCATAGAGGCTGCTGAGGCCGCTCGCCCAGCTCCTGTTCTGGCACGACACTGTTCACCTGATCACAGGTCAGCGTGGATCAACAGGACGTGACAGACGTCAGATCATCAGAGGAAAATATCAAATATTTCACAAAAAATCTGATAATCCTCCCACACCTGCATTCATCCTCCTCTCTCTGAATCTGGGACATTTTTGGACGTTTTCGACTTGATTTGTTTTAAATCCTCGAGACAGTTCTTCGACAACACAGCGTGTGTGTGTGTGTGTGTTTGTTTGTGTGTGTGTGTGTGTGTGTTTGTTTGTGTGTGTGTGTTTGTTTCTGTGTGTGTCTGCCAGCAGCGAACATGATTAGAGTGTTACCAGCTGTCGTCTGTTCTGTCTCATACACACACACACAAGTCTGTGCAGTGTTTCCAAAAGTTTAATTAATCAATGTGTGTGTGTGTGTGTGTAGCTGACCTGTCTGCAGGATTTCTTCGGGGATGACGACGTGTTCATGGCGTGCGGGCCGGAGAAGTTTCGCTACGCCCAGGACGACTTTGTGCTCACACACAGCAGCAAAACACAGGCTTTTGTGAACGGTGAGACACACACACACACACACACACACACACACACACACACACGGGTCGTGGTGACTTTGCCACATACAAACTTTTTCTTCTGTGTAACTGAACTCAGTTTGAAATGCTACAGATACTTGGTATCAAATTAAAGAAGTTTTTGAATCATGAAAACAGATCGAGCTGTTCGAGTTCGAGTTGGACAGAAATGTGAAGTTCACTGCAGCAACATTCAAGAACTCCACAGGAGTCTGAACACTTCGTTAATAATGAATAACGTTGGCGCATCTCGTCCTCTCCAGAGTGCAAAGTCAAGTCAACTCGCTCGACCGCCCCTCCGAAGACTCTAAAGACTCCTAGCGGCTCCGGCTTGTCGTCTTCGAGGACTCCACCCAAAGGCCCGTCCAGAACAAAGTCTCCTGGTCCAGGTGTGAACCACCTGCTCGAAATCACCTCGCATACTCGACTGGTATCATTACCAGAGTGATGTTAACCAATCACACTGCTCCTTTCTCTTGTGTGCAGCCAATGAGGCCTCGGGATCGCAGTCAGCGGGGAAGTCGTCCAGGTCCAGCCCGTCCCCCACCAGCCCCGGGACACGACGCAGCCTCAAGGTCAGATCATTGACTTCGACAAATTGTGCCATGCGGAGCATTAGCTCCAATATTTGACCACCACAATAGAAATATAAACCATTATATTGTATATCGTGATACTCACCACACATACTTCACTCGAGTGTGTTATCGTTTATATACACACATTTTGTTCATACAAGTTCTACAAGCTCCATTTCTTATTCAACAGTAATAAACGACAACAGTTTGATTTGTTTGTTCATTTAAACAATTTTCACCAACACTGTTTTTGAATTAAGAGTCCGATGTTGTTGATTATTGGTTTGATTCATGATCGTGTCATCAACACAAAATGAATCTTTATGTTTCTCTCAGATGTCTCCTCATCGCGCTTCGTCCACCGACGTAAACGGCGAGGCCGAGCAGCCAGACGACGCCGCTGTCGAAGGTGAGCGCACGCTCACGGTTTGGTGTTTGATGTCGCGTCTTTCAGGATCATTTGAAACCTACAAAACCGTTCCGAGGCGACTTGATCTGCAGCTTTTCAAAGACACGGTAGCACAGAGACTTCCACAGCTACTTGAAGGTTTTAAGGTTTTGGGATCTTCAGCAGCTGCAGCTTTAAAACCTCGAGCCTCTTTGGAGACTGAAAAAACCTTTCTGGGTCCAAAAATCAGTTTGGTTACGTAAAGGTCTTCTGTCTCCTCACAGTGAACGGTAATCGGTCCGTTTCTTCCTCCATCATCAACGAGAAGTACCAAGTGGGTAAAGTGATCGGAGACGGAAACTTCGCTGTGGTCAAAGAGTGCGTGGAGAGGTGAGGAGATTCATTTATCCAACAAAACAAGTCATGTGAGACGTCACCAAGAGCTCCGAGAAACTGATTTTATTATTCATAATTTCTTTAATTGCAGTTACTTTCCTGAATATTCAAACTTTTTGAATGATGGACGACTTTTCAAGTTTCTGTTTTGATCGGCAGGTCGACGGGACAGGAGTACGCTCTGAAGATCATCGACAAAGCTCGCTGCTGTGGGAAGGTAACAAAGATTCTGTGTTATTTTATCCAGCGTTCAAAGTCTGGTTTCTATGGAGATGTGTGTAATGTTCAGCATCATGTGACAGTTTGGTGTGTGTGTGTGTGTGTGTGTGTGTGTGTGTGTGCGTGCAGGAGCATCTGATAGAAAATGAAGTGGCGGTCCTGCGGAGGGTTCGACATCCCAGCATCATCCAGCTCATCGAGGTGGATGAAACGCCCAGTCAGCTGTTCCTGGTCATGGAGCTCGTCAAGGTTCTCCTCCTCCTCCTCCTCCTCCTCCTCCTCCTCCTCAGAATATTTAAAACGTGTTGAACAGTCACTATTTTTACACCTCCTGCCTCCCTCAGGGTGGAGACCTGTTTGACGCCATCACCTCCTCCACAAAGTACAGCGAGCGCGACGCCAGCGCCATGGTGTTCAACCTGGCCGGGGCCATCAAGTACCTGCACCGGATGAACATCGTGCACCGAGACATCAAACCAGAGAACCTGCTGGTACAAACAAAAGAACAGAAGAAGAAGAAATGCAACAGAGCAGCTCCTCAGGGAGTCGGACTGATCTGATTTCTGTGTGCTGCAGGTGTGCGAGTATCCGGACGGCACTAAATCGCTGAAGCTGGGTGACTTTGGATTGGCGACGGTGGTGGAGGGGCCGCTGTACACTGTGTGCGGCACGCCGACGTACGTCGCCCCGGAGATCATCGCAGAGACTGGGTGAGAGCTAAAGAACTGAACTGAAACTGAAACTGTCCAGGCAGGTTCATGAACTAAACTCTGACACTGTGTGTGTAGCTATGGTCTGAAGGTGGATATCTGGGCGGCGGGAGTGATCACCTACATCCTGCTGTGTGGATTCCCTCCGTTTAGAAGGTCAGTTTACATTTACATTCAGCAGACGCTGACCGACTGTCAGTATTTGTGTTCACCTAGCCCTGCATTGTGAACAGTCATGTATTAGATTCATATTCTGTGTTGTCCTCAGTGAGAATAATGTGCAGGAGGAGTTGTTTGATCAGATCCTCAGAGGGAAGCTGGAGTTTCCGTCTCCAGACTGGGACACCATCAGCCTGCCAGCAAAGGTACGGCTCACACCGACCGCGAACTCAGGATAACGCAACATTTTGGTGATTCAAGCTAACATGAAGTTTACTGCAGGCCGCTAACAGTCACATGACCTGTTCCTCAGATGCTGATTAGTCAGATGCTGCAGGTGAACGTGGACACTCGTTTCACTGCCGAGGAGGTCCTGTCACACTCGTGGGTGACGGTAAGAACACACGAACACGTGAAAAGCAGACACGCACTGTTCCTCATTTAAAAATCTGCCTCATAACAGATCGAGTGCTCGCTCCAGCTACTAGTTACTGATTCATGTGTTTTTGTAGGACGAGGCTCCTGTAGACTCCAACACTGTGAGCAGCACTGAAGACCAGACCAGTGGAGATGCACTGGACCCAGAGCACGAATCCCCAATCCTGGAAACCAAACAGGTTCCCTCACCTCTGGTCTAAAACACACAAGTCCACCTTCATCCACTGGAATACGCCGCTTGTTTACTGGAAACTCGTAATGTTTGCCGGCCTCTGGAAGAGACTCATCCAGTTTGTTCTTTTGGAAACCAAATTTTTAAGTTTTATCTTCTGGAAACTAATCCGGTCTAGAATAGAGCCTGTTTTCAATCACTGGAACCAAATGACTTGCCTCACATCTAGAAAACATTCAATCTACTGGAAACAGAACGCATCATTTTTCATGTAACACCACCTGATTCTTCTACTGAAAACCAAACAAGTTCCCTTCTTTTTGGTCTGGAACACGTCCCGATTCATCTACTGAAAACTGAGGAAGTTCCCTTGAATCTGGTCTGGAATCTGCCCTGATGCACCTACCAGAAACCGCCCAGATTAATAAAATGGAAACTGAACAGCTTGGCCGTGTCTGGTTGCTTCTACAGTTCCCTCACTTCTGGCTTCCTGTTCCCATTCTAATGAATCAATCCTGTTTCATCTGCAGGAAGTCAAATAAGTTCCCTTAAATCTGGTCGAGGACCAAATGAGTCTCCTCACCTCCTCGGTCTAGTCCTCGTTTTTATCCACAAGTTCCCACATATCTGCTCTATAACAGGCCTTCAAGCCCGTTCCTCAACACGGATACTGACGTTCCACTTTCTTGATTTACTGCCAACCAAACAAGTTGTCTCTAGTCTAGAATCACTCGACACCAAAAAACTTCCCTCCCTTTATGGAATTAATGAAGTTCTCCACTGTTACTTCATCTCCTGGAAGCAGTCCTCACCTCTGGTCTAGACCAGCTTTTAATCTACTGAAGACTTTCACAAGTCCCGTCTCTGCTGCTGTGCTGGAAAGTATTCACGTCCTCTGTTCTGTAAGAGGAGTCCCATTTTGGTTTGAAGTCACCTCACTGCTGCTTGAAGGACGCACACCATATCAACACTGGGACACCATGAAGGTGCTATTGGACACTTCCTGTTTCATCACCCAGTGTCTCACGGGACTGGACCCATTTCCTGAAAATGGCCGTTACCTCTAAAGGATATAAACAACTGATCCGTTCACAAACGTTCCCTCTGGTTCAGGGATTATTTCCTCTCTAGTCCCTGCCACTTGGCAACCAGGATGTCTTCCATTTATTCTGGGAAACGTCCCATTTCTCCTGCCTTTTACCCTCCAGCTCTCCTCCTGCTGACCTGAAGGACGTTTCTCATTTCTGCCACTCAGCGTCCACCAAGCGAAGGAGACATTTGAGTACTGTGCCTGTTTACGCTGCTGATGAATTCCTCTTAATACCTGAAATCTCAGCCTTGCCTTTCATAGGCCCAATTCCCGCAGACCCCCCAGCACTGATCATCAGCTGTTTGGACAGATGAGGCTCATTGTTTTACAGATTTTCAGAAGTAAACATTGGTATACCTAAAAGAAAAGTTTAAAGTTTGACATTTTTGGAAATTTGCCTTTTTTAAGGAGTTGGTTGAGGACGTTTACACTGTTACACTGTTCCCATGTCTGAGCTGGAGTCAGGTGGTTTAGCCAAAGTCGAACCAAATTTTTTTTAAAAAAGCTCTAAACACATTTAATGTCCTTTGTTTCATCTGCACGGAAAGATAAATAATATGTTCAGCACATAAAATACCTAAAACAATGAGTCTTATCTGCATAGTTTCACTTTCCCCTCCATTTCCCTGAAGGACACTTTCTACCACTCAACTCCCGTCCTTGACCCGTTCCCCAGACTTCGTACTGTGTGACTTAAGAAAACCTCACGTTAAAAACAACAAAAATAATTTCCGCCACCTTTTGGAGGTTTCTACCTGCAGTATGACTGAGGTAATGGCACGTTCCAGTCTAAACGCAGAGCTCTCCTCCCGCCTGCAGTTAATGGAGGATAAAATACGTTGTACATACTGTAAATATCACTCTGTACGTTGGTGTCTGTCTGTGTGAGTCAGTTGTGAAGTAGGGAAACAGTAGCAATTTGAGTAAAAATGGAAAAAAAAAATTACTACAATGAAAAGAAACAATATCATCATAGACATGACGAGTCAGCACCCCGAAAAAGAACCAAAGTTTGGAACTAAAAACAAAATCCACAGCGGTGGAAAGTAACTGAAGCATCAGTACTTCACTTCAGCAGTAACACAGCCCAGCTCTCACCAACAGGTTACTCGCTTGCCCAGCTCCTGTTCTGGCACGACACTGGCCTGTAAACCTCCCCGGTGGTCCAGAACACTGTGGTACGAACACTAATGACAGTGTTTTCAAGTCAGTGTAGCATCAACAGGAGTTAAAGTTACACGCGTTGCTTTAAGTGAAGTTACTCGTTCCACCACTAAAAATGAATTTTCTGTTGTTCAAATAAAAAGAAAAAAGGTTTTGAGGGTTGCTGACAAACTGTAACGAAAGAGTTCTCACCTCTCACCGAGCAACGGAGGGCCGGACAGCGATGGGTCTCTTTCCTTATGTGGTCGTGTCTATGAGATGTGACATAGTGGGTCATCGACCAATCATATCGCTCCATTCACACATCCATCATGTTGTCTGTTGATGTTGGTTATTAGAAAATCACTGAGGATGAAGTAAAGAAGAGTGTGTGTGTGTGTGTGTGTAAATACGTGTGAGAGACTTCCAGTGTAATGTTTTAACTTAAAATCATGTGGAAATGTTGGGAGGTTCCGTGTGTGTGTGTGTGTGTGTGTGTGTGTGTGTGTGTGTGTGTGTGTGTGTGTGTGTGTGTGTGTGTGTGAAGGGGGTCCCTGTTTTAAAACTTGAAGTGTCAGTCGTCATCTGGAGAAATGTGTTGACCTGATGCAGTGTTATGACCTTACCATGACCTTTGAACTTAGCACGACCTTTCCATGGCCTTGACCTTTGGTTGGAGCCACTGATGAAGAGTTTGGCGAAGCCACGTTAAAGCGGCGTCACTTCACGTGAACTTCACCCTGACTTAAAGATTTGAATCTTCGAGTCCCGAACACGAAATCACGCAGTCTCCGTGCGAACACTGATCCTGATTATACGTATCAAACACTAATGGTTTGTTTCCTCGTGAACTGTTCGAGCTGCAGCGGAAGTCAAACTCTTTGAATCGGTGGCTCTGCCTTTGACCTTCTATGCCTGCTATGAACCCAGTAGTCTTAATTCTTTTCTCTTTGCTTTATACCAAACCAAATGGAGCCTTCTGTCCATGCTGTTAGCGGCGCAGCCACACCTGGGTCAACAAGCACCTGAGTTATCTGTGCAGAGCTAGTTGCAGCTTTTGTTGCGTTTAAGGGTTTTTGAAATAACATCCTGAGATGAACTGGAAAACACTAAAGTTTAGAAATCATGCTGCATAATTTTGACATTGCACAATCTTTCTGTTTGCTTCAGTTTTTTCCCAGAAACACCGAATTGTCTGGTCGTCCATGTCCTATAATGTGTTCAGGAAGGAAAAATACAGCCCGGCTCCCTCAGACTGACCTTTTGGGACTTGAATGCAGCTTTAATTCACAGGCTGGAGTTAAAACTTTCATTGACAATCCATCTGGTTCCACTGTTTCTAGCAATGACCCAGGGGTGGCTGTAGTTCTTAGGCCCTTTGTGTGTTTTTATCAAATGCAGTGTGTGTGTGTGTGTGTGTGATCATTTCACATCATGCCTCATTTTAGACAGGAACTGATTTTTTTAGTAGACAAATTAGGATTTTGAATGAAACTGGGCTGGTTTTCCTAAAAGAAATCTCTGAGTCTGAGGTCGATTTATGTTCAGGTTTTCATTTTGAAGACTTTGTAGAGCAAAACATTTGAAAGAAAGCTTTGTAAAATGTTTCTTTACAGCTATTAGCCCAAACTTTAGCAGTTATTCAAGGCAAAGATGCACTTTGAGTATTTTAAAATCTAAATTTAACGCTTGGCTGTTTCAGATTCTCTCTGCGAGATGTTTTTAGGAAAACTAGTCCTGGGTTAAAGTGGGAGGAGATGTGAGAACAACAGTGTTTTGAAGACATGTTGTCGACATGTTTTAATGCTAACAACGATCTGTAATTTGATGTGTGTTGATATGAAACGTATGTTTGTTGGGATCGGGGTGAAAAAACCTTGATTTGTATCGAGTAAAGATGCATTCAACTGTGAAAATAAAAACTGATGCAGTGGCATCACGTTAACCTGCCGCGTCTGAGTCGCTGTCGTCTTCCTGTTATGTTGATGAAATGGATTTATTGTGAATGACTGAGATTTAAATCTAATCTTAGACGCCCTAAGACATCCCCAAGGTGGTCCTCCTTGGTGGTTCAATCCCTGAAGGCTTTGCTTTGCCAATGACCAGCTGATAACCAAGGCAATGTAGCTTTATCTTAGGAGAGGCTGAGACCTTCAGCGAGGCTCTGAAGTTGTGAGAGAAAACAGCTGCAGAAGACTCAGGTGCTGCTCTGGTCATTTACACCACCAAACAACAGGTGGCGCTGCAGTGCAGGCCATCGAAACCAGCATTCCCGCCTGATTAGTTTCACCTGTGTCTTGTTGTCCGGCCTTCACTGGTGCTTTTCGTCCAAGTCCTCCTTTGTTCTTTGGATCCTTGTTTTCCTGATCTGGGGGCTTTTCCTTTGGTCTATCGGACCCGGCCTGACCCGGTTCCCTGTAAGTTTTGTGTTTTTAAGTAACTTTTGGACTGCACAACCTTCGCCTCCTCCTTTAGGCCTTTCCTCTTGAGTTACCTCGAACAGTAACCAAGTAAAGATCTGAAGTTATTTCATTCAGTCACCAAAGAGAAAAATAAAATGAAGATGGAATTGTAAAACAGTAATCCGTATTTTTATTTCAGACAGCAGTGAAATGTATTCGTTGAATTCAGTCAAAACTGATACTGCTAACGAGAAGAGGTTTAACATGAATGTGTTTTACAGCATTTCACATCATAGAAAACATATTTACAGTGATCGTGGCTTCTAGTTTCATTTTGAACGGAAATACAAGAGAATTTGAATAGCTTGCCAGTAACATACAGCGTAGACTGGAAATCAAAGACCAACAGTCGCTGCCTCCATGTTGTGTTGTGGGTCATCGGTGAAGGTGCTAAGATGAAGTGGAGGAGGAGGAGGAGAAGGAGAAAGGAGAGAACGGGAGGACAGAGGAAGGAGCCTCGGGAGAGGTGAGGAGTTGATCGCACCGCGCCGGGTCATCGAGGTTTATTTCAACAAAAGGGTCACTGGAGCAAACGGCTAAAGAAAAGAGACGAGGACAAGAATTCATCAACGTTCAGGCTGTTCCTCTGTTGATCCACGCTGACCTGCGATCAGGTGAACGGTGTCAAATCACAACAAACGCTGATTTCTACACAATGTTGTTAATTTGTGTTTCATGAATGAAAATGTCTTACACGGGTTGTTGTTGTTTTCATTCTGCTGCTCGTCTTCATATAGATAAGCGAACTTTTGGAGAAGACTGTCCCGTTTGTAATCAGGCTGGTCCTCTGAAGCTGGAGGGACTGAAGGACGGACAAAGACGTGAATCGTTAAATGTAGGACGTTTAAAAATCAAATATTGTTAATAAATCCATGTCACGGTCAAAGTTGTGCTGTTATACTGAATATCAGCACGGCTGTGGTTCGGTTATAGTTAGTCACAGCCATGCTGATATTTGGCGGTTTGATAATTACCTTTCTCACCTTGGTTTGGAGTTGTACCGTTCTCTCCAGTGGAGCCGTTTTCCTCGGGCTGTACAGTCGTGCCATTGGCTGCTGGAGCCGGTGGAGTTTCATCGGTGGACACTTCGTCTCTCGGGGCTGGTTGATCTGAGATAAACACAAACCGAGGTACACGTCAGGATTTACACACACTGTCAACCACACTCACACACACACACACAAACAAATACACACCAAGGTCGTCCAGGTACACCGGTTCAAAGGTGCCAATGGGTTCGTCAAGATGGTTGACGGGAACCGGACGCTGAAGGTCAAACGAGTACGTCTGGGCAAACAAGAGTCAGTAATATTTTTAAAAAATGCATAAGAGCATCAAAAAAGTGCTGACTACAGCGAGAGGCTGTAAAATCTGAATTATACAGTAAATTACCCTCGAGACTCTCCGGAGTATGTAGAGGATGACGCACAGAGCAATGATCACCAGGATGATCAGGACCAGGATCACGTAACCTGGAAGCAGAGTTTTCAGTTTTAGATTTAAAGAATTTACTCTATTTACTTATTTGATACTGATGTATATATTTATTTAACACTAAACATGGGTTAATTCAGTGTTTCTGTTGAAACCATTCTTAAGAAACATGTAAGATTAAGTGGCGGTCATGCTGTTATAGTAAATATTCGCACGGCTGCGATTTGGTTGGAGCTGAACAGCCGTGCTGATGTTCAGAATAACGGCATGACCCTGAGTCTGATATCTCTTTTTATAAAACACGTGACAGTTATTTTTAAAACTAAGATAAATGTTCAGTCATTGTAACAATTTAAGATAGAAGATGAACATTAATGTAACGTTAACGTAACGGTCGTTAGAACAGCCTCAGTGCCGTTATTCTCTATATCAGCACTCATGGAACGACTCTGGTCCAATCAGATTCCTCAGTCTAAACTAACTGTTGTATAAAGTAGAACAGCACATGTTGATAATAATAATAATATTCGTCCTTACCCCAGGACGAATGATCGCTGCCTACAGTCGGTACTAAAACAGACAGAGAGGAAGTTCATGTTAAATTCAAACGTAAACACGTCAGTTCATGGTGGTGCTATTACACCACCTGTTGGAGAACAGAAGCAAAAACACATTTCAAGACTGAACCTCAAAACCTCCTGTCGGTCCAATAATACAGAGCTGATGGCACAGACTAACTGGATATTATTAATTGATGGCCTAGTGGTTGGATAGTTTCATATTTATTTTTCAAAGTGACCATTGCAGCGTCTGTCTGCATGCTCGTTATATTTGTCTTGTTTGCCATCGCGTCTACCACAAACCAGACCTCTTTATTTGAGGGTTTTTTCTTGTTAGTGATGGGATGGGTGTACAAGTGCACAGCACTAATGTCTTTATACACCCAGGAGTGTATTTAATGAATACATTTAAGCTTTTTTTGGTTTAGCAGATTTTCATACAAACTCCCACTGAGCACCTCGTCTTTTCAAAGCAGAAACAACGTTACAGAAGCTAAACTATGCACTTGAATTCACAGAGATATCTAAGACTCACTGCTGCAACCAGAAAACAAAGATAATCTGTATATAAGACCTGCAGCACGGCAGGTTTGAATGTGTGGCAGCTCAGACGTGACGCCGTGTTTTTAGAGGGAGTTAAAGTGCTAATGTTTATTTTTGAACGTTTAGCATAAGGTGACATACATTGAGTGTGTGTGTGTGCGTGTGATGGTTTGAGTGTGCGTGCGTGGCGGCTGGCAGGCAGTTGCAGAGAACGCGACATGTGATGGTTGTGGTTTGACACACAGGAAGACGAGCTCGCGGCTCGCAGACTCGTGCATTTGCACTGGTGAGCTACCTGTCTTTGACGAGGTGCTGCCCTTTGTTGTAGTCGTCGTGTCAACGCTTTCACTGCCTGTCCCGCTCTGTGGCACAGTAGTTGGGGCTCTCGCCTCTGCTGCTGTGCTGGCTTCGACTTCCTCTGTTGCGTTAACGGTCACACTCTCTTTCTGGTCATCTCCGGGTGTGATTGTTTCTTGAGTCTGTGAACATCAGAGGTTTGTTCTACACATTCAGAGCCCAACTTTAATCTGCTTTGTCTCAATTAATCTTCATGTTTGAAACTGTACTTGACTGCTGCATTAGAAATATGTTGGTTCCCTACAAAACTCTTCTACGTCGGTACAAGGTAACGGACGGCAGCTGTTACCGGTGAGTCTTGTGGAGGTGGATCCGTTGCGTTCCCTGTTGTATGAGGAGACGTGGGGAGCGCCATGGTAACATCATCTTTAGTTGTATTTTCTGACAATGTGGCTAGGGTTGAATTATTCGTCAAATCTATGTCAGACATGGAGGAAACAAACATGAATTAGCCATACAAACACTTCGACACCGCAGGCCACAAGACAAATGCAGGATGTGGGCACTGTCGCTGGTAATAACACCAAATAGATTCGGGGTGTCATCAGATACGTTATCGGAGTTGACATGACATTATGCAGAAAAATACAGGACCCTAAAGGGCAGGAAACAACAACACATGAAGCACAGTGCAGCTCAGATGGGGATGGTCTAAGTCAATGCAGAATAGCATAGTGTACGTCTGTTCAGTAAAGTTAGGTAAAAGACAGTTTAGGACACGTCAGGACAGTGAAGTACAGCAGTGGTTCCCAAAGAAGCTAAAGATCAAAGGCTGCTGAACCCGGTTACACCCAGCTCCTGTTCTGGCACGACACCGGCTCTGCTCCCTGTTAATGACTAGTCAGTCCCAGATTTACTCTTGCTCGCTCACTCTCCCCTTTTCTGTTCTTAACTTCCTCCTTCATCGTCCTCTTCGCTCTCTTCTCCTCTGCCATTATGTCCGCTGAGGTCCAGTTACACTAACCAGCTCCTGTTCTGGCACGACACCAGCTCCACTCTCTCTCAGCCTGAAAAACCACCTCTTCCTGGTGGCCCAAAACACCTGTCACAGTCTAACAAACTGGGCTAACAGCAGCTACAGCAGCCACAGTTTACTTCACTGTCCATCATAAACTCTGTAAATCACAGAGAGCTGAGGCGGTGCAGCCGGAGGACATCAGACCAGAAAATCTTGTAATCAGCGTGCTATTGTCATTTTAGAAGAACACAACACACTGATCACGATGAATGGCTTGTTGTCTGTCATCACTGTACCTTCATTGGATGGTTCATCAATAGTTTCATTTTGTCCTCTGGAGAGAGAAGAAATCACTAGAACTGAGACAAACAGAGAGAAGTTATTATACAAGGTCACTAAACGGAGTGACAGGTTTTACAATTTAAATGTATTGTCCAGATGTAAATGAACATATAGAAATATATGAAAACAAAGTACCACGAGTAAAAGTAGGACCCATGTCTTTGAATGTGAGGTCACATCACAGTGACGTTAACCTTTGACCTCTGCACTGCTGCTCACCTGTTGATCATCTCTTAACGTCATCTGATCTGTTTAAACGAATGTTCTACGTCTGATATTTGGAATACGCGTCCAAGAACAAGGTAAATACTTCATGTTTAAACATTATTTAACACATCAGATAGAAATGAACAGATCACATGAGGCTTGATGTCCCTGAAAGTTATTTTAGTTATTTTATTTTGATGATTTTGCAGATTTATGGTAGACACTGAGGCTGTAAAAATAAAACTTCCATTCCTGATGAACCAGGTTCGCTCTCTCTGCCTGCGCTCCGTTATACTTCCTGCATGCACCAGGAGTTCCTTGAGTCCTTGAATGAACCTCTTTATTTTTAAAGTCATTCAAGGACATTTTAAGTGTAGATTTAACACTAATATCAAGGCCTTGAAAGTTTTGACTCGCTGAGAGAGTGAAACCACGAGGCTGAGTCGGCGGGCGTCAAAACAAGCTGAACTTGAATTTTGACGTGCGAGTGAACAGATGTTTCTTTTCTGTTTTTTTTTCTTACTTTAAACAAAGTTTTCTACTTTTTATTTTGACTTTCGTGCATTCACTAACACTCCAACAAAAGTTAGAAAAGTTGAAGCAGGTTGGTGTTTGAGTTGAACTCACCGAGGAAGCAGAGGCGACTCAGCAGCTTCATCCTGATGACGAGTTTATTTCTGTCTAAAAATAAGTTTTTAAAGATGGTGGATGATCATCAGCAAGGCAGCGTTGTTTCCCTTTTAGTTTCTTTAATTTGTTCCTTTTTCCACGACCGTCGTCCTCAAACTCGACTCTCACTTCTTCTCTGCAAGCTTTCCGCCTTCTGCTCTCTTCCTCTCTCTCTTTACTCTCTCTCTTCCTATCTCTGCAGCTCTCAGTTGATCTGCCGCTGTCCCTCTTCCTCTCCTTTTCTCTAACGTTTTGATTTTATACTGAATTTTCCTGTTGTTTTTATGGCAAAGCTTTCAGTTTCTTTTGATGAATTCTAGTATAAAACACCATCCTCAAACCTGAAATCTACAGTGTTGTAATAATATCAAAAAGTTGCAGCTCGTTTTATGTATTACGGTAAAATTCTGTTTTTTCCAGAGCAGATGTTGAACTGCTGCAGGGATATTCTTTGCATACTGAGATTTCTCCTGATTCTTTGAACCTTTAAATGATATGATGAACTGTAGATGATGTCATCCACAAACTTCATGTTGAGAAACATTGATCTTAAATTCTTGTGCTTCTTTCCTGTTTCACACGATGGAACGAGAAAAGTCCATCGTGGTCCAAGAAGAAACAGTTTTCTCAGTTTAGTTTGGAAGAACTTTTGACCCGACTGAGCACCTTTTGGGATGAACTGGGCCGCTTGTTGGGACTCTTCATTTTACCATATTATATAAAATAAAAAGTAGAACTTTGTTCTACTTTCTGTGTAAATGCTTGTAAATGCAGGTTTGGCAGCGGAGTGGAAGCTGAACGTGATTTTTTGCTGTGCATCTTGTTCCCCTTCATCCTTTATCACCTCTCTCCTCGTGCTCTTTTTGTCTCTGGTACTTTTTCTTTCCGCCTACATCGTTCTTTGTTTTATTGTTCTCTGCATTAACCTTTTCCTCTCTGCACTCCTGTTTCTCAACGTGTCAACCTACCCTCTCTCTCTCTCTCTCTGTGTAAGGCTCTCCCTTTGTCTCTCTACCCTCAGTATCGCTCAGTATTCAGGAACTGAGTCACCGACCACAGCGCTACATCGGCACAGGATGCTCGCTCTGTCTTTAACACATGCAACCTGTTTAGCAGTAATTCTCAACAACGTGAGGCCTCCACAGCTTCGTGCTAAAACTCCAGAGTAGCGTCTTAAAAGTTATTTTAAAAACAGCTTTTGTGGCTCTGCGCAGTGTTTGCTCTCTGGAGATTTTCCGGCTCATGCTTTGCTACAAGTTGGAAAAATGAGTTTGTCGGTGTCTGTGGTGGAAAACGTGCTGCATCCTCCACGTAAAGCAGCGGTACTGCATGATATATACATGTGTACTATGTAGAAGGATTAGCAGTAACATGCTCAAACATCAGGCTCTGATTAGTGGAATTAACCCTTTAATGTGCAAGCACATAATGTGTCTAAATGCACTGTGTTGCTGCGACGTGATTGGCTGATTAGATATATCGGGTTGCAGGTGTGAAAGGTCGAAACTGAAACAAGATTTCTACCTTTAAGATTTCATTTCACGTAAAAAAAAATGTAATCTGCAAAGCAACAAACAAAGTAAACAAATATATAAAAGACCACCTGAAATATCTGAAATCTGAATTTTATTGATCAATCATTGCTCATAAATCAAAGAAAGTTAAGTCGTCTATGATGACATAAGCATCATCTGCAGACAGA
Organism: Nibea coibor; assembly: GCA_023373845.1. Taxonomy (NCBI): domain Eukaryota; kingdom Metazoa; phylum Chordata; class Actinopteri; family Sciaenidae; genus Nibea; species Nibea coibor. The sequence continues at coordinate 1,319,123 of CM041729.1, forward strand.
CACACCAGCCAAACAAACATCATGGAGTAAAATGCTTTTTTAATATGCTAACATGAACGGAGCTGAGAGAGCGCAGAGCAGGCGGAGCGGGCTGAGATTCGCTGTGGAGGAGGGTTGTGGAGTGGAGCTTCCATCGGCGCCAACGTCTGAACGAGACATAAAACATTAACGTAGAACATTTCTCACAAAAGGCTCCTGTGGCATCTTCTCTCAAAGCCGACTAACACTGTGCTAACGTGAAGAAGACAGCTGAGTGAACATGGACCAGAGGAGGTTCAGTTTACCTGGGGAGGGACTCTCTTCATCTGACCATGGTTGTTCAGTAGTCACGTCTTCATCAGATGTGTGTATGTGTACTGGTGGAAAATCATCATAATTTGACAAGGACAGAAAAAAAATAAACTTGGTTAAAACTGCGAGAACTAACAACCAGCGGTAAATAATCTGACGTCTGTGACCAGCTGAACGGCACCAAGTCTCACACACCAACTATTTCACTGATTCTGGTGAAACTGGATCATATTTTATGGAGAAAATGTTTCCTGGTTTTCCCTCTGATGTGAGGTCAGAGGACGCTGACGGAGGAAGACAAGAGTAAATCTGGGACTGACTTTTAGTGGTTGGTGAGAGCTTGGTGAAATAAAAGGCTGAAAGACAGACGCCGAGCTGGGCTGACTGCTGCTGGACTGGTCAGTGATATTAGCTGCTGCTGGGTCTGCTGTAATGTTGTTTTTGATAATTAACACAGAGCACAGAAACATCTTACAAGAGACCTGATTAATAAGAACAATGAGAACACAACAAATGTCATGTTAACTTCCCTTTTTTTCTTCTTCTTCTTCTTCTTCCCGTCACTAACCTCACCCAGTTTTGCACCTTCAGGCTGCCATGCAGCTCAAGGCGTCAGGTTCTCACATTGTTCTCACTTCCTCATGTTGTGGTCAGCGGCCTCTCGTTTTGCTGACTGAACTGTCCGGTTGTGGCCGCGAAAACAGTTTCCAAGAAGCGCACATAGACTGTCGCCTTCTGTAGAGTCTGTCTGCATCAGGAAAAGTCCTGCAGTGTCGGGCCCAGCGTTATCTCACCAACCACTAAAAATCAGTCCCAGATTTACTCTTTTCTCTTCTTAGCTTCCTCCGTCAGCGTCCTCTTCACAGCGTCCTCTGCCATTATAGAAGCTGCTGACTCTGGTCACACTGCCCAGCTCTGTTGTCACTGTACCTAGAACATAGTATATACACTCGTCATCACTGAATGTGTCTTCAGTAGTTTGTCCTCTGGAGACAGAAGAAATCACTAGAACTGAGACAGAAACAGAGAGAAGTTATTATACAAGGTCACCAGACTCCTGCAAGAGCAGTTCACTTCACTGTCCATCAGGAAACTCTTCAACTTTCTCGACATGGTTTGATTCTGGTTCTGTTCGGTTCGACACTGGTTGGAAACAGCAGCACAGACTTACCAGCAGCCAGTATCATCAGGTGAACCTTCATCCCTGCCATCGTCATCACCTCCTGTCGTCTTATTCCAAACAGTCAAACGTGAAAACACGAAAGTTGACAGTGTTGATCAAATACTGTAAACCGGTCGCGTCTCCTCCGTGTCTGAAACAGGAACCAGCAAACCACAGACAGGCCCTGGTTGGTGCAATTGATCGACTGTAATGTGCCAACCCCACTGGCCACTGCTCTATCCCACAGAGAGCACTCACCCTCCTGTAGAGTGACAGGTTGGTGACTTTTTAAATGCTGTAACTGTGACAAACTTTTCAAAAAGAACACTGTAAATTAAATTAAATTAAAGATCATTAACTAAGAGCAGAACTGAAACAAAAAGACGTTTCTGTCCTGCTGAGAGAGGCGTGCTCTCTCTGACATGTTCCCTTGGTTGTACTGCATCATATAAATAATGAAACACAGCAAAGAAATTATGACATCTGCATGACAGACTTTCTGAAAACCAGTTTATTCATTTTAACATTCATTTTGGCAAATCATTTCCAAAAGGAGACGAGAGACAGAAGAAACGTGTCCCAGCTGTGTTTCACCAACAGGTGGCAGCGTCCATCCTGTGCCGTCTCCATGGTGACACAGTCTAATGATGAGTGTTTGAAGACGTCTGGAAAACAGTATCTGTGTTGTTGAGTTTCCACGTGTTGGACGAGTGAACAAACTTCAAAAGGACAAAAATGGAATAAATTCATGAGAAAAAAGCAAACACACTGAGAGAAGTGCAGATCTTATAAAACATTAAAAATACATCTTCCTTTTTATTCTTGCACTAAAATCTCTGCGCAGGTCAAAGTAAGGCTTCGTCATTATTCTGTGCACATGAAGACACATCAGGAGAACAGGAAGACACGACTGATCACCGATCCATCACGAACCTTGATTCAGAAGTTTGTCACTCATCTTTAAAATTGAAATAACAATGACGATTTCACGATGACGTGTGAGAAAACAGATTCAAACAAGTGAACACAGTCACTGGACATTTCTACAGGTGCACAATAACAAAGAAGGAGACGTTTGGAGGGAATGGTTTGTTACACTGATCAGGTAACAGTCCCTGCTAACTGAGAATCTTTGTTTCCATCCGGATGTGATTTTTAAAATGGCAGAGCAGAAAGCTTGCTGTGTCTCACTCGCTGGAGTGGTTGCAGTAAATGTAAGTTGTGATGTATATCCATATTCTGGCCGCCAAATGTCGCTTTTGCTCTGCAAAGTTGGCGAGAAGAAGCAGTAAACTGTTGTGATATTAACTGAAGTATTCAAATTGAGACACAGCTGATCTGGTTTAAATTTTTTCACATTAATTTGTGCAAAAATGTCAGAAAATATAATTTAGAACGATTTGCACAAATGTATCCAACATGGATTTACCTTCAGAGTGATCTCCTTCATCTACAGACGGTAAATATCCACACTCACACGGGAAAAGGTCAAAATATTCAAGTGCTGCCAGGAATATCAACATATCGTACATAAAACAACATTTTATTACAATATCCACATTAATTACTCATGTTGCATTACTTAGTGTAACGTCTGTGCATATTTTGTGCTGGTTCTTTGAGAAGCATTCAGTCTTCTGCTGGTGGCCACTAAGCGGCTCCTTCTTCATGTTTTCTCCCGTTACTCCCCGTCAGGACAGTCCGGTGCGATGCTGTGCTCCTGGGCGATGGCGGCCAGCTCTTTCAGGAACTCGGCGTACAGCACGATGGCGAACACTCGGCTCTTGACTTGCGGGGGGATGGGAGGGCACGGCGGCAGGATGCCGAGGGGAGGCAGAGCCAGAGCGTTCTTCACAGATCCATTCGGGAGAGACGGGTCCAGGATGAAGTCGCCGTCCTGAGACTGGAGGCACTCTGAGACACATGGAGGAAATGTTAGACCGTGAAGGTGTACATGCTTCAAACTTCCCTCAATCTACAGCTTCCAACAACAGATCTGAAGCTGCCGGAGAAGAGAGACAGACGCCGAGCTTTACCTCTAAACTTGCTGTCTTGGTCTTTCACTAACAAGAACCTCCAGGCCTGAGTGACGAGGGCAGAATAGTCTGGTCTGGCTGCCATGAAGCGCTCGATCTGAGCATGCACGGACACCAACACCTACATTAGAAGTCAACACAGTATCGTTATTTACATGACAAACAATTAAACATCGGGCGTGTGTGTGTGTGTGTGTGTTACCTGGTAGAGCGTTCGGACGTTGGGCTGGTTGTGGTCGTCCGTGCTGAGCAGGAAGGATCTCAGCAGAGGTTGCGGGTACGACACCAGCTGTGCCAGGATTCCCGTCACCAGCAGGTTCACAGCGATGGAGTTTTCCAGAAGGTTCTCCAGCCGGGACAACAGGACGCTGATGAACGGACCTGGGGCATCATGGGAGACTGCGGGTTAGTATTTCTGCCACATGTAAACACAACACAGCCTACAAACCAGTTTAGAGTCAAGCTAGATGAATTTCTGATATAGACCTCTGGTTTTCAGGTCATATTTTTACATTACATTAAACTAATGCAGTTTTCTAGACACAGTCTGCTGGTAGGACACGGGTTACTCAACCATAAAGCCTCTTTCAGTTTATCTAATGGATGTTTTCTGCTCCAGAAAGCTTCAACATCTAATTCACTTGTGCTTGAAAGCACAGACCTGTGAAGGGAACTCCGTGCCCTCTGCTGCCTTTCTTACAGCTGCTCATCATCTCCTCTCTTTCCTCTTCATCTTCTTTGTCCTCCTCCACCACCTCCTCCTCGCTGTCATCCCACAAGGAGCTGAAGACAAATTCTCCGACAAGTTCTTCCTCCTCTTCCTCCAGCGTTCGCCTCAGCGCTTGGACCCGCTTCCTGAATGTGCTGATGTCGTCTGCGATGTCGTCACAGTCCGGCTCCACGCCCAAAGCAAGCATGAGCTTGCGGTATCGAGACAGGAAGTCGTCAGTGTTGGTGACTTTGCCACCAGGTGGACTCAGAGACTTGGCCAACGAGTCATGTGGCTCGGATTCTGAGCAGCCGTTGGGTAAAGCCTCTAAACATGGCGTGGGATGTTGTGTGTTGTGGCGCGTGTGCGTGTGGTTAGTGATAGTAGCTGTGAGGTCGGTCAGTTTGCAGTTTTGTGTAAATGTGTTGTCGTCATCAGCGTCATCACATTCGTCGATGATGTGATTCTTGGCATTGAAGCCATTGGTGAAAAACGGACGTCTCTTTGGCTCTCCTTGTCCTCTCTCATCAGTCCTCTCTATCTCATCTTCCTCCTTCCATCTCCACATCTCCTTTCCACAGTCCTCACTCCTCCTCCTCACCTCCTTCCCATAATCCTCACTCCACCTCCTGTCCTCCTTCCCTCCGTCCTCGCTCATCCTCCTCGTCGACATTATGCTGTTAACTGTTTCTATTACCGTCCTCCCCGTTGTCGTCAACATCGATGTTATCGTTGTCGTCGCTGCTGTCGACACTCGTTGGCCGTTCGAGATGCTTCCCCTCGCCCGCCGATTTGCAGCCATGATTCGCTCCAAAATGGCCGCCTTTGTGTCCTTCTGGGCGACGAGATCGTAGACCAGAACGTCGTCCTGAAACTCGGACTCCTCCACGTACGAGCCGTGCACCAGCTTAGTCGCGGTGCGTCGCATCTCCTGGATGTGTCGAGGAGGTAGAGGAGGAGGAGCAGCAGTGGAAGTGCAGCTGTTTGCTAGCATGCCTGATAAAGACAGATCGTCCTCTGCAAAAATGTCATCCCACTCCAACTCCAGGGCAGAGCTGGCTCTTCCTGCCTGGTTGCCTGTGGAGATGGTATCTGAGGAGGATGGGGTAGGGGAGACGGCCAAAGGCGGAGGAGTGTCAGCCATAGAGCAGATAGAGTCACTCTTGACTCGTGTTATGACCTCCTCCTCTTCTTCTATGTCATCCCCTGGTGTGTCAGATTGGTATTCTTGAGGTGAAGGGTTGATCCCGTCATACGGAGCTGACCAGAACTGACATGCCCTGCAGGAAAACAAAAACATCAGTGGTGTCATTCTCTGCAATCAGCACTCCTCTGTGAAAGTGACACCAGAAATATGCCCAAAACTATAATAAAGTCCATCCCCTGAGTTTATATTGGAGAACATGAAGTTGAGACTGACCTGTGGGAAGTGGAGATGGCCTGACGGGCATCCCAGAGGTAGTGGAGATAGTTTACATCCATCAAAAAGTCTGAACCGCGACAGTAGCCAACACTGTCTGATACTGACAGATCTGACCGGAGACAGAATCGAAGTTAGCATCAAGATATGTCAGATGATTGTGCTGTAAGTCTGTTGGTCGTACTGACCTGCTCCTTTGGGCCAGTGGATGTGGTGCTCTGAGTGTACATTTGTGTTGTCCAGGTTCTCAGGGCACCAGGAGGGCATGAGGAGCAGGAATGAGGCAGCGCTGGAGGAGTAGCAGTCCCTCTGCTTTAAGGAGCAGCGCTGCTTCCTGGTCAGGTGGCTGCAGGGAATCAGATACCTGAGGAGACGACGGATCCTGGTCAGTCACAGCAAACATCACGGCTCAATCCAATGCCAGAAAATGCTTCAGACAAAACATTCAGACTGACCTGAACACCAGCTGCAGCATGACGTCTTCACAGAAGAGACCAATCAGAGTCCTGAACAGAGCCAGAGACACCGTACCCAACTGACGGACGCAAATGGTTAAAGGTCAAAGTGAAGCTCACTTACTTAGAGTCACAGATCATCAAACAGTGGACTGTAGTTCAATGTGTTACCTGGAAAGGTGTGTTGACCCTGCTGACCAGTGTGTCCAGGATGTGCACGTTGTCATGTGTGTGTAGCAGGATGAAGGACAGGAAGGGCTGCAGGAGGGCGGGCTCAGGGATGGAGCGCAGGAAGAGGTCCAGGTACGCCGTGGTGGTCATCACCTCCTCCACGGTCAACTACGCGTACGCATAAATGTTTACGAAAACACAAATGTGATTACATTAAAAACTATACTGTAGTTAAACCCTGCTGGAATTAATGTAAATTATCAAAGTCTGCTGAGCTGAGCTGGCGTGGTGTACCACAGGGTTCAATCCTGGGTCCAATCCTTTTCACTGCACATGCTCAATAATTATCTGATTTAAGTGCATCCTTATCACTATTATGCAGATGATACCCTGCTATATTTTTTAAAATCAATCAAATGACCTCCGTCAAATCTCTACCTGCAAGGCTGCCTAACAGCTTACTTACTCACCTTGTGCAGAGCAGGAGCCATTACAGGCACCAGGAAGCCGTTGTAGATGTAACCCAGCAACTGAGACCGGATGGAGGGATGAGCGACCTGAGATGGACGGACATAGAGTTAGCCACAGCACTGCCATTCATTGCACTGGTGTGTGTGTGTGTAGATTACCTTGGTAACAGCACTACAGAAGTCCAGGGAGTGCAGGAAGTGGACGAGGGCTGGGACCTGTTGACCCAAACACCAGGTGAGAGAGACCTCATGGTTCATCATAATCCCTTTTCCCACATATAAAACCTTCATTTGTCCGTTCGTTCACTTAATCTCATTCTGTCATTGACAACCAGTTCATTACTGTGATGAGGTCATTTATTAATCCATTCACTCGCTGTGTGGTCGTCATGGTTACCTGCTGCCAGTCATCCTCGTCCAGGTAGTGCCAGTCTTCACTGTAAACCTGCAGCCTGGCTGGAAGAGACGAGTACAGACCGGACAGACCTGTGGCCAGCACCTGTAAACACACACACACACACACACACACACACACACACACAGGGCTTAGCAACACAGTTACATGGATACAGGTGAGATATGCACACACCGACACAAACACACACAGACACACACACATGCTTTTGTGGAAATTAAATTCCAGTGCAGATTAGTGTGTTATTTTTATAAACTGCAGAGAATGAGGGCACCTTTAAACAGATGAGAGACAGGAAGAGGATACACGTCCGGGGAATGTGAAGCTACAGCTGTCAGATGATTAGCTTAGCTTAGCTTAGCTTAGCTGTAAAGGCTGGAAACAGTGGGACACAGCTAGCCTAGCTCTCACCCGACAAAAACACCATCTATCGTTTTACACTTCAGTTTTTGTCTTGATTAAACAAAGATGATATAACCAGTCAATTAGTGAGATATGGAGGTGCTAGCTCGAGGTGCTAGAACCAGGCTAGCTGTTTCTCCCTGTTCCCTGAGTTTATGCTAAGCTAGGCTAACCAACTCTTGGCTATAGCTTAATAACAGAGAGAGAAAAAGAGAAATGAGTCGAGAATTAAAGGAGAAAACATCATCAGCATCCTCATTAATAACAACAACAGCAACAGCATCAACAGCAGCAGTCTCGTTAACAATCAGGCAACCGTCCAATCACGTGCAGACTTACTAATCCCTCTCTCTGCGTATGAGCCAATCCTGCGCTGGGTTACTAATCTAATCTGCTGCATAAAGATTGAGGTCAGAGTGGTTACACGGGTTTAAGTCTGACACACACACACACAGCACATGCTCGGCTTTGCTCGCCCTTTCACATACACACTCCCTCCCTCTCTTTCTGCCACACAAACAGTAAAAGCAGAAACTAGCAGAGATGGAGCCAAAATGGCCGACACCGGGGTTCCACGCTCAGCACCATCACAGCACACCGCACGGTACATTTGATGTTTACTGTCCTTCTGTCGCCACTATCTTGTCCCTGTTTGCCACCTTTCCTGCATACGTTTCCCAGTATGAGCCGTGAGGAAACAGCATGAGCTCATTAGTTTATTACATAATGAGAAAACAATGCAGGCCGGAGATGAATGGAGAACAGCCATCTCATCCACGTTATGATGAATGTAGTTCAATTCCTAGCATTGCTATTCATTTGTTTCAATGCATCTACCTTCACACAAGCTCTCTTATTTAGTGACTCTTTGTTTCCTCGAAGGAATAACTTTAGGAAACTTTGTACAAAAGAGGCAAGCAAGAGCAAAACAATGCAGCGTTTAAGCAAAGGGCTAGTCCTGAATAAATTCTTGACATTTCCAGACTTTTAGACGCTCGGTAGACTCAGAGACGACCATGAAACTTGTACCAATAGAGAGCTGTTGCCTTGTGTTGGAATGAACCATCAAGGTTTGTTGATGAATCATCCAAATGTGATGTCTGGCAGGCTGTAATTTAGCAGCAGTTCACGTGTTTGTGTTTGTGTGTGTGTGTGTGTGTGTACTTACAGGACAGAAGTATGTGTTCTCCGCGATGTGCTGGGCGACTCGAGGATCGGCGGCCGACAGAGACATGATGAGCAGCAGAGCATCTCTGGCCTGCTGACCCACCGTACCCTGTCTGAGGGAGAGAGACGATAACGGATGTTTTGTAAACATCCACATGTCTGACCACGTGAATGTACCCTGAACGTGTGTGTACCATAAATGTTTAGCACTTTGCCTTACTAGTGTTTATGTGTGTGTAGCTGTCTGTGTCTACCATATCTGTGTGTGAATTATTACTCTACCCTACCGCTGTGTGTGTGTGTACCCTTCCAAATGTGTGTATACCTTTGTGTCAACCCCATCTGTCTGCATGTGTATCTACCCCATCTATTTGTGTATACCATACCTCTGTGTATATTTGTGTGTGTGTGTGTATTTGTACCTTTCTAGTGTTTTGTGTGTATACCCTACCTGTGTGTGAACAACTGTTTATGCACATGGGTTTGTTTGTGTGTATACCTGTGTGTGTGTGTGTGAGTACACCTACCTGTGTGTGTACGGTATGAGCAGGGAGAACAGCAGGAAGTTGGCGGCTCCTTGGTCCTCACTGGTGTGGAAGAACAGCTCCAGCACTGAGGGGTCTTTGACCAGAGCCACACAGAGCTGATTCAACAGGAGAACCAGCTCCGCCTCCACCACACCACCGCTGTCTGGAGAGGGGGGGGGGGGCGCACAGGTGATTAACTACCCAGGTAACTGTTTAAACATCTTAGCAGCTACACCTGCAGCAGGTTCCACATTAACTACTTAATACCAATTAGCAGCTCAACCAACTTCAGACTTCCTGCAGGGTCGTACAAAGACGGATCAAATGTAACACTGACTGAGGTGCGCTGATAAAGACCTTCGAGTACAGATGTGAGAGTTATGAGCGGTTTCACCACCATCTCACCGGTTCCAGCTCCAGCACAGGAGGCCAGCAGCATCATGAGCGGCCGTAAAACTGGTTTATGGTGCAGTAGAGGCTGCCTGGCCTGAGACAGAAGCATCTGGTACATCCTGAGCTGCTCCAGCTTCATGTCTTCAGTAAACTGCCTCCTCAGGCTCCACAGAAACAGCCTCTCCATCACACCCTCCAGAACCACAAACTCCAGGATCGGACCCATCGCTCCCCCTGGTGACGGTACATAACAGGCATGAGACCAGAAACCGTACACCACAGTCACACGATGGCGCTTCTTTGTTCTCGTACCTTGCCCCGCCTCTTCCTCCATCAGCAGGAAGAGCATGTGTTCCACATAGTTCTGGACGGCGCTGGCTTCGTCAGCCGGGATGGGACCGAGGCGTAATGCTCCAGAGCTGCTGCTACTAGAGCGGAAACTCAGTGCACCGGTGCTGCCACGACCCGGCTCGTGTTTCTCCAGGATCTTCACCACCTGCGAAAAGTCACACGCCACCAACTGATTTTGGTGAAACTGGATCAGCAGCTGCTATATTCAAACTTAATTTGCATTTATAAACAAAGAATAATAAAATTTGAATAATTCTCAGAAGTTTCAGACGTAACAGATCGATGTAGGAGGGCCGAACAAGTGGTCGATACATGAAAGAGGAATGTGATTCACTGTCTGGACTTGTGTTAACCTTTGACCTCAGCTGCTTCAGGGCCACACACACACACACACACTCAAAATACACTTGCACACACACAGACGGGGGGAGTGTGTGTGGGTTTTCTTGGCGAGTGTAGAGAGGTTTGTTCTAAATGGATCCTGTGTTTAAGGGCCAAAGTCTGGGTCAGTAACACACACACACACACACACACACACACACACACACACACACACACACACACAGTGTCTGCCAACCATTATGAGGAAAATAGGACAGAGTGAAGAGAGTGAGGTTCGAAAGCGTGACAAAAAACAAGAGTTTGTCTGAGATGACTGACTGACTGACTGACTGACTGACTGATTGATTGATTGATTGATTGATTGATTGATTGATTCCATTACCTGAGCCCAGTGGTTCTTGAACACGATCATACAGGTCTCGGGGTCCACCCCTCTCAGTGTGAGAGACCTCTTCCGGATGCCCCCGACAACCACCGAGGCCATCATCTTGCCTGGCTCGTCAGGCTATAGCATGTTCCAGCTCAGCGGGGTGTGGGTTGGCTGTCTGATGGAAGGAGGGCCAGGGGAGGGCATTAGCTGGCTTTCTTAGCCCAGGATCAGGCTCTTTCCCTGGGCTTGTTGGGCAGCTTCTGGCCTGCAGGAGATAGAGGCGGACAGACACTTTTTATTCCTCTGTTGAGTTCAGAGATACTGTTCAAGTGAACGCAGCATGAGAGGTCACTGAGCTCATATACTGCAGGACTCCACGAGGGGTTCAAGAAATGATCAGCTGATCATCAAACTGTGTTTCTATAAATGCTAACAAACGACAGAGCAGTCTCTGTCTGCGTGTCTTTTGTCCAGAAGCTGACAGGAGCTGAGGCAGGAACAGGAAGTACGGTACTTCAGCAGCAACAAGGCAAACAGGAAAAATGTGAATGCATCCGAGTCCCACCCTGGGCGTTCCAGGACATTCCAGGAATTCCCATTGGAGCTGTCCAAGAAATCTTCTACAGTAAACCAACCTGTGTGCTGCTGCTGCGACGACATGGATGAGCGAGCCTGCTGCCTGTAGTCCTGAGAGAGAGAGAGAGAGTTTACAAATCCATCCTTCAACATCTGGGACTCTAATGAGTGTGTATGTGTGTGTGTTTGTGGGATTTTGGTCTAATTTCCTGTTTGGATCATCGAGTTGTCGTTAGTCTGTATGAGAAGAATGAATGAATGAATTCCCCAAGACGAGAATCAAAGTACACGACTGTTGTTGGAGCCGTGCTGAGTCTCGGAGTTTGGAGACGTTTCTATCAAAGTAGTAGTAGTAGTTTACATGGAATGCTGACAGGGAGCAAGTGTCATGCCAGAACAGGAGCTGGGACACGTAACTGGGCCTCTATGGACATAAAATTTACTTTTGTTTTTTTTCAGAAACACTTGGTTGGTGTAATCTCACAGTCCCCCCTTGGTAATGTAGGAATGTATGTGTGTGAGCGAAGTAATCTGAAATGAGACGGTGATGTTTAATCCCTGTGTGTGTGTGTGTGTGTGTGTGTGTGTGTGTGTGTGTTATAAGGTCAGACAGTCACATGCCATCACACAAACCAGGGATTAAACACACACACACACTGACAGGAAGTGTTTAGATTCAGATTTTCTGACCTATTTTTTTTTTTATTCACAAAAAACAGACGCACGTTTGTCTGATTGAGTTTTAAATTCTGACGATCAAACCTTTAAGTTTCAGCTGTTGCTCCGTCACATTCTGCACACTCATAGATTTTCACAGACACTGATGTTGAAAGCGCACACGTGTTAATCTCCTGTTGGTTTCGAGGTCTTTGTGACTGAAAACAGCTGTTTGTTTCTCACAGAAAACTGTTTGCAGTCCCTAAAACAGCCCACAAACCAAAATCTGTTGGTGCAATCCAATAATCAGCCGATCATCAATTTAAACATTCAGTTCATAAAATATCACGTTCACATCTCAGATACTTTTGCTTAAACTTAAATGATTGTTTGATTGTTGCAGATTCATTTTTCTGTCAATCAAACTAATTATTCAGTTACATCAGGCACCTTTTGTCTGAATGAGTTTCCTCTTTTATTGCTGATGACAACTTTCCAGACTGCAGTAAACAGATTCATCCTGCAGACGTGTGAAATGTGTGAACAAAGTAACGTGCAGCAGTTTATGCAGCAGGGTTTGACATCTGCTGTTTGAGTGATGGAAGAAGTATCTGTGAAAATACTCCAATACAACGTCCTGCATTCAAAACCTTAGTAAAGTGAGTAAAAGTATACGAGAACAGTTGTGTACAACTTTGATCATTAAATGAACTCTTACAGTAAAAAGTACAGTACTCAGCTGTGACAGTACAAACAAACCTCAAGTACTTAGTAAGCCTGCAGTACTCGAGTAAATGTACTTTCTGGTTGAGGAAACTCCATCACTTAGCTCATTGTTTGTCAGCTGACCCTGAACGCACCGCCGTACAGTGTGTATGTGCGGGTCAGTTGGTGTCACTGAACTGTGTGAGCACGCTGCTCCTTCTTAATACTTCTTACCTCACACACACATACACACACACACACACACACACACACCTGAGTGTGTGTACCAGCATTACTCAGCAAAACACACACACACACACCTGACCGAGCAAAGTCAGTAGAATAAAGTAGAAGAAACACACACACACAACATGACAACAATAGCCTCGTGTATAAAGGGAACTTCTGTGTGAGTCTGTTTCTAGAACTTTGGTTTTCTGTTTCAGTTAAATTCACTTTTTTGTTATTTTCTTTATAACTGAATCTTTAATCTGTTTATATCATCACTGTAATCTGATTTATATCTCTGACTGAACATTTAATACTTTTATTACTTCATATTTTGCCTTTAAACTCAGATTATTCTCTCTGGATATTATTTAAAGTTCCACACATCATCATGATGACTTTACAGCCTGAGCTGAACCTTCATGAGGCTGTCAGACGGATCTTACCTCGGCTGAAGGAATGTCAGTCTGTCTTCCTGCTCCAACAAGCAGACAAACAAACAGAAGTGAAGTGTCTTTAAACTCTGTCCATAAATCGTGAATGAATCCGCAGGTCTCTGTCTCTCTTTAACCGGATGGTTTTTGTTTGTTTCGACCCGTTTCTGACCGCAGCTCCGCTCCTCAGGCTTTAATCCGCTCAGCCGTCAATCACTGTGCTGCTAGGTAACCATGAGGCCCGCCCACAGAGGCGGTAAACCACGCCCCCAGGAGAGCCCGTCTGAATATACTGCGATATATGTTTTATATTTACAATATATGTTTTATATCTAAAATATATGTTTTATATGTATGTTTTAAGTGTACTTATTTACTTTACGTTATTATCTCCACATGAACTGGCATGTAGAGACTTATATTTTATTTATTTATTATTTCTACATTCATTCGTTTTCCATGACGACTTATTCTTATCAGATGTTACTAAACTTCTCACAAGGTTTTATTTAAATAAGTTGACCAAACTCAGATACTGGACCATAAAATAAGTGTAGTTTAATTTAATGATAAAATTGTTTTTGTTCTTGCTTAAGTAGTATTTAAGAACTTCAGCTCAGTGTTTGTCACTTACTAAAAATAAACGTTTCTGTTCAGATGTATTTGAATGTGTTTCAGTTCACTCCTCTTCCATCAGAGGTCCGTGTGTAGTGTGACTCCTCTGCAGACACCTGCTCCTGTCTGCAGAGGAGTCACTGCTGCGCTCTGCTGGCAACATATGAGAACTGGAACTGATTTAATTACACAAACTGTGAATTTGTTCGTGTAATATTAAGTAATTAAGTAATATTAAATAATATTCTAACAGTGTGAGTTCATGAACAGCTTGATCATATTCATAAAGAAATCCTGTGTGAAGCTTTAAAATGAAACTAAAGTTTCACACATGAACCTGCTGCCAGTCCAGACCTGTTAACACCTGTTTACATACCTGTCCCACCTTGCTTGTTACCTGCTCAGCTTTGTGTTGAGTCTGTCTTTCTGCACACACAATGGACCTCCTGTTGAAATCATTTGCATCTTTTATTATTCATAATGTGCATTCTTATGCAGGTCAGCCGTGTGGCTCCATGGGAGGTGGATTGGACTGAAGTCTCAGGTGTAGGTTGCATTAATATGAACACTGATGATGTGTGAATATATAGAGAATACAGAGTATGTGTGTGTGTGTGTGTACATAGCACATATAGCACAGACACATATATTTTATCTGTATGTTCTGCAGATAAAGGCCCTTAAACTCAGATACTTTCAGTATTTTTACATTCTTTTTGTGGCTTTGTGTTGGTGAGTTTACATTCAGTCAGTCTACGTGTTTCCTTTCACGGTTCTTCATTAAAACAAGTCATGGTGGAGTTTTGTAAGCTAACGGCTAAGCTAATTGTCCTCCATGTTTGTTTGTGTTTTCAGTTGGTGACGTCACGGCCCCGCGCGGCGCGTGCTGCGGCTCCGTATCTTGAGCTCGCGACCGGGAGCAGAGTGAGGGGGGTGACAGCAGGAGGCTCGCGCGGAGTTCAACCGGAGAAAAACACTAAAAAAAACAGTTAAACTTGGACAAACAGCCGGTGTGAGGCTCTGTTAGCGGCCCGGAGCCCGTCACACACACTGCCCAGCCGGTTCACGGACTCTGGGAGTCGGTTCGGCTCGGTAAAGTTGGCGCTGTTCGGGGTGAACTTGTCCCGAGTTTGTTGGATGTTAGCGGCGGCGCGGACGGAGCAGTAACGATGGTGCCGTCTCTGCTCTGACTCCATTTTCCTCCTCTGGCAGACGGACAGGAGGAGAACAGAAGGAGGCAGCGTACGGAGGAGAGACAGGAGGAGGAGGAGGAGGAGAAATGGCCGAAGCTCGGACCGAGGAAGAGGAGGAAAACATGAGGAGGGACGCCCGGGAACAAGTGGTTCGACGACAGCCCAACAGCTCCGGAGGTAAAACCGGCCAAACAAACCAACTCATGTCGCCCATTTCACACCTGACACCGGGCACAGTGTCCGTACCTGTGCGGAGAAAAAGTTGTCACAAGTGAGTTAGACTGGAAATACAAGCCTCAGGTGAAACTACAGACAGTCAGCATGTCTGTGACTCCGTCTGTGGATCCATGTTAGACTCAGCACAACTTACTTTAAACCTCTAAAGGTGACACATGCTCCATTAATCCATCAATAAGTCATTTATTGGAAACTATTTCGATGTTTAATTGAGTATATGGGTCAAAGGTCACTGCTTTCACCTGCCTAGGTGTAAATAATTCACCATATAATCAGTGTGGTGTCAGTTAATTGAGGGAAGAGCCGCCGCCATATTTGTAGTCCTCGCTCTTTGATCAAACCACCTGTCAATCAAAGCGTCCATCTCTTAATCCTTCGTTTATTTGTAGTGGCTACCTCCATGGCTCCATAAGTCCCCATGTTAGACAGCAGAAATAAACATGTTTACAGCCTGGTACAAAAACAGTTTTGGTCTCTGTAGCTAATTTCCCCGTTCATGACAACTGTACTGAGGGTGAATTTATATACAACTCACCTGTTCACATTATATTAAGGCTTAAAGTTATGCAGGATTAAGAGCGCGGACGCTTTGATTGACAGGTGGGTGGCTTGTTTGAGCACAGAGGCTTCATTAAGTCTGCTGAGGCAGGACTACAAACATGGCGGAGGCCAGAGCGACTACTCTGAGCTTTAAAACAGTGAAGGACGTCACGGTGACTCCCCTCCAAAGCTTGTTGGAGAAACTATATTGGTTGCAAAACTGTGTGTGTGTGTGTGTGTGTGTGTGTGTGTGTGTGGGCGTAACCCGCTTGAACCCAAAGCCATAAATTCTTGTATCAGCACGCAGACGTGTCAGCATCTGGGTCAAAGTTTAAACATGCAGGCATAAATTCAGCCGACAGTGACAGTGCAGGCCTGTGCCAAGATTCAGAGTCATTATTTAATCTAAAGTCTCCGTCTTTGTCTCTGTGCTGAGGGAATAATTTAACGTGACTCTTTGTGTGATCCCACAGAAGCCGATGTCCTCACCTCCGAGCCTCTGGGTAGGGCAGGTCTTTGAGTCTGAGCAGCTTGTATTGAAGTGATAATATGACACAACACAGTGGAGGCTTTGAACTGACACAATACAGCGCTGAGCAGAACCTGAAATTCTGCTCTGACGTTATTGATTTGAAATGAGCACATGAAGCGGTCGGAGGAGGGTCTGCTTCAGTTACAGTACAGACATGTTCAGGCCTCCTGTGTGTTTTGATTGCTTTTGGTTTCGGTTCAGAGTTCAGCGGACCGCTGACATTCTTTGAATCGTCTGAAGTTCAACTTTCATCGTTTACAAGCAGCTAAATTCATAATGTCGCTTCTAAC
Organism: Nibea coibor; assembly: GCA_023373845.1. Taxonomy (NCBI): domain Eukaryota; kingdom Metazoa; phylum Chordata; class Actinopteri; family Sciaenidae; genus Nibea; species Nibea coibor. The sequence goes on from CM041729.1 coordinate 1,335,811, forward strand.
ACCGACTTCATCTCAGCTGCATGAAAAGGAAAGAAAGCGTTTAATTTGTATTTGGAACAGAAAAAGAAGAAACAGGAAGCTGTCGACAGGTGATCTTTGACGACACCTGCTCTGACAGGGAAGTTAAAAAACACGACAGTGATAAGAACAAAGCAGAAAAAGCCGGACGTTTAGCCCAGGTGGGATCGTAGAGACAACGTCAGTGACGGTCGTCCACACCAGACGTCAGGAGACTTTAACGACTCTGATGAACCAATTAAAAACCATGACTGGGTCTATGAATACCCAAACTGCCGGGTATTTGAAGAACCCTCCACATCCAAGTTGAGTTGCCCAAGATTGAAGGGTAGAAGGAAGATGACCTGGATTTTCTGGTTTTCAGGTAATGTCAGCCAGTTCTGTTAAATCATCAACTCAAGCTCCAACACGTGAGAACGAGGCTTAAACACAAAGATCCGACAGCATGTGCGGTTCAGTTGAAGTCAGCTGTTGTTGTTGCAGTGAAACAGGCATGTGATGCTAACGAGCTGAGGTCACACAGTTCTTATCAAACGTGTTTCTAATAAGACTTTCAGCTGTTTGTGTTGGTTTTTGAGTTTTGAGTCACAAACATGAGGAAATACTGTGAGGGACTTGGAGACAGACCGAGCCGGTGACACAACTCTTAACTCACGCTGGAAAACAACATGTACGTGTTCGTGTGTGTGTGCGGCATTCCAGTGCTGTGGTTCGAGTCTCTCTGTGGATTTAAACACAATCTGTGATTAATTTAATCTGTTGTTTCCAAGCGGTTTGTCTTCAGCCTCTCCTCGGCTCTAAGAAACGCAGCCTAACTAAACCTTTGCTCGTCAGAAAGACAAACGAGAGAGAAGATATCACCGGAGAGGAAACAAAAACGTTGAGCTGTAGGTGAACATCGTCCATTGATAGATTTCAGCAAACAAATGAAATGTTTCCAGAAAGCTTATCCACTGTGATGATGAATGTCTCACAAGTGTCTTAGCTTTCATTCATGAATATTTCCCACCATACTGAGGTCAGCTAGAGTGTGTACGCTCAGCTGTACGCATACTTTACACATCCACCAAGTCACACACCACCATTTCACTGATTTCACTGATTCTGACTGATCAGTGGTACGCAGATTGTAGCCAAGCAGTAGTCATAAAAATTAACCTTTTAGTTGCAGCTCTACTTGTGTAACTTTTTAGCAGCCACCATCTTCACCAGCCAGTCCGTAACTGTGCCTGATGCTTGGAGCCGTGGAGTTGGTCTTCAGTGGGTGTTTAGAGTCTGGAAATTAGTTTGATGTGAGCAGTTTGAACCGAAACATTAAAGTTATGGGCTGATAAACCAAAACAATGAGCTGAAAGAAGCTAAAGGTTTTGAGACAAAGAAGAAACATCCTATAACATCGTATAACAGCAGCGTTTAGGAAGTGTGTTGTCGTTGTGATGGTCCAGTTTCCTCGTGACCTCCCGACAGATGAAGGAGTGCTGAGGAAAAAGTGCTGCGGTGTGCATTTGTGTGTTTGAACGCAGCTCCAGCCTGCCTGCCTGCCTGCTGCTGGACAAACATCTGGAAGTGTTAAAAAAAACTCCTGATGACTGCAGCAGAATCCCTCAGCGAGCCAATCACAGCCTCACTTCCTGGATGCTCTCTGCCAATCAGGAAGCTGGCCAGGACAGATGGGCGGTCTGGTTAAGAGTTTTAGAGACAGAGAGAGAGTTGAGGGGAAAGAGAAGAAGAAGACAGGGCAGAGAAAGAGATTTAAGTTTTATGCAGGAGAGGAGGAAGAAGGTTTGGGTCTTTACAGGATATTCTTCACACACGTCCTTTAGTTTTTGGACTCTTCAGGAAGGCGAGCTGAACGGAGAAAAGAGGTAGGAGAAACCCAGCAGACAGACCTTTTCTTTGTTTTTACTGAGACCTCGATGACAGGAGGTTCAGGTGAGGACACAGGTCCTTCGTTTGTGCTCATTTATGGTTTGGTGCTCAGTGCTCATCGCTGTGATGTTTATGAACCACACCCTCCAGAGATCATCTGACAGTCGGCGTGGACGGTGGCATCCTCTTCGTTTGGGATTTACTTTTGATGTAGCCTCTGTAGGTGGCGCTGGAAACTGTAAAATGTAAATCACGCCCTGTGCGATAGATGAATGATGTAAATGTCAATCAATTGAAGGACTTGCTTGATGCTCGATCTCCAGGACTGGGCATCATTTGGACATTTCAAGCCAATAAAATACTTGACTTTTGGCCAGAGGTCGATTGACAGATTTTTACAGGCCGAGATAGTAACGATAGTTTGGAGCAGGAAAAAGGTGACAAGTTTAGTGATTCCCCAAAAGCTCTAGAGTTTAACCTCCTGTAGTCTGGTGCTGCTGTCTCCTTCAGGGAATCGGCAACCTGGAGGTTTGATGGTAGGACAACGAAGGGAGTTCGAAGATGGAGTAGTAGAATGGACAAACTTGTTGCCAAGTGTTGGCGAGCTAATCAACCATCACTCTCAGGGCGGACAGGGTCTGTTTGGCTTCACCAAGCTCTCGCCAACAACTGAAAGTCAGTCCCAGATTTTCTCTTGTCCGACTGCAGGAATAGTAAGCTTCCCTCCATCAGTCGCTTCTCCTCTGTCACTATGTCCATAGAGGCCAACTGAACATTGTTACATTTAGTCATTTAGCTGACGCTTTTATCCAAAGCAAAACAATCACTGTACAGTCTGTTCTGAATCATCTGAAAGGGTTTCACTGTGCAGGCTGGAGGCCCGTCCGGAGGGCGGTACAGTAATCCCTCGCCTAGCTCCAGTTCTGGCACAACACCAGTGTGCTGTCCATCAGTGTTCACCTGCACCCTGGGCCTGAAAACCCCCACGTCCAGATGGACCCCCCAGTCCACTGAGCTCCCAGTCTAGGAAGCTCGGCTAACATTATCTAACAGCAGCTACAGTTGGTAGCTGTTTACTGTTAATCAGGAAGCAGTTACATAATGTTGTTCTGAGTCAGCCTCTCTCTCTTTCTCATCTCAGGTCGCCCCGACAGACGGAAGCCTGAACATCGTCACAGGTAAGAGTTCTTCTCTTCTCCGTCTCACCTGGCAGGTCGTGTGCTTTTAATGTGACCCACATGCAGAGAGAGGTGCGTTTGATGTCGATTCAGAAAACTCTCTCTTTGAATAAATCCCAGTTCTGCTGTGAAAGCTCTGCAGGAAATGTTCAGTGCTGTTCAAACTCCAGCTCGGGATTATTTTCTGCAGCATCCTCGCACATTTGCAGCTACTACTTTTCTCCACTTTGGTCTCCGGGTCTGACACACTCCTGAAAGTATTTTGGCTGTTGGCCGGTTGACATGGCAACTGGCCGGAGAAGTCACAGTTTAATGACTTTGTGTGTGTGTGTGTGTGTGTGTGTGTGTGTGTTTGGTGGAAACAGAGCCTGAGTTTGAGTTTATTTCCCTTAAAAGATCAAAATTTAAGAACGTTGTGAAACATTTGAAAACCCCTAAATGCATGAATACACATCAGCACAAACCGATCTGCTAACGAGGTCAGCTGAGAAAGTGTCGATGTCAGCCACATTTTAACTTCAGTAAAAAACCTAGCTAAGCTAAGCTCTCTCCAATAACTGGAACTTTACACTTCCTCCAGCTGCTTCACATTAAAAGGAGCCTGAAGCTGAAGGAAGTGTTCAACAGGAAGTGTTGAATTTGCTTTGGTAGCATACTAACATCTCCGATAGTGGTGCGCATCACAGGAACGGACCTCTATCGTATTTTTATAACTTGAAACAAACCACGCGATGATTTTTACCTGCTTTTATAGTCCATGTTCTTCTCCAAAGCTCAGAGTGTGAGTCCTCGAGGTCAAACCTGGTGACCTGGTTGATGTTTGGCTGTTTGCAAAGTTGTCGACTTGCTAGTTTCTGATCAGAAGAAATGGAAATATTCACCCAAAATGTGTCCTTACTTGATGAAGGCTGGCTTTTTAACTCACCGCTGAATGTGTCTGTTCTGTTTTGAGTTTCCTGACACAGCGACTAATTTGTCTTGCTGCCTTTGTAGTTGTGTTTTTCTTTGCCTGAACTGCTGAATCATCAGTTGCACACACCCCAAAATGACGTAATGGGTCAAACGTTTGGCAAACAAAGAAAAACTATGTTAGTGTTCACAAAGTCGATACCTCGAAAATGAGCCTTTTCAGAAAACAGGCAGAAATCAAGAGTGTTTTTCCGTCAGTGTTTAAAGTAAAGCCGTGTGTTTGGGCAGTGTCAGGGTGAGTCATGTGTCTGTTCATGGTTAGCAGCTCTGTGGCAGACAAAGGGAGACAAAACAGACTGAAAGACGATTTAAAACGACAGAGCGAGATAAAGAAGTGTCAGAAAGTGTAAGAAGACGTCTGACCTCCTTCTGTCGTCTGGGTGAGTCCGGCTCTGTTGATTCCTAACCTGCCTAGCAACAACCCGTATTTAAACAAGACAAACTTTGGCTGGACTTCAGGAACACTCTTTGAACCATTTTGCCAGATTGGGCTGCCGACAGGTGAAGTCGATGAATTTATCTGGACGATTGTTAAAGAAGAAAAACAAACCACAAAGAGAGAAACACACATTTTTATCTAAAGGCCTCTGCAATGTGGTGTTCAGGACACGTCCAAAAATCCTGTTAACCAGGCATCGTGTTATATATACGCACACGCGTGTGCAGCGATGAGGAGACCGTAACCTTCCTCACACTCTTGCATGAGAAAGTCTCTTTCTTGTGCAGCGGTTTAATGACGGGAGAGTCACCTATTTATTGTGACACAGATTAATTAGTGTTAGTCAGTCTTTGGTCTCTACTTCAGCATTTCAAGGCAGATGTGCCAATATTTTTACACTCAGTGATGAGGTGGAGCCTCTGTGCCTTGCTCAGGGACACTTCAGACTCTGAATGTGAAGCAAAGCTGAGCTCACAGAGAAAGGAAACGTTAAAAATAGAAGCTGTGCAGACTCTGCCAAAATGGTCAAATGGTTCGAAAAGCGAGGACTGGGTGGGACGACCAAGCGATGTTTGTCATTGGAAAAAAGAGAGATTTACAGAGAGGGGAGGAGTGTGCAACAGAGGTGAAATAATGAGTCATGGTTTCCTTTTCTCTTCCCTCTCTCTCTTTTCTCTCTCTCTATGTAGCCAGGGGCCTCTCTCGTCCATCAGAGCAGCCATCAAGAGAAGTGAGTATTGATCCTTCATGAAGTCCTCCATCTTCTTTATGTCTCTGATTTAAGTGCAAAGATCTCCATTCGATCACGTCTGTGAACTCTAGAAATCCAAACGAGCAGGAGAACGATGATTAGTTTAACAGAGCTTTGCAGGAAGCTGAAGTCCGTTTGAACTGTTGCCTGGAAAAATTTGGATTTTTCTAAATGGAAAATATTCATTCTGACCTTTTGTGTGGTAATAAAATCCAGCATGGCAAAGAAGGCAGCAACTCCCAAAGCTGGACCGTCACCACAGTCTGATTAACCACTTGTTTGTCCTTTTAGAGTTCACATCACATCACATATTTTAACTCTACAGTCCCAAACACTCTCGGAACAAGTGAATTATATGTTTCTAAAGCTTTGTCATCGCATGAAATACAACTAAAAAGTCCAGATGCTGCACTTAATGTGACAGTTTCCTCTAATTTAGTGTTCTTATCTTGACTACAGCGCTGTGGCTGCACAGCATAGTTTGTATTGAAGTGCAGATAAATGCTTATTTTCATGTGATTTATGCCTTAAAACCTGATCTAAATCTGGTTAAATTTCCCCTGCTCAACAGTATCACATCTGACGGCACAATTGTTCTGTTTTCTGTCGGTCTTTCAGCCTCGAGGTCAACGTCTCTCTCTGAGTCGTCCAGAGACAGAGACAGGGAGCGAGAGAGAGACAGGGACAGAGACAGAGACAGAGACAGGAGGTAAGACACTGCTGAACTGTCAAAAACTATACACCAATCAGCCGTAACGTTAATGTTGAAGTGTTAGAAGCAGGAAAAGTGACTTTGACAAGAACCAAACTGTGATGGCTTGATGATTGGATCAGAACATCTCTATAAACAGGTCAGTTCCTGTCAATCATGGTCCAGGGAAGGAAAAGTTGGTGATCCTGCGACAGGGTCATGGGTCAACCAAGGCTCATTGATGCACATCGGGAGAAGGTTGGATCCAACAGAACAAGCTTCTGTAGTTCAGACTGCTGAAAAGGTTCATGCTGGTTCTTATAGAAAGGTGTCAGAACACAGTGTGGGTCAGGGTGTCCACACTTATCTACTGCCAAAGGCACCAACAGTGGGCATGTGGAAGCAATGGAAGAAGGTGGTCTGGTCTGATGAATCATCATCCTTCTTCTGCTGGGAAACCTCAGGTCCAATCTTTAATGGAAACGGTGTTCCCTATCTCAATCCCATCGAGCATCTGTGGGACATGCTGGACAAACAAGTCCAATTCCTTCCAACGTCTTGGTGCCAGATACCACAGCAGACTTTCAGAGTTCTAGTGGAGTCCATGTCTTGATGGATCAGGGTGCCAATGTTGGCAGGTGGTCATAATGTCATGAGTATAAGTCAGTATTGTTTGCTCTGTTGCACAGTTTGACGTTGATGCTTTTTAATCGATCTGTCTGATCCTGTCAGGAAAAGAGAATATTTTTAGTCAACTAGCGAGCGTGACTGTTTGTGTTGACAGTAAATAGGCTTCATGAAAGGAATGTGCTTTCTTCACTGCGAGCAGTTTATCACTCGCTTCCTTCCTGCTTCACATTCACACCCTTGTGTTATTATTCTTGGACTTTAACCAACGTAAACGTTTACAAACCATCCTTCAATGATTAAACCACTCGTTAGCGTGGGCTGTCTCTTTCATATTAATGACATCCACTCCGTGTGGATGCCGGAGTCCTTGACCGTCATAGACACACACGACACAGAATGTGTTGTGGCCGGATTTGCAAGCCATGCTGCTCATAGCACAAGTACAGATACTAATATACGAAGCAGACGAATGGAAATGTATATCTTTGTGTAGTAGTGGAGTAGTTCATTTGATCTTTTTGCTCTCAGGTAATGTTTCTGTTTCCAGATGACAGACTTTCTAAATGTTTTGGTTGTCACGTTTATCATGTTTGTCTGTCTGTTGGTGACTTCCTGTTATCTGCACCTGTTGCTAGGCGACCAGAGATCACCATCCTGTCCGCTGAGCCGCTGGCCTCCACTTCCTGGTTCCCTGGAGCTTCAGGAGGATTCCCACCTCCCCCTCCTCCTGCCGCACAGATCTGGGGACCCACAATCCCTCCGTCCATACAGGTGACTGTTGAGGAGGTCTGCTGAGACCGAGTTAAATTTCCCACTTGTCCAGCTCCAGTTCTGGCACGAGACTGGCTCTATCCCTGCCTGTAAACCTTCTTCTTCTTCTCGGTTGTCCAAAACTCCTGTGCTACAAACACTCTCCCGGTGCTCTGAGCTCACAGTCCAGTCAGCCCGGCTTACAAACTGAGATACCATTAGCTAACAGCAGCTACAGTTTGACAGACATTCATGACAGAAACGGGTACACAACTGTAAAATGTGACTAAGCTTGCCGTTTGTTGTCATCAGCCTCCTCCTTCCTATGAGGAGGTGATCAGGGAGAAGACTCAGGAGCAGGTTCTCCTCCCTCCTCCTTCCTCTTACCCCTCCTACCCCTCCTCATCCGCATCCTCATCACGTCCAGCCTCGACCATAACCATCGCCACACAGACTGACCCAGGATCTGCCCCCGATCTGCCCACAGACTCGCAGGGTGAGTGAGGAAATCACGTTCACGTCGTCTTCAGTTCATTTTTATTTCTGTGATCAAATATTTTTGTTTTTGTCTGCAGCAAGAAGACCGCTGAGACCGCCACGTCCTCGGCTCCCGCACCCCCCCAGACCGCCTTATGTTGATGACGTCACGCCCACCACCAGCCAATCAACACACACCTCCCTTGACAGTGACAGCGTGGTGCCAAGCACACACCCTGAGGCCGCTGCTCACACACATTGCTGCAACCTTCTCACTGAGCTCTGTTCACCTTTGACCTCAACCTCAAGTGCTCAAACTGACCAGTGGGATCAGTCCCTGCCTAGTACTTCCTCTAACGTCCAGTCAGAGCGCCCCAGGCCACGCCCCCGCTCCAGGCTCAGTGTACAGCCAATCAGCAGCGAGGTCAAAGTTCAGACTTTGGTGAAACTGCGCGAGGACGGTTTGGCAACACTCGCCGCCCGCGCAGGAACTGACACCGGCAACCAGGAAGTGAGTCAGGGGAAGTACCTCCAGGAGTTGCTCGAAGCCTTCAGCGCCGACGACTGGGGCTTCCCTGAGCGCCGCAGTGACAGCAGCGGGCACAGCCAATCAGAGAGCGAGGACGAGGACGAGGAGGACATGGCGACTCTGAAAGCGAGGATACAAGCCTTCGAGCAGCAGCAGGTGTCTGATGGGAGCTGTGGAGACGGCAACAACAGAGACTTTGCTGCTGCCGCAAAGAAACCCGAACCCCGGCCACGCCCTCGACTCCAGGGGCAACCAGCCAAATCTGCCCCACCCACTGTCGCCCCAAAACCCAAAAACTTCTCACATGCCCCCAAACCCTCCAGCAAAGTATTCTGGGAGGACAGCGGTGCGTCACCAGACTCTGGGGCTTTGAAAACAACCGAGACTCCTTCGACAGTCGTGAACCCTCAACCTGCTACCGAACCAACAACATCCTGTACCCCGAAATCTGCTCCAGCTCTGGTTCCCTGCAAAAACACTGAAAAACCCTCAATAACACCAAAACCACAGTCTGTCACAGAGGTCCCTGCTCCTGTCCCGGCCCCCAGGCCTCCTCCACCCAAACTCACCCCGTCTGTCGGTGACACTCCTCCCCTAGCCAACCCCAAACCTCCTCCCAGACCTCCAGTCGCCCCCAGGGCCAGCGTAGGTGCTCCACCCCAGGATAAGAGCACCACGTCTGGGCACATGACCCCAACTCTGCCCCCGAGACCTTCTGTGGAGGTCAGCGGTGGAGCGCAGACGGAGGCTGGAACCAACGAGACGCAGGACGCCTCAAACCAAACAGGTGAGTGTTCAGTCGTCTGTGATCTTTACCAGCCTCTGCAGTGGCAGATGTTTTTGTTCCAGACCAGAGAGCGGAGACGTGTTGGTGGATAACTGTTTCTGCACGTGCTCAGAAGTTCAGGTGGTTTCACAAATATTTACATGAAGGAAACGTGCCGCTTACACTGCTTATCTACAGATAACCTGAACGTGTAACCGCTGCCACTGATAAACTCTGTTTAGTCGAGTGTTATCGACTGAACTTCAGGCTCATTGGCTGAGCAGCTGCCGTCCTGATCTCCATTATTTTGTTGGATTTCGGTCGTGAAGGCTAAATTCCACCGGCTGCTGGAGCTGATCATGGCCGTTCAGTTTTTTAGCTGCACATTGTTTACCTGATTCCAGACTTTTTTATTTTCAGCCCTTTAAATAATGAAGTGTGAATAAAATGACAGTCGTGTCTAACTTGGAAACAGTTTGTCGTGTCTCCCAAACCTCAACTGGCTCAATATTTGAATAAAGTTTCAACTGTTCGAACACACAAAGGAGTCCTTAAGTCAACCTGGATGCGCTCGTACTGATTAGCATTGTGCCAATGCGTCGCGTGAAAGGTGAGATGGAGTGAACCGTGTTGAAATACTCTCCTCTGTTTACTGTGAAACCTCTCTGGGATTTACCGTGACGTCAGCGCCTCTGATGTCGGCCGCCAAAAACAGAGTTTCATTGTAATGTGAGAGCGAACAAGCAGCGTCAGGGCTCGCAGAAGAAGAAAGGCAAGACGCTGAAATACACTGTGCCAACTCGTACAAAGCTTTTGACTTTGTCACACACTTGTACTGCTGTAGAAAAAGCTGCTATTCATGACACATATATTTAGACAGCTGGAGAAACAGTCGACCAATCAGAGCTTTGCTGTTCCTGCTTTCCTGGAAATAGCATGAAGTGTTGATCAGGTTGATGTAGGACAGCTGTACTCGAGTATTTGTCCTGATTACATTACTTTTGATCAAAAACTAGCCAGGTGCTGAGCCAGGTTACATTTTCCAGCTCCTGTTCTGGCACGACACCAGCTCTGCTTCCTGTCAGCATTCCCTGTAAACCTCCTCTTCTTCTTCCCGATGGTCCAAAACACCTGTGGTACAGACACTAACACTCTGTCAACATTCGATAACAGCAGCTACAGTTGGCAGCAGTTTGTTCAGACAGTCTGTTGTGTTCTGCTCGTTTCGGGTGAGGTAGCCTGCAGCAGAGATGAAGAGCGTCACGTCTTCACTTCAAGACACTTCAAGTGTCATCACTGGAGTCATGTCCATCTTCCAAAGACTTCATTTAATCTCTTCTGATTCTGTCGTTTCAGTGAAAACAGGAAGCAGCCGTCCGGGCATCCCGACCAAACCAGCAGCATTGACCTCACCACGCAGAGCCAGCGGTAAGACTGAGTGTGTGTGTGGCTTTCGTACAATAGAGTGTCTGAGAGCGTCGAGACACAAATCTCACTCATTACGCTGCAGAAATATGCAAACATGCGGAGAGATTTACATGCTGTGTGTGTTAGTGTAGAGCGCGGAGGGGAGAGGAGGAGGGGGGTTTACATAATTCAGTCCAAACGCTGTGAAAGAAAAATGCTGCGATTGTGTGAGCAGAAAAAAGCCTCCCTGTGTGCACTGAGAAAACGAAAGAGCCAGTTAAGAGCCTATTTAAGTGTACGAGCTGAAACTTTCAAAACAGCAGATTAATGTCTTGGAGAAGTTGGTGGAGTGAAGTGTCCTCACCATGGAGCAAGGAAGGAAAAACTACTGGTTGCTAAATGAAATCTGAAATATATAAAAATGTTCCTTACGTTCCCTCTCATGTATAATCTGCCCTCCAGCTCCAAATCTGGCCCCCAAACCTGCTGGTGTCTCACCTGCAGACTCAAACCCAGCCCCACCCAAACCTACAGCCGCGACCCCCAAACCGACCGCCTCTCCAACCCCGGGCCTCAAACCGCCGACCCCAGCTGCAGCTCCGGCTCCGGCCACGAGGAAAGGCCCCGTGATCCAGACTAAACCAGACACCGCGACCCCGAACCCGTCAGACCCTCCTCTGCCTCCACGGTAAGACAGATCCACAGGAGGACTCCTCCGTCACCTACAAGTCAGAGCGGCAAATTTAAAAACTTCTTTCTGTCCAGGCCTTCAAGTGTGAAGCTCCTCCCCCTCCGTCCTCCACCAATCAAATCCACCCCTGGCCGACCGCCTCCTCCGTCCATCAACTCGACCTCCTCAGCCAACCAGACGACTACAACCAGTTCTAAAACTAGTCCCGCCCCCTCCGTTTCTCCAGCCAGTCAGTCGTCGCCTTCACAAACCACTTCCTCTTCTTCTCCTCCTCTATCAGCCAATCAGACGCAGTCTCAAAGAGCGGCAAAGAGAGGGCCGCCTCTGCCGCCCCGTCCTAAACCTGGACACCCTCTCTACAGCAGCTACGTGGTATGGACACACACACACACACACACACACACACACACTGCTGTCATAGAGTCGAGCTCATTTCTTCAACTGTCTCAGAAACAGGAAGTCCTGATCGTCCTGGACGACCCGAGCCCCTCGGAGCACCTGTCAGGTGAGGAGAGGAGTCAACCCGCCGTCACTCCGCTCATCAGCCCATCGCAGTGTCTCCTCGATCTGGACACCCAACCAGAGCCTGTTCCAGATCTCCACAGCCAATCAAAGCCCGCCTTGGATGACCTCAGCCTGCCAGTCTCTCAGGTAAGAGAGCTCCGATGTAGAAACGGCCATCAAGCCGACACATTATACCGAGGTCAGTACAAGCTGATGTACATCCAGTGTTTGATTGTTTCAACGTGATTTAATGGCTGATGATGTGAACTGACACGTGTTGTTTGGTCGTCCAGTCCATCCTGCCTGTGCAGCCTGCTGAGCTGAAGGAACAGCCGGACTCTCCCCCTGTCAGGTCAGACACTCGGTGAACTCCACACTTTGCAAGTATTAACAGAAGTGTGTGTTTCTTAACGTGTGTGTGTGTGTGTGTGCGTGCAGCGGTCCTCGATGCGTCGCCCTTTTCGATTACGAGGGAGAGGAAGACGACGAGCTCACCTTCTCTCAGGGTGATGTCATCGCCCTCCTGGAGCTCATTGGGCAAGAGTGGGGGCGGGGCCAGATCCACGGGCGAATCGGAATATTCCCCCTGAACTTCACCGAGGTGGTGGAGCCGCCTCCGCAGACGGAGACGTCACCGGGGGAAACGGCAAAACCAACGTCAACGGATACCACGGCGACAGAAAGTACAGGTGAGGAGCCCATCGCTCGCTTCCTGAGTCTTTCAGAGAAGCTGAGTGTCGTTTAATCAGAGAAAAACAAGAGCAGCAAACATCAGGACACAAGCTCTCGTGTTCCTCTTTGAAACTTCAGATCCATCTATTTTTTTTTTCCTCAGCAGCACCAAAGACGTCGCAGGACCCGGACCCAGAGGTGAGATCATTTTCTTCACAGTAAAGCGTCAGTAAAGGATGATTCAGAGTTCAAAGTTCACGTCCTGATCAGGTTTTTCATGAAGTCCGTGTCCGTGCGCAGGTGAAGGAGTGGGTTGTGGCTCTGTTCGACTTCCCCGGACAGACTGCAGACGATCTGTCCTTCCACAAGGGGGCGCTGATCCAAGTCACAGAGCACGTCGACGCTGAGTGGAGGAGAGGAAGACTGGAGGGGAGGGAAGGACTATACCCTGCTGCCTTCACACAACCCTGCCAGGGTACAACACACACACACACACACACACACACACACACATCAGGACCTCACGTCAAAACACCTGAACTCACACTTTAGTGTTTAAACTAGAACCTGTTGGGTGTCTCTCTCTCTAACCACGACGTCCTCTTCCTGTTTCCAGCTCCACCAATCCCAGAGCAGCAGTCAGCGGTTAAAGGCGTGGCCAAGTTTGACTTCACATCAGAGAGCGAGGACGAGCTCACACTAAAGGTGACGTTTTCTGTCACAGGTGAGGAAGTTTGCTCAGACTAGACGGACGCTCACGTCAAATTTAACAGTCCATCTCCTCCCTGTGTCCTCCTGCAGGTCGGTGACATCATCACACAGGTGGAGTCCGTGGATGAGCAGTGGATCGTGGGAGTTGTGGGCGGGAAACGCGGGGTTGTTCCTAAAAACTACGTCTCACTTCTCTGATGGGGGAAACAGCCTATAGGAAAATAACTGACAGGTCGGCAGGGTTCGAACTGACGACCTCTCCGACCTGTCGACAAACAGAAGCAGCCTGCTCAGTTTTCTTTATTGGTCACTAAATTGGATAACTAGGAACTCTCAGAGGTGATCGGAGCTTCTCTTTGCTTGACAACCTTGACCTAACGTCGCCCTGGCAACTGAGACCTGACAAAGACTCAGACGGACCTTCTGCCTTTAAACGGCGACGTTCAACTGACACCACGTCGCTGATTTCTGCTTTGATTTGTTGGGCTTGTCTGGGTTCGGATCGATCCAGACGTAGGTCAGACATCTGCTTTTAAACGACTTCAGCTTCTCCTCTTTGATGTTTAACACAGACTGTTTTTATCGTGAGTCGGCGAATACATTTTCAAAACGATGCCGGCCTGCAGTATTTGAACTAGAAAGCGAGGACTGATTCACTTTAAAACTTACATTTCTCTTTAACACCACAACAAGCGTTATTCTGCGTGATTTATAAACCTGAATAAAACCTGAATAATGTGGAGCTTTAAGCTGATGGACTGCAGGGCCGGGGGGAGGGAGGGAGGGAGGATGTTGGCTCCCGACAGGAAACACCAGCTGTGGTTTGTGTTGCCGTCGTCCTAAACACTAACCGTTTTTAACTTGTAGCGCTCAGATCAGATCCGAGGGCCAAAGATTGTTTTATGACGCTGTAGGTACCTGTAGCTATTTATTTCTTTTGTTGCACACCGATTTTAAAAAACAGATCCACTGCTGAACATTTTCCTAACCGGTGAGAGCTGCGATGCAAAAACAGCCTGAAAGCTTTGGAGGAATAAAACACAGTGGACTCTTTAACAGACTTAAAAACACTAACCAGTCATGGACGTCAGTCCAACACTACAAACTTGAACATTTTAAAACTAAAAGCTGTTTTTATATCAAACATGAGTTTTAGAAAACTTCAAAATCACATTTGGTACTTCAACATATAACAGGTTTGATTTAGGACACAAACATGCAGAGTGATGACGGTTTGTTGGTGAAGGTATTTTTAGGCCCAGGTCGGCTCACAGGTTTGATTTCCTGCAGTTTGAACAGCACAGTGAGGCGTTCTGCACCAACAACAGGAAGTTTGTTTGTTACAACATTATGGTACTTTCTCATCACGCTGTAGTTTAAAACAAAAAAGTACTGTACTTCCAACGTTTCTCAAGTGTTCTCTCAACGTTTCCACTACATTTCAAACAACGTTTCCGGACAGAAAGTCAAATTTTTTGTGTTAAAGATGAAACCTGGAGGATTTTCTCCAAATGTGGTGCCAACGAATCATCAGTGATGTTTTCGCTCCTTTTCTCTTCTTAGCTTCCCACGTCCTCTTCAGCCTCTTCTCCTCTGCCATTATGTAGAGGCTGCTGAGCCCGAGTACACAGTGTGAGAAGACGTCGGATTATCAGTTCAGTTTGGGGAAGTTTTTCACACTTTGTCACTTAAACACAGAAGATGCTGATTTTATGTCGACTGATTCTCACCAGACAATCAAACAGGTTGATTTCGGCAGCATTCGGTGTTTTTAATTCGTCATCCGTACGTTTCTATTCTTTTTACACCCGGTGTCATTGCGACTAATTTGTTGGCATCACGTCAAAGAGAAAATTCTGCACGCGGCATCTTTAACTTTTTAGACAGTTTGTGAAGAAATGTAAAGACTGTAACACTAATTCGCGCGTGTAAGGAAAGGCACGATGAAAGATTTATGAAGCGCTTTGTAAGAGATATTTTATGTATAACCAAACATTCCAACTTTTTAATACAAATAAAACTTTAAGATACTTCAATGTCTTTTATTTTGTTTTGTTTTTACTAATGATTGAAACCCAGATATGATTCATATATTCTTTATTTTAACATGAGCTCTATTATTATACAACAGTTGGTTATTACCAAGTAATCTGAGTGCTGATATAAAGAATAACAGCACTGATGATTGATTATTGTTTGTCAAACAGTCACATTATTGATTATCAGCTTTACTGACTCAGCAGTGTCTACAATGAAGGTACACATAATACACACTTTCTACATTTGATTAAAACACACCTGAAGGCCTACCCTAACTTTGATCATCATACAGAAATTACATTTCTCTGATATCGTCCTGTCCTCTGTGTGAGTTAACAGAACTCTGCAGTCTCTCCAGGAGGACCCTCAAGACAAAGTCCAGCATAGAGCTGCTCGGTGAATCTGGTCTGGACTCTGTGGAGGAGAGTCATGGTTTCAGAGACGCTGTAGAAGGACAGAATACCTTCTCTGTGATCCAGGTACACTCCTATTATGGAGGATTTAGGACCTGAGACAGAGGTTCGCCACCTGTCATACATAAACGTGTAAGCTTTATCAGAATATAATGCCCAAGACTTGTCATTTAACCCGAATCCCTGCGATTTACAGTCCCATGATCTTCCAATACTCTTGTAAGCAACAGCTACTCCAAGAAACTTGTTTGTCTTCACCTCCCAGTAACAACGTCCAGTCATTCCATCTTTACTCAGCACCTGGACTGAATGAGTGAATCTGTCTGGATGTTGAGAATGCTGCCTGTTACCCGTGCTATCATTTGTTACTTTTCTGTTTCCATCTGTTACAACCAGGTATCTGTGTGCTGTGTTTGGGTCCATATTGTGAATATTGTAAGAATTCAGCTCTGGTCGTCGGCTGTTTTGGTTGGAGTACAACATCCATCTTCATCTCTGACATCCATTTATCACTAAGAACAGTCATTATTCTATCTCTGGTCACTGCTACAGTCGCTGTCACATCCTTAAAGTACTGCAGACAAACACTTTTTGGTCTTGTTGACTTTGCAGACTGAGTAAGTTGTGACAGTGAGGGGTAGTTGTGAAGAAACTGGATGTTATCTTCTGTGTGTGAGAGCTGCTCCAGCTCAGCGTCTTTCCTCTTCAGCTCAGTGATCTCCTGCTCCAGCTTCTCCTGAAGCTCTTTGACTCGACTCACTTCAGTTTCCTGCTGGGATCTGACCTGCTGCTTCACATCAGACCTTCTTTTCTCCATGAGACGGATCAGCTCAGTGAAGATCTTCTCACTGTCCTCCACTGCTTTATCAGCAGAGCCATTGATAGCCTCCACCTCCTGTTGGAGCTCCTTCACATCTTTCTCTCTGTCCTGGATTCTCTGCTGGATGTTTTGTCGACTCACCTCGAGCTCTCTCTGCCTCTCAGTCCTTTCTGCTGCAGCTGACACTGTGTCGTGGCCTTTATGTTCATCCACAGAGCAGAGATAACAGATACACTGCTGATCAGTACGGCAGAACATCTTCATCACCTCATCATGACGGGAGCAGATGTTCTCCTGTAGCTTAGCAGAGGCTTCAGCAAGTTTGTGTTTTTTAAAAGTCAGAGATTCATAGTGAGGCTGGAGATGTTGCTCACAGTACGAAGCCAGACAGACCAGACAGGACTTGAAGGCTTTCAACTTCCTCCCAGTGCAGAAATCACAGGCTACATCTTCAGGTCCAGCATAGCAGTGATCAGCAGGAGCAGCTTGGAGTCCAGTCTTCTTCAGTTCCTCCACTAACTCTGCTAACATGGTGTTTTTCACCAGGACAGGCCTCGGTATGAAGGTCTGTCGACACTGAGGACAGCTGTGGATGTTTTTCTGATCCTCTTCATCCCAGGAGGTTTTAATACAGTTCATGCAGTAGTTGTGTCCACAGGGAGTAGTCACCGGATCCTTCAGTAGATCCAGACAGATCGAACAGCAGAATTTCACCTCGTTTCCTTGCTGCGCCATTTCACCTCTCAACAACGGGGAACGTCTGAAGAGTTTCACTTCCCTCACAGCAAATAAAAGCGTCACCTCACATGTGCACGCTGATCTGCAGTAAAGTGGCTTCTGGCTCTTGCACTTCACAGCATGTTGGTTACACCCATCCCTAAACTGACAGATCTGAGAAAGGGGCTGGAACCAGGAAATAAACAGTCAGAGCTGGACTGTTTGAGGGAAGTGTGTGGGAGGGAGCGTTTGTCAGTGTGTCAGGAGTGCAGCACGTCAAGCTTTATACTTGTATATACTTTTATGACTGGTTTGCAGTGTTTCAGTTCTCTGTACATGCTGTGTGGCACTGATGACAAGAAAGATGACTTGACTTACTCATCCAACAGCAACAAGCTCAGCTCAGCGTCTCTTCAGTATTTAGGTCCAGAGTCAGAATCACTTTCATTCTCCAGGTGTGTGAACGCACATGAGGAATCTGACTCTGGTTAAACTTTGCTCTCTTAGTACGAACATCAAACATGTACAGACAGGTACAATAAAGACAGAGGACCTGACAGGTAAACGTCGACATGAACAACTTCAATAATCACATGGTACTTTTCAAACTGTGGCTCTCGACCCTTTTGCAGATCTAACACAAATCCCTTTTCTTTCTTTCCATGATTCATCTCTCACCTTTGACAGAGTCTGATCTCATGAACTTTAACTGCAAACAGACGACCGACAGCTCAGAGACGCTTCAGTTTTAAATGGCCACTTACATCAATTAAACTGATCAGGATTGTTTTGATGAATCTCTGTTAGAAGAATCTTTACTAAAGGATGACACAGTCACTGCAGTCTTTTCACTAAGTTTTATTTGCAGCAATAAATCAACACATACACACACACAGCAAAGATACAGGAAACATTTGGGTGGCATGACCTCAGTTAGCGCGTCCATGTATCTATATCACATCATCAGTTACTTTCTCATGACTCACTGTGGTCTGATGAGAGAACAGGATGTTCTGTCTCTAAAAACAACGATCATGATTAGTTACAAAAATATCGACTGCAACAGTTCAACATGTGACTTTTTTCTAAGAACCTCGTTAATCTGTAAATGAACACGATATATCAAATATATAAAAATATATATGAATACATGACATTAATCATTTGAAACATGAGTAACTGAAAAGGTGCAAAAGAGAGCATTGGGTCATCATAGTGACTCAGTTCAATACTTTAGCATTAAAAATGTATATGTGTGTAAATGTGTAACCACAGGTTATGAAATGATAAATGATGGATTTAAACATGAAACAAGTTCAAGCTGTTCAAACCTGCAGCGGACAGCTGAACTCGTGTAAGAAACTGTTTTCTTACACTACATGCATTTTAATGCAGTCGGCCTGTTTCAGCTGTTAGACACAGCAGTGCTTTGAGCTAAATGCTAACATGCTCATGATGCTAATGTTCAAAATGGTGGACCGACATTGTGTCTGTAGTCATGCTGACTGCAGACAGTCTGCTACAATAGATAAACACAGTTTAAACATAATACATGATGCTGCTGACCAAAGTCAAAGCTAACAGTGCTCAGAGGCTAATACTGACAGTTTTAATTAAAGCTGCAGATACATGTCACCTCTGATCATCACTTATATTTAAACTGAGAGGTGAGTGTTATGAACAAAATTATACTGTTGGAAATTTTAGGACAGTCAGCCATTATACAGATGTACATACATGTGACAACTCAAACTAAATGTAAATGTGTTGTTTCGCATTGCCTTTAAAAATGAAGCCATTATATTGTATTGTATTTATGTATTTATGTATATGCTTTGCAAATTAGGCTCCAAGTTTTCTCTTTGAGAAGTCGCAGCTAGAGTGACCTTAAAATTTAGTCTGACACTTAACACAGAAACATTTACAAAACCTTACCTATACCCAACCTGTACATTGATATTTGGTGAAATCTTTGACTCTAACATGGTAATGATACCAGGAGCTCATAACTGTGAATATACGTCAGACTTAAGTGAAATAACAGCAGAGTTCAAATTAAAAGTATAAAAGTAAATCCAGAAACGGCAGGTTCATGGAGCTTCTGCTCGGGAATGGTATATGTTCGTCAGCAGTGTTGGGTAAGTTACTCTAAAAAAACAACTAGTTACAGTTGCTAGTTACTTCTCCTAGAAAGTAGAAAGTTTGTTGCAGAGACAAACCTGGCAGATCTGCTGAACGGATAGAAGCAGTTTAACGTGTAGATTAATAAAGATTTTTGGTAAGAATAAGTCAGTCGTCCATTGATCATGTGGGACATTTCTGACCATCCACAAGCAAATCTACGCCTTCGGTTTCTCGTGTGACTGCAGTGAAAGTTTCTTTATGTTGGCTGACAAAACAACACAGAGGAAGCACTGTGAAGTTTCACAGCAGGATAGACGGCCTCACTGAACTGTCCATGTCTGAAGGTATGGAGGCGCGTCCGACTGTCAGAGGAAACTCTGTAGAAGGACAGAATGCCAGCCGGCCAGTCCAGATACACCCCGACCCGACTGGACCGCGAACAAAGGGAAGATGTATTGATGCTCTCGTTGTTGTGACATACATAACATCCATCATTGGAGCAAATGAAACTCCAAGACTTGCTGTTGTTTCCCAGCTTGCAGTCACTGGAGTTCCCTTTCCTGCCAATGGTTTTGTACGTTACCCCGATAATGAAGGGTTCCTCCACCTCCATCTCCCAGTAACAGCGCTTATCTAGACCCTGTTCACACAGCACCTGTTGGCAATGATCAAACCTATCTTGGTGATCGGGATATGTCTTTGCCGTTTCCACCCAGGTCACCTTTCTGTTGTCTTCAGAGAGAAGAAGGTTCTTGTGGGCTGTGTTGGGGTCCAGGGTGAGCTGACAGGCATCTGGAGGTAAGAAAACACTTTAATTCAGGAGCGTCAGGAGAAAAGACTGAAGACGATGAGTGAGGAAGCCAAGAAGAGAAAAGGCGACTGAGCAAGAAACGCTGGACAAGGTTGGCAATGATGGCGAGAGCTTACATGGTTGATTACATTATGGTTTTATTTATGCAGCTCTATTGTTGCAATATATAATTGAATTTCCAAATCCAGTGTTCAGGATTTCCACAGATACTTACATTTCTTAAATCCTGGTTTCATCCTGTGACTTCCACCATGGTCAAAACTACGACAGGAAACTGAAAATTAAAACTCTGAGACAAACAACTGCTGAAACTAACTACAACTAATTGTGTTTATTTACTACAGATCTGTAAAACTATACAATAATATATCAGTAAAGTAACTTCTATAATTACTTGAGTTCATTGAGGCTGATTTTTGGATTTTCCTTCAGCTCTGTGAGGATTTTCTTTCCCGAGTCTCCTGGGTTGTTGTAGCTCAGGTCCAGCTCTATCAGATGAGACGGGTTGGATTGAAGAGCCGAGGCCAGATGAGAACAGCCCTCCTCTGTCACCTGACAGCCTGACAGCCTGAGAAGGTGAGAGTTTGATTTATTAGCATGCAGGTTCAAGATGAGTTTATACAGAGCACCATCAAGGTAGGCTTGAATGTGTTAGAGTTGAATGTGTTGAGTGGGTGGAGAAAGTAGGGGTCGGGTACTTGGCGCAACAAGAACCAATGTTGGCCAAATTGCTTGTTATGAAAGTTCCTCTTGTGGTTTCAGATTACATGAGTTTGATGGTGCAGATACCTCAGTGTCTTCAGCCTGCAGCACTGACTCGACAGTCCATCACAGAGCAGTTTTACTCCTGAATCTTTCAGGTCATTGGTGCTGAGATCCAGATCTCTTAGGGGAGAGTAGGGGAACCTGAGAGCAAAGACCAGGTGCTGGACCCACTCTTCAGTGACTTTACAGTCTGCCAGGCTAATATAAAGAAACACAAAGATATACACAAAATATAAATCCAGAATGTGATTTCCACTGTCCAACTTGGTTGTTGTACAAATCACACTGAAGGTGAACTCACATGGCCTTTGTGCTGCTCCTCACGGCTGGTATCAGCCTCCTTCTGCCTTCATCTGATGTGTTGTAACTCTTTAAGTCCAACACATCCAGATCATTCTTCGATACCTGCAGCATGTAAGCTGCCGCAGAGCAGTGGAGGGGAGTCAGCTCTGTTTTTGAACGATCTGACAATCTGAGATATTCCTGAATCTCATCTTTGACTTTGTGATCTCTCATCTCGACCATGGTCTGGAAGAGATTGATACAACTGTCCGGAGAGAGAGTCTTCCTTCGTAGGGCTTTGAGGTGAGTCAAGATTTTCTTGTCAGTATCTTGGCTCGGGTCTGGTGATATCAGCAGACCCTGAAGGACTCTTCGGTTGGACTCAGCCATAAGGCCAAGGAGGAATCGCAAGAAGAAGTCCAGGTGGCCATTCTTCTCCTCCAACACTTTGTCAACTGTCATCTTCAGAAGATCAAGTAAAGTATGTTCTTTGTCTTCCAGATGGAGGAAGTTGCCGAGCTCTTTTGTATTCTTGTTTGTGAAACAGTCATAGACAAAAAGAGCTGCAAAGAACTCTTGTACGGTCAGGTGCACAAAGAAGAAGACCTTTTTCTGGGAAAATAAATCTTCTTCCCGAAGAACTGTGGTGCAAAATCCAGAGCAGATGGTTGCTTCCTTGATGTCAATGCCACAGTCTTTGAAGTCTTCATCGTAGAAGATGAGGTTGTTCTCCAGCAGCTGAACAAATGCAAGCTTTCCGAGTTTCAGAAGAAATTCTCTGTGTGTCATAAGAAATTTCTCTTTGTTTTTCTCTTTCTTCTTCTTATATTTTTTGTTTCCTCGTTTTGTCTGGACAGACAGGAAATGCGCCATCATCTCAGTCAGAGTTTGAGGGACTTCAGCTTTCTCATCTCCCCCAAAAACCTCCTGAAACAATATGGCAGAAATCCAGCAGAAGATCGGGATCTGGCACATGATGTCAAGACTCTGTGAAGTGCGAATGTGGGAAATGATCCTTTGACCGAGGTCTGGGTCATCACTAAATCTCTTTCTGAAGTACTCCTCTTTTTGTGGGTCACTGAACCCTCTTATCTCTGTTACGACGTCGACATATTGCCCGGGGATCTGATCTGCTGCTGCTGGACGGGATGTTATCCAGAGGTTTGCTTGCAGGAGAAGGTTACCCTGGATGAGGTTTGTAAGGAGATTGGCCACAGATGTTACTTCACTAACAGAAGTTACTGGCTTGTTCTTAAAGTCCAGCTGAAGTCGGCTTTCATCCAGTCCATCCAGGATCACTGTGACTCTGGCGCTGACAAAATCATCTGAGTCTTTAAAACTCTGAAGTGCAGGATGAAATTTAGTCAGGAGGTCAATCAAGCTTTTGTTGTCTTTAATCAAATTCACCTCTCGGAAAGCAAGGCTGAAAATGAAATCCGTGTCCTGGTTTGCTGTCCCCTCGGCCCAGTCAAGAATGAATTTCTGCACAGCGAATGATTTCCCAATGCCTGCGACGCCCTTCGTCAGGACTGTTCTGTGTCTCTCTTGGCCAGGCAAAGGTTTGAAGATGTCACTGAGGTTGAGTGATTTTTCAGAAGAATCATGTTTGACGTGTCTAAAGCCATGTTCTTCATGTGGAACTGCACTCTCTCCTGTGGTCATGTAGAGGTCTGTGTAGATTCTGTTCAGGGAGCTCCCTTTGCCACCATTGCCTTCAGATATGTGAGCAAATTTCCTTTTCATTGCTTCTTTAAGATTCTTCTTGGTTGAGTTGATCCCTGTAACAAACACATGCATGCTTGGTATTCAGCCAACTCTGTTTGTGTAAAAATAGTAATCCAACTTTTACTGACTGTGGTGCCCGACATGATGATGGATAGTAGTAGTACAGGTATTTGAGCTTACCAGTGTCTTCCTCAGGATCTCTTCTGAATTTCTTTCCACACTCCATGCACTTGTTGTCTGAGCTGACACACTGTTTGCATGACCAGTGTCCACAGGTTAAACGGACCAGATCCTTTGAAACTTCCTCACACGCTGAACAATTCAATGGCCCGGGCTGCTGGCTGTAGGGTCATCAACAAATGACACATTTTAAATAGAGGTTAAGCGACCGCCCCATGTATGGAGGCTACAGTCCTCGTTGCCGCGGCTCCGGTTCAACTCCCGCATCGGACGCCCATTTACTGCGTGTCACTCCCCCTCTCTCTGCCCCCTGTTTCCTGTCCATCTTCAGCTGCACTATCATTCAAAAAAACGGCCAAAAAAATAATCTTAAAAAAAATAAATAGAGAACGACTGCTGTGACTGTAGACTGAAAAAAACTGACATGGTCAAACACAGACTCAACCTAGGTGGAGGAAAACTGAGGAAAACGCAAATAACTTGATCAACAACGCTTTGGTATAAACCTACTGTGAAATCACAGTTTGTTGTGTTTTTGGTTTCAGGACCAGAGTTTCAGACATTTTTTGGGTAGTTCTTTCTATTTATTTAATATAAATGATTTTCCTGGATGACTTTAGCTTACAGGGTTTCCCACAGGGACGGGAATGTGGGGTGGGGTTCACAACAAGAAGTTAACAATGTTAACTGGTTGTTTATGTCAAACGTGGTCCTGATTGACACGAGCCTCAGGCAGATTTTGTTTACTGTTCACAGGTCTTGCTCTCTTTTATGTTATGAGTGTAAAACTATTTTTGGTTTGTTATAAAACTGTTGCAGGTCCACACTGGATCAGAGGTAACTTTTATGACTTCAGTCAGAGAAGCTTCTTGGATAAGGGGTGTAACGTTCAATTGCCCCAGATTTAACCCTTCCTAAAGACATTTCAGTAAAAGGAACACCCCACTCAGTCATAAGGGTATTACAAATATAAGCTCTACATGTGATTAAATGCACTAACCTTATTATACTTTTTGTTTCCAGAAAATTTAATTAAATTACCTTTGTGTCTTTTCTTGACCAAAGCTGAGCGGCTGGCCCTTGGATCTGTCGCTCTTCATGGAGACAATACTGGGAGCTGTGGACTCACTCAACAGTGAGCTAAAAAGAGAATTTGTTTAAAATTATTTTTAATTTATTCAGAAATGAAGAACACATCTGTAATCTATAAATATGAATGTATTTATTTTATATTGTGTACCGTTTTTTTGACAAAGACAAATCACTCTTTACAGGGACACAGCTGGCACTTGGAGACTCATTTATACTCGTCTGTGAACTATTAAGAAAAAAGATTGATCAACTCAGAAAGGTCTAGAAACTGCTAAACAGAACCAGGAGTTTACGGACCTGCCAAATGCTGAATCTTTGGTTATTGACTTATTATGTTTGTTTTGTTTTGTTTTTTTGCTGTCAAAATACAGTCAAATAAATTACCTTTGTGTCTTTTCTTGACCAAAGCTGAGCGGCTGGCCCTTGGATCTATCACTCTTCATGGAGACAACACTGGGAGTTGTGGACTTAGTTCCACTCATACCAGAACTGAAAAAAAAAGAAAAATCTTAATCTTATTCAACAACCAAGAACACAGAAATAACCTTCAAATGTGAATATATTAATTAATAGTACACAAAGCCTAGGAATACCGTTTTAATTTATCACCAAAGCTGAGCGGCTGGCCCTTGGATCTATCACTCTTCATGGAGACACAGCTGGTACTCATAGACTCATCTTCACTCTGTGAACTATTAAGGGAAAACAGTGATGCTAATGAGATGCTAACATGTTCACAATATAAAATATATAAAGTAGATATGTAGACACCTCACTGGTGAGGAACAAATGTGTCCACACGTTTTGTGGCTTATGAGTGTGTCCCAAAGGAATATTGTGGGGGTCGTTGTTACAAACCATCCGGTTCTTGTACAACCAAAGTGAGTAGTAGTAAAGAACATTCTCAGGGCTGGGTTGGACTCTGCCAAGGCTGCCCCTTGTCTCAGA
This sequence comes from Nibea coibor, assembly GCA_023373845.1. NCBI lineage: Eukaryota > Metazoa > Chordata > Actinopteri > Sciaenidae > Nibea > Nibea coibor. Next base: position 1,360,780 of record CM041729.1, read on the forward strand.
TTCTGTTCAGGATATTGATGGACAGAAGCTCAAGGTGCAGTGGGGGGAAGAGGTTGTTTGGGAACCTTGTAATTGCATCTCTGCTTTTAGCAGATGATGTGGTTCTGTTAGTGTGCTCTATGTATATGTAATGCACACCACCTCACAGATACATTCACTGAATATATAGAGCTAATGTGCAAAACACGTTTACATTGTGTTTTTCCCTGGTTTGTGACATCACATGTATGATTACTTATCACATTACCTGACTGACGTCTTCCTCTCCTTCTTCTTCTTCTTCTCTTCCATTTTTACTGCTGCAGCTGAAACAACCATCAGAAGAAGAAAAAAATCAGCATGTCATCAGTTTGTTGCTCTTCCACCACCATTTTTAATAACTTCAGGTGGGTTATCCACAGTAAGTCACTTCTCATACACACCTGTATGAAACTTACCAAGAATATTTATTATTTTTGGCACTGTGTTTATTTTTTGATCATTTATTATGTTTGCACTTTTCCAACTCTGCACAACAAACATTAGATTCATTTGGCTTGTGTGCAAAGTGACTCACATTAAATGCATTCAATAAGAAAAACATTTGAATATGAACAAAGGTGAACAAATAGCTGCAAAGTATATTTGTACAGTGAAGCACTAAGAAGTTTCTGTTGTGTTTTTATGCAAGATATGAATAGCTGTGAAAATCTATTTAAACCAGAAGTGTCAAACTGTTCCACAAAGGGCCGGTGTGGCTGCAGCTTTTCCTTTCAACAAGCAGCAGCACACCAGACTTTAATTTAATCAACTGATCTCAGTCTTCAGAGAGTTGATTGGTCAAACTGTGTGCGCTTGTTTGGTTGGAACAAAAACCTGCAGCCACACCGGCCCTTTGTGGAACCGTTTGACACCTGTGATCTAAAGTATTGTATCAAAATGTAGAAATGGAAGTAGAAAGCAGAAGTTTTGCTTTCAGTAACTGAAATGCATAGGTCCTACATTTTGGTATAAAAAAAAAAATTGAGTGGGAAAGTTGTGGAAATTCACAATCATATGATCATATAATATACCAATAAATATAGAAAGATCAGACACAGTCATGCAGTGTCAGTATTTACTTTCTATAAAGTAAATACATACTTTATGTATTTAATTTTAAATAATAATTTTATTATTACACTTTTAAAAATGCATTATAATCCACAGGATTTAAAATAATCACTTAAAACTTTTTATATTTACCTAAAAACGAAACAAAAAAATCCCCTTACATAATCCCAGAATGCGCATGCGCAAAAGCAGCTCTAATGTTTACAAACATTACCCCGTGTTAAATATTAAAGTTTTACATTCACAGGTTTTATCATCATCATCATGTTTAAACCATCACCTCACATTAACTTTGACCACATAAGGTTAAATCGGATGTGACGGTAGATTATTATTAGATTATTGACGCACTTCAACATGTCGCCAGCGCTCAGACTAACTGCGCAGTTACAGTGAGCGCAGCTGTCAGCTTCAGACAAGACAACACGCGGAGTTTTAGACGCTGTCTTACGTTTGTCCCGGTGACGTTTGTCTCCTCGTCGATTTTTGAATCCAAAATATTCTCTGGACCTGATTGTGGACCTGAAGTGAACTCCGTCTGTGCATCGTACAGCTGTAAACAAAGTTTCACTCCTTCTGCCTTTTTGCGTAATCTCATGCAGCGTCACAGCGTGATGACGCTGTTGGGAAATCTCGCGAGTTTGTTGCTGAGTCTGAGACACGTCTTAATTAATTTAACTGAGTCTGAAGACAAAGAATCTCTTGATCTGAGCTCACGTTCACTTCAACTAAAGACCTGCTGCTGTCCACCGACACACCACGATGAAATAAACCTGATTTTAGATTAATTCATGTTTGAACTAGATGTGAAAATCTGCAGAGTGACAATAATCATTTGCCGTTCTAAGTTCAAAATGAACTCCAGCTCACCAACTATGAAAGCATGAGTCAGAATCATCAAACGACGCCTAACATAAATTATAATATAATAAAAGAGTCGCAGGAGACATTTTGACTTCACTTTAATTTTTAATATTTCAAATACATTTTCCTGATCATACTCATATTCTTTTACTAAAGTAACTTTAAGTGCATTGTAACAGAGAATGTTACAGTGTGGTTTTAGTGCTTTAGTATCTGAGAACATCCTCCCAGACTGTGGTCTGTCTAACAGTCATACGAATAGCCACTATGATTAGTCAATCATATAGTAGTATAGTCATTTGTGCTGCAGCTGCTGAAGATGAATATAGTTCCATCTTACCTTCATCAATGAAAAGCTGCAGGTGTTTAGACTATCACAGCTCAGGATTCAACTCTATATTTCCAGTGGTGAAAGCAGAGAAACTAAAAACCCCGGATGCATCCCTTTGCAAGGTAAGTTGAACGTGGCATCCTCATGTATTGACACGTATGTACTTACCACTGAAATGGTTGTAAGGTATTAAATCATGAATGAATGAAGTGATCCTGGTTCCTTATCAGAGCATAACATAAACAAACAGTGCAATAACACGCAACATTAATATTTGACTTTTGCTGCATTGCATATTTGTTCTGTTACTTTTTGTTATATTCCTTTAAAATCTGTTCTTTAAGTATATTCATGAGTGTAAACCTGCACAAACATCATTAACAACAATATTTTAAAGTTAAAAATCAGCTCACGTCTTTGACAAAAGGCTTCATCCCACGTTGTTCTCTTTGTGCGTTCAGTTGCCGGAAGAGGGAAATGAGCTTAAACCTCCCGCCTCTTTTATCTGAGCACGCAGGTGTTGGAAAACCGTTACAGGCAGCTGGTGCATGGTGTCATATTTCATTCATTCATTTTCATTTCACGGTGATAAGTGCTACAGGAAACATTTAGACAAAGCTAGTTAATGATGACAAAGTTAATGATGGTTAAATTAAGGTGATTTATTGTGCAAAACATGTACATGCTTTTACTGGATGGATGTCTTTCTGCAGATCATTATATCTGTTACTACACTTGTTATCAGCATTTCTCCACTAGGAGGTACTAGCAGTCCATTATGAGTCAGGCTGCACCGTTTGAATGGGTGGAGGTGTACAAGACTGACTGTACTGAGTAACTTAGTAACGGACACTTTCTGTTTCAACCTCATGTGCAGATGGAGACTGAAATCAAATAAAGATCATTGTTAAAGTGTTTTTAGGCAGCATTCTGTAGAAAAAAATCCTATTTGTTTCAGAGTATAATCCCATTACTATATGGTAGCTGTATATTAGGGGGCAACAACAGATTCAGGGTTCAGTTCGATACTTTAGTGTCACGGTTTGATATTTTTTCGATACAAAAAAAGAGAAATTTCTATGCATTTTTTTAACTTTAACTTTAACTTGTAGTTTATTGAAATGACCAACATGTGTTTCAACTCAAAAATACAGTTTTTAAATTAAATGTTATGGTCAAACCAAAGCAGTTCCAAACGCCAGATCTGAGGGATGGAGGATCTTTGATTTCAGGTATATTTCAGGCATTAGCCATGTTGCGACGAGCTCGCTTGCTTGTTATTGGAGGATTAGGGTAGCACAGTTAACAGTAACACAGTTTCTGGTGATTAGACATGACATGGTCGTTTATTATGAATCAGAACAAACAGTTAAATTTCCCCCAGGGACACTTCAGCACCGTGCGAGTGTAAAACCAACAAGCTATCCTTTCAACAGTTTGAGACACATATATGACATCAGACCTTAAAATACAGAAGTTTTAAACTTTTTTGGGGGGTAATTATTTTTAAAAATACGTTTCTCAACAAACATGGCTTTGACATCACAGAGTGCAGACCTCTCCTCAGTCCTGATAAAATCCTTCCACGAACACAGGAGGCCACATTTACATTTTTATTCTGACTTCACAGAATCTGACAGTTTTTTTTTTTGTCCATGTCCACAACGCACATCAAAACAGGGCGGGCTGCAAAGGACAAAGAAAGATTCCCACCCCTGGCTATGTGTTTCCAGCGGTGTCATCTGCCTCAGGAGGCGTGTGGTCACTGTCGTCGTCCCAGGACGAGGATGTGAACCCGGCAGGGGCAGAGATGGAGTGCGGGGCGTGAGTGTGGCCGAGGCCTTGGTAAAGACCGCTCGAGGATGGAGAGGAGGGCATAGATGTGGTTGCCACGGCAACAGGGTCCTGGGAAGTTGCTGTTAGGAGGCCGGTGTGCTCGGTGTGTTCGGGTCGAGCTACTGTGCCGAAGTACATCTTGTTGGGACGACCCAGGAATGTACGACCTGTTGGGAGGGATATTTAAGACAAGCTAATATTCAAGACAACTAAGTGGGCCAGAACCAATCAGAATCATTCAATTAAAGGGACAATATGTAAGATATTTACTGTATTAAATCATAGAATGAACATGCTATGTCATCGGAGATCAAGGAAGCCAGTGTTGTTCTTGTTTTCCACCTTTCAGTCTAAAGATTCTGCTCATGATTTGTCCTTTGTGATCTGGTTTGATCCAGATACAAAACTAACTGACATTGTGGAAGTTCCAGGGTGGAGTTCGCTGAAGAGTCGGTCGCACTGACTTTACAACACAAAAGTAGTAGGACCTCCTCGGCTCGTGCTGCCAGAGACAGAGGCTGTTTTCCAGATTTAAGAGACGGTAAGTCGCCAAAAATACTGTCACCACATTACTGTTGGGTTGTGGGTTGCTCGGCCAACGGTCTAAAACCACTAAAATGCTGAAATTCACAGTTTTTGTGAAGGAGGAAGCAGATGTAGGAAGACTGTTTGCCCGCACTGGCCCTGAGGTGAACACCAGACACTCACCAACGTGGCGGACCTGCTCAGTGACATCAGCTCTGATGTCAGAGAAATCCCACATGGCCAGGAAACTGTCGAAACACGACCCCTCCTCTGCTTCCTGGATGAAGGAGTGGACGGAGAAAACAATCGATGAATACAGATAGATAGATAGATAGATAGATAGATAGATAGATAGATAGATAGATAGATAGATAGATAGATAGATAGGTAGATGTTTACCTGTACGTATGGTTTGTAGGTGAAGGTGTAGTGGTGAGCGATGGCAGCCAGGAACATCTCTATGCAGATGATGAAGTCCTGTATCCATGAAACAATCGGTTTAGGGCAGTGTTTCTCAGACATTACCCCACACATGACTGCGAGGGAATAGTGTGGTTTAGTTGTTTAGAAATGATTGTACCTGCAGTCCAGTAGCCACGGCCTCCACACTGTCCCAGTCCCAGGTATGTTTGTCAGAGATCACGCCGACCTTCACCAGGAACGCTATTAAAACTGCCTGCCTGAAGAGACAAAGAAATGATTCCAACTGTTTCAAATAGCTGATTACACAGCTTGATGCCCCCAAACAATGAAAAGCTCCTTACCAGAAGGAGACAAACACCACCAGTTTGACACAGAGAAACTTGCCCACGGGCCTGATGGGAGTCAGTTCCTCTTTGAGAGATCGGTACAGCAGCACCAGACAGTACATGGCAAACTGGAGAGACGGAGATGTACCACGTAACACCCATGGCAACAGAACAAACTGTGTCTCCAATTATGTACATAACTGAGAAAACCACAAAAGAAACTGTTTCTATATTTACTGTCCAGAATCAAAAGAGGACGACAAAAATACTCTCAAGTACAGTTAATAAAGGAAACACCAGCTGGCTGAGTTTGACTTTGAAAGTTGTGTTTTTGAGTCAGGTTTAGGTTGTATTCATGCAGTTCGGGAATGATTCTGTCCTGTGTGTTTATGTTTACCAGCTGTGATATGTTGTTGATGATGACCAGGTAGGACCAGGCGTTTCTGAAGCTGAAGTTGGCTTCATCATAAACCCCACAGAGCTGACAGATGCTGCAGACGGAGAAGGAAACAACAACAGATACTATACTGTTTTCCTGGTGCCTTTAGTTCATTCAGTGTAAGTCTGGTCCTGAACTTTGACCCTCAACGGTGAAACCATGGTGAAACTTACAGTGCTATCACCGTGGTTACGGGTCTGACCACAGTGTACTGGAGGACTCCCAGCTTACACCTGAACAGCAGCACCCTGACAGAGAAACAGAGACATTAACATCCATCCATCCATCCATCCATCGCATAGTGACATGACATCCGTCCTCTTACTCTCCCATGGGCCACGGTGGGCAGCAGCAGAGCGGGGGCAGGTGTGGCTGCTGCTGCTGGACCTCCAGCATGAGCACCAGGCTCGGGTACTGGTTGCTAAGGAAGTTCAACAGGAACACCAGGAAGTTGTAGATGACGTAGGCCTCATAGCACTCCCTGCAGGTGTCCACGTAGATGGCCAGACTGGGGTAGCGCAGAGCCAGCCACTGGAACACACGAAGAGGAAAGACTTATTGTAATTAGTCATATTTCTATAATTATAGCTGTTATTGCTGCTGCTGTGCATCTTTGTCCACCATCATGATGGAGACACATGGGTGCGCTGGCATGGAGTGTCATTGCATTAACTGTAATAGAGCTCACTGCTGACAGTCTTGTGACACTGTCCCATTGCCTCCAATTAAGGTCTGTTGCCTTGGCAACATAATGTAATAGAGTGGACAGATCAGTGTCACTTCCTGTGCGTGTTGTTAAGACTCACGCTGTCCAAACTGTATATGGGCACCATCCATAGTATCCTGGAGGGGAGAGACAGAGAAGAAGAAATCACAAATTGACTAAGTAACCAGTGAAATAAAGAGTTCGTTGAGGGTCGCTCGGGTGGGAGTATCGGTTTCTATCAGTTTCTTGTCTTGACTCATTTTGACAAAATCAAACAGGATGTAGGACAGTGGACAGTTACCCTGTTAACAGCTGGAAAAACCCTGTGACACATAGTCAGACCACGAATTAACAGTGTTGAATTCGACTGTATCTGATGTGTCAAGCAGCTCTGATTACAGTGATGAGTCTTCATGTTTGAAACAGTACACTCGTCTAACAGTTCTTCAATCCAAAAACATAAAGTTTGTAGAGAAACATGAATTCTGTTCCTTTAACCCTAAAGGTGTCCTTGTGCCCACCTGATAATCGGTCTCTGCAGCTCCGGCTGGGTGTAGTGGACTATGTGCTGCAGGATTCCCCACAGTGAAATTGGGATGGTCAGGAAGACAAACACACCGGCGATGAACCAGGCTTTACTGTGAGTCCCAACCTGCAGACACACACAGAAACACCTGAGGTGACAGACGAACATCAACCCAAACTCTCGCCTAGGTCTAAATGCGGTCAAAGGTGTAGCTGGTCCAGGCGGAGGTGACTGAAATCAAAGTGTACCTTGTCCTTCTGCAGCTCCCAGATGCAGAGCGGCAACACAGCCACCAGCAGAAGAGCGTATAGAACCAGAACCAGCGGGCGGATCCACCTCCGCCACTCTGCACAGGAACACGGCATGATGCTGCTTCACCCTCAGCGTCGACTACAGGAACATCCCAAACCACAGGTCACTAACAAAGACTCTTTTCTTCACACTTCAATAATCACTGTGATTTACAGAGTTTCCTGATGGACAGTGAAGTAAACTGCCAACTGTAGCTGCTGTTAGCTCATGTTTGTAAGCCGGGCTGTGCAGACTGTGAGCTCAGAGAGGAGTTTTGGAGGTTTACAGGCCTGTGGTGGAATGAAGATGAGTGTCGTGCCAGATCGGGAGCTGGGTGAGTGGGCAATGCAACTAAACTCAGAAGACTCTGGAGTCAGAGTCAGCATAAATCTGGGACTGACTTTTAGAGGGATTAGAACTGCGGAGCAAACAAATTTCTGTTGCTTTAAAAAGAATATTTACTTGCCACTGTCACCGAGTGTTTGGTCACGGTGGGCATCGTTGGGTCTCTGTAAACATTATTATAAAAAGTACCATCTAGATCGGGATGTTTTCATTAGTGCATACTCATGTAAAAAAATACCTTAAAATTAGCTTTTTATTTCTGCATAGGTTAACCTGGATTTGAAAACAAACATTTTGCAGTGTCATGCCATTCCCAGGACATAATTAGCATTATAAACGTACCATCAAACACTCACAGAGCAGCATTACAGACTTGTCAGTGTGTTTTCTGTGAATATTTAGATTAAAATATAGAATCTTTGTCGAATAAACAGAGAAAACATGTTAATGTGTCATTAAAATACGTCAAATATGACGAAATAAATGAAGAAAATGGACCGTTGAAGCTGAAGATGCTCACTCAGGGTGACGGTTGGCCTGTTTTCCTCCTCAGTCCTGTTTCTGTTACCAGGCAACGCATCTCTCCTCCGCCCTGACCCCGCACACACACACACACACACACACCGCAAACACACACACCGCAAACCGACGCTCAGCCCTCCGATCACACGGATCGATTACCGCCCTGATCGATCATTAAATCCGGTCCTCGGCTTCAGCTGGTGGGGTGTACACAGCCGATCAGCTGTCCGTGTTTGTGTGCTCCTGTTTCCCGTGTTTACGCGCCCACGTCACGGGGAGGAAGCTCGTCCATCATCAGTCACGTGGCTGAGACACAAGCAGCAAATTGTCAATTTAATTATCTTAATTTGAAGATATTTAACCCCCTCCGTGCTCACAGTTATTATTATTTTTACTTATTTTATTTTATTTTATTTTATTTTATTTTCCATTGACATGGATGCAACACTGGTAACAGGAGCACTTCATTTTACTGCAACACAAGCAGCATGTGATTAACAGAGTTTCCTGATGGACAGTGAAGTAAACTGCTCCCAACAGTAGTTGCTGTTAGCTCATGTTAGCTCAGTTTGTTAGCCAAGCTGCCCACACTGTGAGCTGAGGCACTAGATTGCATAAATAGTAATTTCTGTGACAAAGTGAAATTAATTTCTGAAAACAAAACTAAGACACCTCTGCTATGCTTTGAGCTAAATGCTAATAAATCATTTTTAGAGGGGTGCCATATTCACCATCTCAGTTTAGCATGTTAGCATGCTAATATTATCTCATTAGCCCTAAACACAGGGTACAAATAAGCTAAGGCTGATGGGAATTCATTCACACATTACACCAGCTTCAGTGGGAATAATGGCAGAGGAGAAAAGACGGGAGAGGACACCGACAAAGGAAGCTCTGAAGAGACTAGCAGTGCTAATTAGCTATAATACAAGGATGGTCAACTTAAGCCTGCTAAACAGCAGCATGTTAGCATGTTGACATTAGCATTTAGCTCAGTACTGTAAATCTAAATAATCTTACAGAGCTGTCAGCGGACTGTAGACTTGTTACAGTGTTTAGAGCTTCAGCTGGAAGCCATATGAGTGTGTGTGTGTGTGTGTGTGTGTGTGTGTGTGTGAGATTTTACAACAGCTCCTTCTTGTGGTCACTGCAGTGGAAAGTTAATAAAATCAGACACTTGCCTCAATAAAAAACAGATCTTTGAGAATATATCTTTATTGATAAATACAAACTGTGACGTCTTGACAACTCAACTGTCCAGATCAGTGAAATGTGCTCTGATAATCCTGACGATGTTCAAGGTGAGGACAAAGCTTTAGTCGCATTATTAGTAACTGAAGCTCTAAGAGCAAAATATCACCAACACTCAGTTTCATATTGTGGGATGTAGTGAAAGATTCAGCCTCTAGGGGCCGCTAGTGCAGATTTTTAATCTTGTTTTACTTCTTTTACAACAAAATATTTACATATAAAACAGAATAACAAACACATTACATGGCCAAAAGTAAGCGGACACCCAAACATGACATAACTGTGAGCTCAAAGCACCGGGGAGTGTTATCTTTTTGTACCACAGGAGTGTTGGACGGAGCAGTGTTGTGCCAGAACAGGAGCTGGGTGAGTGGGCAGTGTAACCAGGCAACAGCATGTGTCCACATACTTTTGGTCATAGAGAATATCATATAATATCATACAACAGTGAGTCTGTAATAAAATATATACACATAATATATAGAACTGAATAAATACACACTAAACATTACAGGATATATCTGCTGCTTCACACAGCGTGGGTGGTTGGATGTCTTTGGTCTTTGGTTTGCTGGTTGCGTATGAAGATAACAGGCTCTCTCTCTCAGTGGTCAGTGTGTTTGTACTGCAGGCTCGTCCCATGGTGAAGAGGCAGAGTACTGTTGGAGAGAGAGCCAGAATAACACCAACAACACAGACAGGACTGGAGAGAGAGACAGAGAGAGAGACAGAGGGTGAGTCTACGGCGATTTCATGCTTATATTAAAGCAACATGACGCTCTGAGCTCACAGTCCCAGCTAACAGACTGAGCTAAGATTAGCTAACAGCATCTGCAGTTGTCCATGCAGAGAGTGTCACTGCCTGCCCTGCCTTGTAATACCACTTCACCACCTCAGAGTCAATAATGAGTCACTGTAGCGTTCAATCAATCTCCAGTCCAGCAACAACAAGGTGGTTTTCTTGTCTCTAATCTTCCCATAATGCATCGTCTGTTTTGTTTGACAGTGTCTTGGTTAATGTCCACGTCTTTGTTGTGCAGTTTCCAAGCCAAAGCTGGACAACCCTGATCTCAGGCTCCTCCAACTGTTTTCACTCCTCATGACGACTGAGCTGACCTTCATCCATGAAGTCGGTGGAGCGGCGTTACTCGTCACTTCCCACAAGTCTTTCCTCAAAGGTCACGACCTTTCTATGTTTAAACATCCATCCCATATCTGCATCCCAAAACATCTGATAATGGCTTCTGTTACATGGACGTCTCACGGCCTCTGACCCTGTGACCTCACTGTGATGTCACACTGACATCCACAGCTGCTGTTCGGACGTTCACCATCACCAACGCACACTCTCACACCATAAGAACACGAAAGGTTTGTATTTTTACCTTGAAGCAGTTTTTAAACTTCTTGGAGACGAGGTAGAGGATTATGGGATTGATGCAGGAGTTGATGGTTGTCATGTTGATGCTGAAGTAGTCGAGCACCAACAGGAAACTGAGACCACAGAAGAAGAACACATAATTAGTAAAAACCTTCCCTCTCCCACTGTTTTCCCTTTTAAGTTTCCAGTTTCAGGTTTGTAGTAAAATACAATGCAGTGAAGTGTCTCGTGTCCACAGGGGTACTGGATGGAGTAGTTTGGAGGAGTGTGTTTCTACATTTACTTTAACAGTTCGCAGCGCTGTGCATCATGGGGTTTGTAGACGGTCCTCTTCAGGATGCGACTCAGATGAAGCGGGAACCAGCAGAGGGCAAAGATCAGCACCAGGCAGAACACGGCTTTAGCTACTTCTCTACGCTGTGGAGAGAAAACACACTTGCCTCAGACTCACGTATCATCATGAAAAGTGGCAGCTCTTGTATCGTATATTTCTGTGAGTAGCCGTATAATAATCAGGGTTTATTTCCCAACAGTGTTTGCTGTCGTAAACCTATATATGCATGTGTTACCTGTTTAAGGTGTTCACTCCGTGCGATCCTCAGACTTCCTTTCTGATGTCTGAGCATCTCACAGGTCATCAGGCAGTAGAACACGGCCGAACAGGTCAGAGGTACGCAGAAGTAGAAGCCAAACAGCCACCAGTCCTTTGCATCCCGGTAGAACTGGAACATGAGACACGTTTTTCAGAACGTTCTAGAGCCGTCAAAATACTGTAAATTATCTCTATATATAGTATACTGTGTATACTGTAAGGTTATCTGTTCAAGTAGTATTATGGATACTTGTTGGGGTATTTGTTTAAGGTGCAGTCTTTGGCAGATGATTACATTCTAGGACAACCTTTAGCTACCAGAACCACGGGATCAAAAACTTTCTTTGGAAGAACTATCTTCAACCGCCTTGTTAGATCACGATGGACTGGAACTGGAACATTGCGATAAGTATTTGCCGACTGCAGTTAGAATGATTCGAAGGACAGAAGACTGATAGCCGGGTTCCGTTTTTGAGTGCTTGGGCAGACAGTGTTTAGTCCCGTGGAGACCCGCTGATACAAACAGGAAATGGTGCTCTAAACTACCCAAGCTGAAGAACGACCTCGCCCTGAAACACAACGCAACCAAGAGAAATGGACCGAAGAGTCTGTTTATTTTCCCCATAGAGACCATCCATCGCACAGACGAGTCAGGATTACGGCCCCTCGCTCCAGTCTATGTCTTTACCCATGACCCATTCGGTTACTTCACTTCATCTTATGGGAATGAATTGTTTATCATCTTGTTATTGAACTTCCTGACCTGAAGATTTATAATATGCATCAACATAAACCATGCTGGTTTTAAAGTCTACATTCTGAGGGAAAGCAAAATGATCACGGTGTGAGAGTTTTCGAGAGTCCGAGGTTTACAGAGGATATCAACACTCACAGTCATGAAGGGTGTCTTGGGCCGCAGCATGCAGGTCCTGATGATAGTGTCCTTGTACTCGAAGGTGACCATGTCGAAGCCGATGGCCTCCGGCACGGCCAGCACCATGGACAGCAGCCAGATCACCACGATCTCCACTGCTGTTACCGTGGGAACACCGGTGCCCTGTACCCGTGACCAAGTCGTCACTGCACGATACCTGAGTACAGAGGTATTCTTTTTAATTGTTTACTCCTCCTGGACAGTAAACAAGGTTGAAATTGCATCATTATCACATGTAAACATAACTTAAAGGACCAGTGTGGTTGGATTCAGTGTAGTTGCTGATTTTCACCCTGATTTTAGTGAAACTGGGTCATATGTAACTGTAACTGCTGTTAGCTAATGTTAGCTCAGTTTGTTAGCCGGACTGTGAACTCAGAGCACTGGGGGAGTGTTAGTGTTAGGTTTATGGGCTGGGGACACAAGGGAATGCTGGTGTCGTGCCAGAACCAGAGCTGGGCAAGCGGACAGTGTTATCAGGCTCGGCAGCCTCTATGGACATGATGGCAGAGGAGCAGAGAGTGAAGAGGACGCTGACGGAGGAAGCTAAGAAGAGAAAAGGAGAGAGTGAGCGAGCAAGAAGCCGCCGGACAAGAGTAAATCTGGGACTGACTTTTAGTGGTTGGTGAGAGCTTGGTGAAATAAAATAGGTAATTAGCTGGCTGCTATGTCTTGTGTTGTTGACCTTGCTTGATGTTTTCTGTTCACCCCACGTAGCTTAGCATAATAAGTGTGTGTTACCTGTCCACGCTCAGAACACACAGGTTGAGGACGGTGATACCGACTGAAGTCTTCTGCAGGAAGGGAAACAGCTTACAGAGGAACAGTCCGAACGGACTGTCAGCAAACGGCCACCGCATCGCCAGGAGCTACACACACACACACACACACACACACACACACACACACACACCCACCATTAATAGGTTACCATAACATCACAGTATCTGTGTGTGTTATCAGTGTTGGTGGGATATTTTAGTGCCGTTATCAGTGCAACACTCAACCTCCTGACTGAGACACACAACACACACTGCTACTGTAGGAAGTTGTTTTCTGCCCCACAATGCATTTCTGCTCCCAGTCCTGCCAAGCAACATGCTCAGTGTATTTATTATTATCATCATTGACTACAACACACTCTGTACCTTGTAGACATTGATTGGTATGTCGATGGCGATGTATATCAGGTCTCCAAGGGCCAAGCTGGCTATCAGGGAGTTGGGTCCATTCCTCATGCTTTTATTTTGGTAGATAATCCTGAGCAGGGTGGCGTTTCCAATGATCCCCACAGCAAATATAACACAGGAGATTACTGTGTTGATGTACTTGAAGGCTGTTTTTATCGACATGGTGTCAGGACAGTTGGGAGGCAACATGGGGCGCATACGGACCACCAAGGAGGAGTTGGAGGACGACGAGTGAGACGGAAAATTTCTTTCATGTTTGTGTGTCAGTTTGTTTAATTGCATCGACTTCCCCGGGTCCTTGTTCACCAGATCTCCTTCCTGGGTCTGGATCCGGTTATCCAGAGGAGGGTCAGTGCCGTAGAAATCAGGTAAGTTCAGCGTCATTACAGCTGACGTCTGAGGTGGCTCAGACGAGAAGTTTTTGTGGCAAGAAACCGGATCAACAAACAGCAAACACCAGGTGACCAGCAGCACGGCAAACATCTCAGGCATGGAGGAACCCAATCTGGAACCTGCTTTGACTGCAGAACTTTTGGCTGAATCCACTTTTGTTGCTCCAGAAACCATCATGGAGCTCGCCGCGACACTTAAACGTGTTCCCAGAAGGTGTTTCTGCGATTTGAAGCACTGAGAAAATCTGGAGAGCAAAATGAAAAGAAAAAGTTAAATTATCAGTTTACAGAATGAGGTTTCCTGAAACGTTCCAGACCTGAGAAGGTTCAGACTTTTGAAGTTATGTTGTCGTGTGGCAGCATTTCCAATGCGTGGCGGTGCAAATAAAACGAAATCAAACTGCTATGACTGCACACACACACACACACACACACACACACACACACACATACAAACTGTGTGGCTTCCTCATCCCCTGCACCTGTTCACCTGTATGAAGGCTACGTGACTACTGTGATTACCTCCTGATGTGGTCAGCTGCGCAGGTGACATAGCAACAACAATATTTACCCAACTTTACACACACACAAAACAATACAACCCAGTGTTGTCTCTCATAATGTCCTTTCAACAGACTCTTTGCACGGCAGTTCATCACACGCTTTGATCTCTTCCTGAAATATTTGTCAGAAAAAGTTTATAAAGTTTATTAAAGGTTTAAAAGTTAACTGACTTCATGCAGCTCTGTTAAATGACTTAGAAAGGATCCAACATGCACGATGTATTCTCTCTCTGATTATACATGTGCAACATTATAAAGACAGATAACAACACGTCAGTAAAAGGTCAGGTCTCTGATAAAAGCCTGTATTCGCTGGTTGCAATCCCCTCGCCTCACCTCTAACTAAAAGTGAAGTCCATCCTGGGTTACTAAAATGTTAAAATGTTGGTTCAACATTAGACCTTTAATGTTCCTTCTCGACTGTGATCAAGAAAATAAAAACTCACCTGTATGTTCTGTTGTTTCTGTTTTTAAAGTTAAATCCTCCCAAAGACCAGAGAAGAAGAAGAAGAAGAAGAAGAAGAAGAAGTGAGCTCTGCTCTCTCGAGACAATCTGATGAAGTCTGACTGAGCTCACTCTTTACTCTCTCTCTCTGATAGCCGTAAATGCTCGCACGCCCACCTCCTTCCTCTATCTTCTTTGTCTTTCATTAGCTGCTTCTTCACACTTTCCTCTCTTTCTCCTCTCCTTGACCCTTGTCACCTCCTTCCTTCTCCTCCTCCCTCTTCTCCTCCTCCTCGCTCGGTTACAGTGGAACATCTCATAAATACTCCGACATGAAGCGACTCTGAACTTTTCCCATTCGAGAGTTTGCTAATAAAACAATGTCTTGGAAATTGAGGCAGTAAAATTTATTGCTGTGTTTAAGCAACAAATTTGACTTTACTGGAGCGTTTGAACACGAGTGATACCAGACTGCAGACCGGCTTTACTACACCACGAGGCGCTCGCTACCACACTTTACTGAAACCACCGTCCTTTGTGCTTCTTTCTGAGTCAGTTCCCAACATTAGTTTAAGCCGTTTGTTTAAATAGGTTGAAGAAAGGTTCCCAGAATGTTCTGATTACGTTCTGTACGTGGTTTGTCGGGTAGATTTTATGTTCTGTTGGGCGCCAACAAGCAGTCAACACACTTATCAGGTTAGCCTTTAGCATTAGCCTTTAGCATTACCCCATAACTGTCAAAGGTTAGGTCCACTCAAAACGTATTAGCATAAACAAAATCTATCTATCCAACAATTTCACCATTTCTGTCAATGAGTGTCTTTGGTGACGTGTGTGTGTGTGTGTGTGTGTGTGTGTGTGTGTTGTTTGTTTGGTACAGTAAATGCAGAGATAAACAGATGAAAGGGCTACGTGACTCCAACCATGCAGGCAGTTACTGCAGGCATACACACAACATTACACACATTACACACATTACACACACATCCCCAGAGCGAGCCAGGTTCAAAGTTCAGAGTCAGTTTGAATCTAAATTCAGGGAAACATTCAAACTTTTGGAGAAGTTAAATGAATTTATTTTGTCCAGAGGAGGTGAGTGTCGAATCACTGCAGTTCCTCCATAAGTCCCCATGTTAGACAGCAGAAATAAACATGTTTACAGCCTGGTACAAAAACAGTTTTGGTCTCTGTAGCTAATTTCCCCGTTCATGACAACTGTACTGAGGGTGAATTTATATACAACTCACCTGTTCACATTATATTAAGGCTTAAAGTTCCAAAGATCCATCTAGTGGCCATTAGATGAACTGCGGCTTAAAATAAGACCTGTTATTATTGTACTAACAATGAAAAATAAGTGGAGCCTCATTGTTACTCCCTCCATAGTGCTCATGTTGTTCCTACATTTACTGTGAATGTTTCCTTTTTTATTGCAGAGATAAAACAGAGAGATATTGAACTTGTAAAGTTTTTAACTTGAAGCAGAAACTTCTTTATGATGACCTCTTGTCAGTGCGTCAGACCACCAACCATCTATTGCTGGTTAATGGACAAATTACACTCCAAGCTAATTAGACACGAGAACAACAAACAAGTCAAAGAGTCGTCGAATCAAAGCCAGACACTGTGAACAGAACCAGGAACCAGCTGCTGCTGATTTCCACCCCGAACAGGAAACTTTATTAGAAACTCTTTGAAGAAAAGAAACGCCACAAACCAGAGTTTCCATCCCAGATGGAAACAAACGACCTCCAACGACTGAAAGAGAAGAACTGTGACCATCGATGTGTATTCAGACTTTCCTTTACTGGTCCTCTCTGCTTTCGCTTCTAAAATAATAAAGTTTTGAAGATATCAGCCGTTACTTCCCGTCTCTGTTCATCTGAATGGAATGCGGCCTCCTGTGTCGAGTCACGCAGGATGTTCGTGTTGGGACGCGGCCCCTTCTGACGTGTTGCCATGGCGACGTCGTAATAACGCGGCTGGAAAAGTTTGAAGTTTCTCTTCGTGTTTTCAGGTTTGCAGAGTCACAGCTGACTGTGAAATATAAAGTTTACTAGTTGATTAACTTCACAGGTGAGCTGCTTCACTGCTCTGCAGGCGCGTGTTTACATGAAGATTACCTGCTCAGGTGAGGGTGTTACGACTTTATTTAAATTATTCATTTCACTTTCTCCAATGACTTAAACATGGCGCTGTGATTTTAAACTGCAGGTGATGGTTGTTGGTGTTGGTGTCTGGTCTTTAGTTTGACAGGTGAAGACGATGAACGTGGCGGTGAAGAAGCAGCACGGCGGGTCTTTTCTGCCGGACATCAGACAGAGGAGCAGCGCTCAGCACAGGTGAGAGCACGACCGCAGAGCTGGGACAGGTGGAGGAGGCTGAAACACTGAGTGTGTGTGTGTGTGTGTGAGCAGGATGAAGCAGCAGAAGGAGACGACTCAGATCCTCTCCAAGGAAGAAACCGCACGGTGAGTTCATTGTCTCCTGCGGCTGTACCTCTGTCCATGTCCTGCTGTCTGCAGAGCAGATCATGTCTGATGTCTGATGTTTGCCTTCATGCTCCTCCGTGTGGTCTCCAGCATCACCGGCAGCCTGAAGCAGAACACCTGCGTGGAGATGCTGCAGGAAGGTTTCCACAGGTAAAGATCACCGAGCAGCACGTGTGAACATCTGCAGGTGTCACCAAGTCATGAATAATCATTAGATTATTAACTCAGGGTCAATCTGAGGCTCTGAGGTTTCAATCAGTTTCTTTTATTTTGATTTCACAGTTTACCACCAGAGGTCCCTGTCTCACTGATAATCAGCTTATCTGTCTGTCCTCCCGTCTGTCTGTCCTCCTGTCTGTCTCTCAGGTCGTACTCGGAGCTCTTCCTTCTGCTGCGCTCTGATCAGGGTCGTCGTTCGGCTGATCTGAGTTTAGCCGCTCAGCTTCAGACTCCTCTGGACCAACACAAGGACAAAATGCAGACCATCAGACGCCACCTGAGCTCAGCCGAGCAGGCTGAGAGGACCGGTATGTACACACACACACACACACACACACACACACACACACACTTCAGTTTGAATCCAGTTTCCTGAGGTTCTTCCCAGTGTTTCCTGTGTGTGTGTGTGTGCAGGTTACTGGTTGGAGGTGTGTAAGCAGCGCATGTTTTTGGGTCGGTACTTCTCGGCTCCGGAGGATCAGTGGCTCAGCCTGCACTTCTACCACAGCTGTGCAGACATCAAGCCAGGGAGCCGCCTGACTGTGGAGGCCCGGGCCTGCCTGGCTGAGACCTACATGCAACAAGGTGGACAGCACACACACACACACACACACACACACACACACACACACACACACACACACAGTGGACTGGTCTGACGGCCCTGCTCTGTGGTCCACAGGTGAGTTGCAGCAGGCGAAGCAGCAGGCGGAGCTCTGCATCAAGCAGGCGGAGTTCGGCGGGTGGATGGACTCAGACGGTCAGCCTCTGAAGCGCCGAGCTCTCCGAGCGCTGAGTACGATCTACACCCGGCTGGCCGACGCTTCGCTGGACGCCGCGGACTACGACGAGGGCCTGAAGCTGCTCCACCAGAGCTACAGCCTCGCTACTGAGTGTAGGCAAATTACTTACTAATTTATGTATTGCCCAGCTCCTGTTCTGGCACAACACCTCCTCCTCCTCCATTTGTTTCAGCTGAAGACAAACGCAGCCAAGGAGAGGCCTCGTATCAACTCGGGCTCGGCTATCAGAGGGCAGGAGACCACACCACAGCCAAACAGGTACCAGCTGTAGACGTCATCAGATCTGACGGAAAGACCAAAACCAGCAATGTTTTTAGTCCAGCTCTCAGCACCGAGCACATGAAGACACACGTCATTAGACATGGTTTAAAATACATCAGGAGGTTTGTTGGTTTTGGGTCTTTTCATAAGAAACATCAGCACGCTGCCTTTAAGATTTATTCACCACCAATGGTCGTCGTTTGTCCAGTTCTTCAACACGTCCATGCAGATCTGCGGCACGCTGCAGGACACAGACGGACTTGGAAAATGCTACAAGGCGATGGCCAAGTCTCTGCATAGGTACGCACGAACATACCCGTTAATTTAAAACTTTTATTCCAGCACGTCATACGTGCAGAAATCCATCAGTCTGGATGAATCTTCTTGTGTTGGTGTCAGTGAGGGGAACGTCCCCGAGGCGATCCGCTTTCTGGAGAAGTTAGTCGACATCTGCGTGATGACGCCGCGGCAGCTGGTGGAGGCCTTCCTGTCTCTGGGCCACGTCTACTTCACGCAGGTACGAGGACTGAGCTCAACTCTGATTGGAGAGTTTGAACACGTTTGAAATAGATTTCTAACGAGCCGTCTCCGTGCAGGGAGAGTACGAGAGAGCGTCTGAGTTCTTCCTGAAGAGTTACAAACTTTCCTGTGACCTCGACGATGTGGCTCTGCTGCTGGAAGCTCAGGTTAACGTCACGTCTGTGTGGCTCTTTGTCTGTTAATGAACAGAGATTATCTGACATGTACTACACCTGTCTGTCTGTCTGTCTGTCTGTCTGTCTGTGGCTCGCTCAGGTGTGGTACGGCAGTGCTCGCGCTCACTCCACGATCAGGGAATATATCTCTGACATAGAGTCAGCGGACGGCGTGGACAGAGACCAGACGACCTCGGGAACTAGAGACCCAACAGATGAAACGTTATGAATGCTGCTCTTTATAAAGGGGGAAGCGCCAGCGAGCATTTCACAGCACATGATCTGAGCTAATCCAGCCTAATCTCAACTTTCAACATCCATCGAAACAAGTCAAGCATCCGTTTAATATTCTGTTTATATTCACTGATTTACTGTCAAACAGAATAAAAATGTTTAAGAATAAAATGTAATCTGTCCTTTTATTATTGGTTCAATATAAAAACTGCTGCATGATGATTTCTAAAAGAAGAAACTGAACTGAAAAGAAAGACTGCGAACATAAATTATAATAATAACTAATAATTTAGTAAGTGTGTTATATTTTGCATGTTTTTGTTGTATTGAAAAAAGTTAATAACCATTTTTAAAAACAATTTCAGTGAATCATTTAAAATTTATTTACTTCACTTTATTCTGTTAAAATAGTTTGAAACTTATTTATTTAATTAAATTTGTTTACATCATTAATATACAGTATCATTGTAAATGTTGCTTTTACATGTGTTACGGTATTTTTTTAATGGTGCGCCTCTCCTCCAGTCTTTTCGGCCTGGCGTATGAACGTCTTGTTGTCGTTGCTTTTACGTGTATTACGGTAAGTTCACATAAACCCTGCTGCGCCTCTCCTGCAGTGTTTACGGCCCGCCGTGGCCCATGTGTCCGGAAGTGGCTCGGCTCTGTTTGGTGACAGAACCTCCAGAGGAGACACCGAGGAGTCGTCAAACTTCAGTCCGCCTGGTGCGACGGGACCGGCGGGCTGTTGTCCACTGAGCCCCGGGCCTGAATCATGGGCCTGCTGGCGAGGATACGGAAGGAGTGGTTCATCATCGGGATAGTGCTGGTCATCCTATCGGCCAGGCTGCAGCCCAGCGTCGGTGTCAGAGGAGGTGAGGGGTGTTCAAGAGTCCGAGCCACTGTCCATCAGCTGAAGTTTGATCGGTGATGGCGGGAAAACATTTTAAACGTTTTAAACACACCGAGGACTTTAACATGGAGGCTGCCTGCTGCGGAGCTGCTGCTCTCTAACTTTACGGGCTGATTTCGGGCACAAATAATCACACAGACACACACATGAGACATCAAATTAAACTTTAGGACTCACTGAAAAAATCGGCATAGGAATCTTTCACCGTCCGACATTTTATTTGTAGCAAACCGACAGTTTTTAGAGTTTAATCAACTCTTTCTCAGCCGCTGCGCTCGGACGGAGCTCGTTCAAAATACAAATGAACTGCTCCAACATGTTGGATTGGTGCTTAAATCCGGATTATTTCACGTGCAGGAGGTCTGCCGAATTAAAGATTAAACCTTCGTGATTATAGGAAAGTATAAATTATTTTATTATTTAACGCGGATTGTTGTGAAAAAGGACGAAGAGTGTTAAATTCAGGATTTTCTAAATGGAGTTTGGTCACATGGAATGACAGTTACTCCTCTGTGTGTGTGTGTGTGTGTGTGTGTGAGACCTGGCACTGTAATGACACGTTGCATTCAGCTGTACACACACACACACACACACACACACACACTCCCCGGTTGGATATGTAAACAGGCGCTCCCGTGTGCGCGCTCACGGCGTCACTATCAGCTGTGAATCAGATTTACGAGCTCAGCTTGTTTTTATCTGATGGCCGTGACGCCTTCAGGTGCTTGTAGATTAGATAAACTGCTGCTACTGTTTGGACGCTGCCTTCAGGTGCACCTCGTAAACGCCTGTATCAAACAAGACTTGAACACACCAGCAGTAAAAGAGTGTGTCATGTTCGTCATGATGTTACAAACTTTCCTGAGATGAAACAAAGACGTCATTCATTCGAGATCAGAGTTTTGTTATTTCAAGGTAACGACAGATTTTTTTCTGATCTTGAGAAATGAACTCGTCATCTCGAAAACAGAGGAAATAAAACAGAAACAATCTGATTATTTTATTTCATCTTAAAGTTCCAATGTTTCTGTGTCGGACAGTGTGACGTCATGACTGTTGCCGTGGTTACAGATGTATCTGTCTCTCTCTCAGGTCCGTTGAAGCCAGAGGTCACGATCGCGTACGTCGCCGTCTCGCTCATTTTCTTCAACAGCGGCCTGTCTCTGAAGACAGAGGTGAGCTCACACAGACTGAAGGTGATCACACTCTCACTCTGACGGTGACTGAAGTCTGACTCTGTCTGCAGGAGCTGACCAGCGCGCTGCTTCACGTCCGCCTTCACCTCTTCGTTCAGTCCTTCACGCTCGTCTTCTTCCCGCTCGCCGTCTGGCTGCTGCTCAGAGTGCTCGCGCTGACCGCCATCGACCAATGGCTGCTCAGAGGGTAGGCTGTGTGTGTGTGTGTGTGTGTGTGTGTGTGTGTGTGTGTGAGAGAGAGATCTGTGTGTGAATGCAGTCTTTATTGAAGCTGCAGACTGACTGACTGTACCTGAAGGATGAGTTATGTGCAGACTCAAAGACCTTCATTCATGCTCATACAGACAGAGCTGTGTGTGTGTGTGTGTGTGTGTGTGTGTGTGTGTGTGTGTGTGTGTGTGTGTGTCCTGCAGTCTTACTGTGTTTTTCTTGTTATGACTCTCCACGCCACACGGGGGCGCTCTGAAATCAGAGACAAACCAGCCCAAACGTCATCCGTCGAATCGAATCAGTTAAATACGGAAACTAAACTAAAGACGTCCACCTGAGGCTGGCTGCAGAAGTGAGTCAGTCTCCATAAGTCCCCATGTTAGACAGCAGAAATAAACATGTTTACAGCCTGGTACAAAAACAGTTTTGGTCTCTGTAGCTAATTTCCCCGTTCATGACAACTGTACTGAGGGTGAATTTATATACAACTCACCTGTTCACATTATATTAAGGCTTAAAGTTATGCAGGATTCAGAGCGTGGACGCTTTGATTGACAGGTGGGCGACGTCATGGAGACCACATCCGTGTTTTATAGAGTTCACGGACGCTAAACGTTTGAGTTCCTCTGACCTCTGGCCTCGGTGAAGGGAAGGAAACACTCACTGTCTCCTCTCTCTTTGTCTCACCGCCCCCTCCTCCTCCTCATCCTCCTCTTCATCCTGTTGCCGTGGTTGCCTAGGTTACAGACGGTGAGCTGCATGCCCCCTCCGGTCTCCTCTGCTGTTATTCTCACCAAGGCTGTCGGAGGCAACGAGGTAACACACACACACACACACACTGTTAGCAGGTCATTATCCATCACTGTTTGACAAATGGTGTGATGTTGAAAAGTAATAAGTGTGTTGGCATGTTGTCATAGAGACTGACTGAGTGTGTGTGTGTGTGTGTGTGTGTGTGTGTGTGTTTCCAGGCTGCTGCCATCTTCAACTCAGCGTTTGGAAGCTTCCTGGTAAGATCTCGTCAGTCTGGATGTTTCTTAATGAAACATCAGCGCGAGCTTTAATCGTGTGTTTGTGTCCTGCAGGGAATCATCGTGACTCCTGTGCTGCTGCTGCTGTTTGTGAGTCCACACCTGGCGAACACACACACACACACACCTGATGAATACACACACACCTCATTATTTACATTAGAGCAGCTTGACGTAGAAATCTGATGTCGTGACACAAAAACAACACGAGGAGTCGTGCTAGCCCAATATTTTCTCTCTTTTAGATCCATTTTTGGTCTCCACCACCTCCTGATGGAAATAGCTTTAGCTCTTTAAATATAAAAATACTTTCTGGTGCAGCTTTAATTCTGAAAACATACCCCAGATGAGTGATTAAATGTAAATGATGTGACATAACTGTGTTTGTTGACTCCTTGTCCAGCTCGGCTCCTCGTCCTCCGTTCCCTTCTCCTCCATCTTCTCTCAGCTCTTCATGACGGTGGTGGTTCCTCTGATCCTCGGTCAGGTAGGAAAGTCTTTGTGTTCGTGCACGAATGTTAAAACACGTCTGAATGTTGTGCATGTTAAATCTTACGTGTGTGTGTGTGCAGGTGTGTCGTAGTTTCCTCAGGGAGTGTCTGGAGCGACGTAAACCTCCGTTCGGCACCGTCAGCAGCGCCGTCCTCCTCATGATCATCTACACCACCTTCTGTGACACCTTCAGCAACCCCAACATCGAGCTGGACCCCACCAGCCTGCTGCTGGTCGTCCTCATCAGTCAGTACACTGAGTCTGTGTTTGTGTGTGTAGAGAGAAAGTCTATAGAACCCGGTTACATCGGCCAGCTCCTGTTCTGGCACGACACCGGGCCTGTAAATGAGCTAACAGCAGCTACAGCAGTTTACTTCACTGTCCATGAGTGATCCATAAACTCGTTTCTGAAGCTGAACGTGCCTCTCTTGTCAGTTTTCTCTCTCCAGGTGAGCTTCATGCTGCTCACATTCGCCTTTTCTACCAGGTGAGGCTCCTTCCTCTTTTACTCTACCCTCCTCTTCATCATTTTATTCACAGACCTGAGTTTTTGTTTCTGTAACGACGACAGTGAAACAATAAGAATGTCTGTCTGCAGGTCGGGTTCAGGATTCAGCCCGGCAGACACGGTCGCCATCGTGTTCTGCTCCACACACAAGTCTCTAACTCTGGGTAGGTATACACACACACACACACACACACACACACACACACACACACACACACGATTTCCATGTAATCTATGAGCTGCGTTCATGCAAACCACATGCAGATGAATGCTATCTTCACTCACTTGGAATGAGCATGCAAAACACGAGGTATAGAAAACTGTGAAGCGTTCACAAGCTCGATCACACGACACGACCAAAAGAATTAACATTTATCACGACATCTATCTAATGTGTGAATGAGTGAAGGGAATGGATTGGTGCCATGGTGGAACAGGGTCGTCGGATAGATGAAGAAGGTTCACAGATTTTCTCTCTGCAGGGATCCCCATGTTAAAAATCGTCTTCGAGGGTTACGAACATCTCTCTCTGATCTCAGTCCCTCTGCTCATCTACCATCCGGCTCAGATCCTGCTCGGCTCCATACTCGTACCGACCATCCGGAGCTGGATGACCAGCCGGCAGAAGGTACACACACACACACACACAGTGTGAACACACACATTAACTAGTGAAACCTTGCTGCTATGGTTCGAGGTCCAGGGTCTCCATCACTGACCACTAGATAGTTGGGCTGCATTCCAACACTAACCTCTCCACCTTTTCTCCTCCCCTACAGTCTAGTCTGTTGTTGAGATAGGGCCGCATTCCAACACTACCGTGCTGAGTGAGTAGAGAACCTTCAAAACAGCTCTTATCGGGTGATCTAATTAAAGAGAAACCTGTAATTCTTCTCGAATCCGAGCTGTTGAGATGTGACAGTGCGTCCAGCAGGTTCCTCTGCGTCCAGATTCAATTATATATTCGATGAGATGCTGAGCGCTCTCACAGCTCCCTCTGCTGTCAGCTATAACAATCTGCAACAGTCTCCTGCTGGACTCCTGCTGCAAACTCACCAGCTTCAGTCCGATCGAGCACCGGTTGTGTTCTGGTTCTGGTTCAGTGGTGGTGGGGAACAATCAGACGAGAGGCGACTTGACTTCTTTAAGATTCTTTCTACATCAGCTGTTACCTGTTTTTATAGTATTTTTATAAAGATATTTAAAGAGACAGACTTTTACAGATAATGTGGACATGGAGACACTTTTCTGTACTACTTCTGTACTGCAGGTGTAGACCATATTCTTTAGAATATTGAATGTAGACTGAAGGTACGGTCCATGTTCATGTTTGCAGCCTTCTTTCACAGATGATTTGTCTGGTGTTGGTGGTGGATTCATTCACCAAACTGCCTTCATTCTCATGTTTTTGCACCTCGGTGTCCCTCACTTCCTCTCTTCTGTCTATATTTGATCTGAATCTCTCGCTCTCTGACACTTCTCCTCTCTCTCTCTTTCTGTTCAGGCGGTGAAGCTGTCGGCTCTTCAGCCCATCTGACGAAGATGAAACAAGTATTTTGGAGTGTTTCCGTGCTGCGATAGTGGACTGCAGCGGAGTGTTACAGTCGTACGTGCCTTATTACAACCGATCAACAGAGACCTCAGCCCGACGGAGGGGACGAGACTCGATATTCTCTATTTCTACGACATCGAAAAACTCATGTTTCGTATTTCCATCATAGATATATTCTTTTATATTTAAAAGAATCAGAAGTAAGTTTTATTTTTATATGAAAACCCCCAAAATTCCTGCAAAAAGAGGACAGCCGTTTTTTTTTTTAACAGAGGGAGTGTTTGTTTTGATGAGCTCCCTGCAGGAACAGTAAGGGTGGAGTTACTGGGACCATTCTTTTGCTATTTTTCTATCTTTCTCTGAGATGTCACTGCCAGAAAGTGTGGACTGTTACATTTATGTTCTTGATAGAAACACACAAATGCTGGATTATGTGACATTTAATATACAGTATAAAGATGAGCTGTTTTGAAGGTGTTGAGGTGATGATGGTGATCTATCCAATGAGAAGGGCAGTGAAAAAAATGAAGAAGTGAGTCAAATCCAACAGGAAACTCACACATTCACCTCATCTGCTCTCATGTTTTTGTCTTAATCAAATTCCTGTCCGTGTCATTTAGGACGTACAACTTTGATTCTGACCAAGTTTGTTTTCTAGAACAACATTTTTCAGTCGGACCAATAAGGAGGCAGGATTGTGGTCTAAGAAGAAGTTATCCAACACAGTAAAGAGCAGAAAAATACCTATATATTGAAAAATGATACATATACGCACATATGTAGATGATACCCTATTCTATATCTGAGTGATATGATGATGTTGACAGTTGCGTCACCTAATGCCATCTTGCACAGTGACTATGATAACTTGCTCATGTTTAGCAGGTACAATATTTTTCATGGTCACCATCTTTGCGTTAGCATGCTAACATTTGCTTATTAGTATAAAACAACAAAGCACTGGACAAATTACATTTTTGACCAGAATGTGGTATTACATAAAAAGTCAGGTGATCCCCAAAATTATTGGAGGCAATCCATCTATTTCACTCAAAACCAACATAGTCAAACTCATGGTGGCGCTGAGGGAAAACTCTGAAGGATTCATTGTTTCAATGAAAAAAAAAAATCCATCTACAACAACCTATGTTGTTTGAAAGTGAAAACTTGGAGCCACTGTGACTAGAGGAAAAATCAAGGAGTCACCAAAGTACTGAGTCCTCATCATCTGGGCACCATGAACATCTGTACCAAATGTCATGGCAAAACATCCAGTAGATGTTGAGATATTTGAATTTGGACCAAAGTGGACTGACGATATAGCCACAGCACGTAGCCACTGACATTGGCAACAATTCAGAGGTCTGGAATCAGATTCAGAGCGATGACCGTGAATGTATCATCACTGCAACCAATCAGAACTGCAGCTGTTACACATAAAGACTTCATTCTCAGTACATTTATACAAGGGTCACAGCGTTTTAGCCAGTGTTGGCTCATTTTTTTATGCTTATGGACCAAATAGAACATCCGCAATTCAAGGGCTTGACTTTGCTCAGGGCACTTTGACAGTATTTCTTTAAGTTGTTTGCAGGTTTCACCACTTAGCCTTACATCCCTTCAGTGTTTTTTTTTTAGTGTTTTTTCAATTCTGATTTCCCCTGTTTGTGTAAACATATCTTGAAGTATCACATTAGAATATATTGATAAAAATGGCGCCTTCTTCCTCTGGTGCCTTGTATTTGGATGGAAACCCAGCTATTGACACTTTGAGGGCTTTCACCTAACTAACCCACCAACCACCAGCAAACATGTTGGAGGGCCTAAGCTCTGTCAACACCTGATTGTGTTTCTATTTTAGTAGTACTGAATAGCAGCACCTGGTCCAACCATTGGGAGTTGTGAATGTAGCAGGGACAGGATCCCTGACCTGCTGCCCGTCTAGATACACTGCCAGTTGTTTGTAAAATACATCTAGTGCCCAGTAACTCTGGATAAAATTATCCAGTTGGACTTTTAGTGCCAATGTTGTAGCCAACTAGATTATAAGGATGGAGATTGGGGTGGTCGGTGGTTGTGTAGCATCCAACTGTCATTATCCAACATTTTCAACCCTTTACAGTCTTTCCCCTAACCTAAAAAAGTTGCCTATTCACAAATCTAGCAATTACGGAGCAACGTTATCAGTCCTTTAGATTCCTGTTTGTGTTACATGATGAATGCAAGTCCCATATTTACGCTCTTATAGTTTGGTTTCTAGTCTACAAACTCCTGAGGGTTATATCTGGCTCTTTAGCTGCTAAATGCTCGACTTTGTTCATGTTGCTGCCTGTTTGTCTGAAAGACAGAGCTATGAGAGTGAACCAAAACAGTACAGCTGAGGGCCAGACACTTTTCTGGACAGACAACAGCCATAGAGATACTTTAATCACAGTTATCTGTAGATTCCCAACATGAGATGTTGACCTCAAGCTTCCAGTAACCATCTTGGTGCACGTGAAGCCCATTTCTTGAATAAAAGGGAAAACTTTGTTCATGGAAACATTATCAAAGTGTGCGCTTTGACTGAGCGTGTTACTGAATTGATCAAACAGCTTCAGCTCCGTGTTTTCAGCCTGACTGGTAATAAATCTAATAAAATGGAGTCAGTCACTGTTACAATGATGGTCATCAAAGCCTCTACAGCACAAATGCCACTTCATTGGTCGTCCAGTCGAGTTTACAGTCAGGCTTTGTCTGTTTATAGTGCGATTGTTTTGCCAGAGGTATATTTCACAAAAAAAGATTTGACAAAGTATGTATGGGTCTGTTCTGTTACATGTTTACATAAAAAGAGGAAATAAACCTACCGACTTTCAAACTAATTGTTTTGTTCTGCATAAACGGACCATGTGTGTGTTTACACGCTGTAGAACACCACAGTATGTAATCAGTGTTCCACGCAGCACCAGAAAATATGTAATAAATCAATGAATTTATTGTCTGATCCAATTGGAAAAACATTTTCAGTTCATTAGTTTCACTGATCCATCTGTGTTTGACAGATGGATTTTCTGTCACATCATTTGGATGAAATAATAAAGTAAGATTTTGAGCGCCCTGCCAACAGACTATAGAAGCTTTGTGCTGCTTAAAAAAAAATACAAATGACAAGCCAGCACCGCCATCCTTAAAAGCACAAGCTACATCTGAAATAAAAAAAACATAGCGTATAATACTGAAAATATGTTTTATTAAGTACATGTGACAACGCATGACAAGTTAGTAATACACAGTTTGACATCTTTGGTGAAATAAGAATATGTAACTTCGAATTATAATGTGCAAATGTACAAATTGGTTAGTTAAAAACAAAAGTGCCCACCAAATGGTGTTTGTCATCCTTGCTTTGCCTATAAACCTCCTACCTTCTATCAGGAGGCAGAATGTAGTTTTAGTTCTCTAAATGTTGGCGGCAGAAATCTCTGTAGGGAGACATTTTTATCCAAGGACGTTTTCTTGTGCACAAGTTGGAAAACGACATTAAAACTCGCTAATGCTAATGGCCCCTAGAGGCTGCAGTTAATATTTTACTCCACAGTACAAAAGTATGTGCTAATAATATTGGTACAGAACACTGGTCATGCAAGTAGTTGGCCTGAAGGCATTGTTAGATGGATCATTAACCTGCATGGTTACTAAAGGTGATTCATCCTCTGGCGATCAACAACAAACTTCATCACTTCATGAGGAATGCTAGGCTAACTACCACTGATGAAATATTACGACTAATATTATTAAAGGCACCTTAACCAGTATTATTTGTCCCTTTAAAGCATTCTCTGATTTCAAGAAATATGTTGGTTTCTAACCCTGTCGATGTTTCAGTCTCCAGGTGATGCCAGTATGTCATACTCTGCCAAGAGCACGAAACTGTTCTCCCTGATTCTCCGCACTCTGACCAAATCTCCACACTCCTGGACATGGATCAACCCTCTCTCTCCTCTCTCATATTCCCTTTCCCTATCATTCAGCGTCACCTCTGTCCGTTTGCCACAGGCCTGACGGTACATGTACCTTACCCCGACCACCAGCACCATGCCCAAGCCGGCTGAGCAGCCCAGAAGCATGCCCAGCTCCCAGGCACTGTGTCTGGGGATGATGTCTGGGTATTTTGGAGTTTCAGAAGGATTGGAGGGTCGTTTGGGTTTAGTGTTAGTGTTGGGGAGGTTTGGTTTCAACTCGTGGCCAAGATTTAGTTTGAAGTTTGGGTGGGGTTTAAGGTTTGGGTGAACTATTGTTCTTGGAGTGGGTAGATGGAGGTTGGGTTCAGGATTGGATGGTTTAATGTGGTTCTGGATTAGCAAGCCCGGACCTAGAGTGAGTTGTTGAGAAGGTACAGGGGTGGAGGTGGATGTACGGAGGTGATAGAGAGAGCGACGAGGAGCTGGAGACGGCTCTGGGTGAGGGGAGGTGGCCGGAGAGTCGAAGGAAGATGTTGACGTAGAAGTAGAAGGAGGAGGTGAAGACTGAGTAGTAGCAGAAAAAATGGACAACGCTGATGACGGATTGGAAGAGGAGGAGAGGGCTGGGGACAAGGTGGAAGAAGGTGAGGAAGAGGTTGAACTTGTGATAGACTGGGATGAGGTAAATGAAGATGAGGAAGAGAAGGGAGTTGATGATGGATGGTGGGATTGGGAGGAGTTAAAGGAGGGGATGGTAGAAGAGGTTAAGGAGGACGGCTGGGCAGAGGGAAAGTCAGGAGGAATGGAGATTGGTGATGGAGAGGGGAGAGCAGAAAGGGCTGCCGCTGTTTTGGGTTGTCTCTTCACGGAGGTAGAAAAGGCATGTGCGAGGGAAGTTTGTATGGATACCAGGGTTGAAACCTTGTTTGGTTGGTGGGTAAATGCTGAAAAAGAAGGAGTAGCTGAGAGAACGGAGGCAGAGACTGGCCTCATGGTTCTGATCTTTTCTGGAGCCTGGAGATCTTTGACTTCTTTACGCTCACCCATTGTGACAGTTTGGTCAAACCTTGAAGGTGAAGTGATAGATTGAGGAGCTGCTGAGGTTTGAGTCTGCACCCATGAAAAGGTGCTTGCCTGTGGTGCACCAGTTTTGGACCATGCTTGGGGGGAAATACTCAAAGCCTCATTGGGTGTGTCAGATTGGAACTGGCTTGTCTGCTGGAAGCTAACCTGACCTACAGGTGCAGTTGTCTGGAGCTGAGGATGAAGTGGACTAGTTTGTTGTTTGGGTGAATTGTTCGAGGGCTGGTAGTGGGTTAGGACATTCAGGAGTTTGTTGGGAAGGGCCTGAGGGGATAGAGGGTCAGCCTGAGTGAGAGCTGAAGTTGTGTGGAGCTGGAGAGAGGACTGAAGGGTAGGAGATTCGGATGGAAGAATGACGTTTAGTGAAGAGGTTTGGTACTCAGAAAAGGGTGTCGACTGGAGAACAGGTTTGGATGGAGAAGTTAGCTGAGGATTCTCACTGTCTTGGGACTGTGTTAGGCTAGTCCTCCAGGGCTGGATAGTCTCAAACTTTACTGGACTAGTTTGGTCCTGGGTTGGTCCTCTGGGATTCTGGTCTGCAGATCTTGGGGCATTTGTAATGTGGAAGCTGTGGTCAGCTGAAGGTATAGCAACGGTGGTGATTTCAGGATTTAACATTGTGTCTTTCATTTCAGGAATAGTAGACGAGTTTATCTCCTCGACCTTCAGAGGGGATAGAGAAGCCAGGGAATGATGACTCACTGAGTTTTGCACTGTGATGTTGGGCAAAACAGTCGCAGTGTCCTCCATCATTTGAGTCTCAACTGAGGAGAAAGGAGAAGTGAAAGGAAGGTGGTTGGATAAGGAAGGAGAGCTCTCGGGGTCGTTGGTATGAACAGGGCTTCCTTCGTTCACACCTGAGAGCGGTCCTAAAGTTGATGTGTCACTCTCATTGCTTTTGGTAGGATTGTGAAGAGATCCTAAAGTCGTTGACCTGTTCCTTTCTTTGACTGCTTGATGTGTTATGTGGTCAACTTCATTGGAAGTCACAGAGGTATTCACCTCCATGACTGGAACAGTTGCATTCATTGGTGTTTCTTCAGAGTTGTAGCTTTGGGCTGCACTGCTTGTCGTCACGGTAGTCGTGTGGCTGGCTGGCTCCTTCGTTTGTTTGATGGATGCACTGTTGACTGACATCAATGTAAAGGAAGAGCAGGGTAAGAGTCATGATGGTGTGGATAGAGGGATAGAAAACAAACTCATGCCTAGGCTGGAGTTGTAAAGGCAACTTCCTCAGATAAATCTCAAAAAAGACCAAACAAAAGTTGTGTACCTGGAAGAGCAGTAACTTCATCTTCCTGTAGTGCAAGATTCTTCCCATCCACACGTGTGATGTTACTCATACTCCAAGGACTGTGACTTCCATCGTGTACCACTGTAGACTCAATGCCTGCCCAGTATATGAAGTAAGACTGCACCACCGTGATGCTGGAAAGACAGACAAAGAGGTTCATGCATTGTTGCAAGTGCACTCACCAGTGATGATAGTGGTTTTTGCATTCAGGCTCAAACTTACTAGAACCTGATGTCGCCCATCGGAACATCCGGAGCCCTCCACACAAACGAGAGGTTTCTCTTCAGCTGTTTGTCAGAGTGTGTGAGGGTGTCGCCCTCTGAGAGGCAGCGTAGGGTGTGTGTGCCAGGTGGAGTGAGCGTCCAGGAGCCACCCACCAGCACCGGGCCCAGTCTAGGTGACCTGACCCCACCTTCAACTCCAGTCCTTGCCTTGACTCCAACTCCAGCACTGCGAGCCTGGAGCAGGAAACCCATGAAGTCCCGAGAGCTTCGGACAGTTACTGAGGACACAAGCATGGATTCAGATTCACATTTCCCAAGCCAGTAAGTTGTTTGTTAATGGGCTGATTGGTGACTTGAATGATTAATTACCTGTTATTAACTGTCCGGGCAGGTAAGAAGAGGCGGATGCACGCAGGGTGACGTGGCTGTGATGGGGATCCAGGGGTTGAGCACGGATGTGGCCAGGTCTCATGTCTTGGCAGGAGGCATGGTTTGCACCGCGGGAGAATGACGAGGTGGACGAGGCCAGAGACAATAAGACCACACCCACCCCAAAACAGTGGAGGGTACACTGCATCTCTACACACACAATCACAAGAAAGACAGGCAGCCACACCCAATTAACAAATTAACCACACATAATACACTTAAAATAATCCAAATGATGTTTGATCATTTATTCTATAGAGATGAACTCATTGTCTACTTGTGTGCTTTCTACTTTATTTAAAACTGCTGACATTTATATGCAGGGTGATCTAATTATTAACACATGACACATTAAGCAAATATTATCCCTTTAAATGAAGAATGAATGAAGTCACGACAGGTGGATAACCTTCATCCTACCTTAATGAGCTGTAACTTTCAAGACGTCTAGAAAAGCTCAGATACGTGACGCTCTTCTTCTTCTTCCAGGTTCGTTGTTGTGTTGTCGAGTGTGGAAAAGACTCTGGGCAGTTTGAATCCCAGCAGAGAGCGGCGAGAGTGAGTTCAAAGTTTGCTTAAAGTGTGTGAGGATGAGCTTTGGGGGGATTTAAGGATCCAGGATGTGGAGGGAGGAGGGGGTCGAC
The DNA here is from genome assembly GCA_023373845.1 of Nibea coibor. NCBI lineage: Eukaryota > Metazoa > Chordata > Actinopteri > Sciaenidae > Nibea > Nibea coibor. The sequence goes on from CM041729.1 coordinate 1,393,975, forward strand.
ATAGAACCACAATATGTAGAGCTGCAGGACATATCCCCAAAACACATCACAGGCAGTTTGGATCATGAGATTTTAATATTAAAAGAGCTGACTCTGAACTTTAACTATTTTTCAAGATTAAACAAAATCTGAACAATTTAAAACATAATAATATACAATTTATTGATTGATATTGATTTATTTTTTTAATCTCTGTCTCAGAGGACTGATGTGTTGATATTTTAATGTTACAAAACAAAAGGAGAACAACAAAGACAGACATAAACATAAACAGACAGAGACAGAGTTGTAGAATACACAGTATATTCCAGTATAATGTGCTACAATAATCCGATTCACCTAAACTGATGAAACTTTCAGGAGGGTGAAGGAATTCCTGTTTTTTTCATTTACTCCGACTGAACGATGAAAATGATGAAAATAATCAGCACATATGGAGAAACTATGAAGTTATTCAGTCACTATCGTCACAAAACGTTGACATCTCCTGATAACATATATAAATATATATAAACATGTCTATCGGTTGGTATTCAAAACATTTTGAAAACGCCGCTCTGCATCTTTGGTCGTCCTACAGCTCTAAAGTTTTCATAAACGTGCGAGGCATCGCATTGTGTTGAAAGCTGACCTGCTGCCAAACCCTGTTGAGCTTTCTGCCTCAGGAGTTGTATTGAACTACAAAATGAAACGCGTTTCTCTTTTCGAACCACCCCTCCACCACACATACAACAGCAGGGCGTCTACCAACTCTGACTCCAGCCCTCAGGATCCATCAAACCAGTTCAGAGCCACACCTTACTCCATTAATCTCTTGTAAGGTGTCTTCACTCTGACACTCCAGAAGTCACTGAAGGTCGTACGCGAGGCTTCCAAGAAGGTCGCTTAAAACTCAGGTGAGTCGGCAGAAGGAAGACATGAACATATGAATATGAATGTATTTAGACATTGAGCATTTTGTGTTCAGATTCATTACTTCAAAGTAACAATACAGAAATGTAAAAATTGTTGCAGCTGCAGTTAAAGTACAGAATTCATTTAAACTATTACAACACGCAAAAATTAAATAATTTTATAGAGAAGATCCTGTAAATCCTCTTTTTTTTTTTAAAAAAAAAAAAAAAAAGGTTGTGTATTTGGATATTGGGATTTGAGGCAAAAATATAAGCTGTGTTTAATGTGTAAACGTGTTCCTATTGGCAGGACATGTAGATAGAAAAGAAACCAGAAAAAGCAGTCAGACTTGAATCCTGTTGCTCTTGGAAGAGGTTGGTCCCAACACTTCGAAATGCAGATTCTATATGTAAATGCTCTGTAACATGAGCCCAGCGAGCAGAGACCAGAGCAAAGGTAAACATACTATGCATAGGAAAAATATCTCTGTCTCTATAGAGTCATTTACGGACGATCTACAACAAAATTTTTTATTTTATAAAACCTACGACCGAACATCAAAATACAAGAAATAAGAAAATGTTCATTTATTGAATTATTTTATAGTTTTTTTTACATTATCCAGACCCAGAGAAGTTAAATCACCCTCTGTTTGTTCTGGACTGTAGACGGTGAAATCTGTAAATTTATTAACGTTGTTCTTGCAGGTTGTAAAGGACAGGTGCACACAGGTGTTTTTGGGGGTTCAACAACTTTTACAGTCTTCTGCTGCTGCTGGTTTTTGGGAATGTGCTTTAGTACGGTAAAGGTTTGTGGGTTAGAAGATTAGATTAGAAGAATAAATACCTCGTTTCTTGTGGAGCTTTCAGGAACAGCTCATGCTTGTGGAGTTCACATCCGCGTCATTGTTTCGAACGCACTATTTGCACAGAGGAACACAAGACAAGCGCGACAGGCCTCCTCTTCCTGTTCTTTCCCATCCTTTTACTGCTCCTCTGGACCAACGGCCATAACATTTTTATAGATTGTCTTTACGAGAGTAGTTTCATATTTTGTCGACGACCACAGGACAAAGTTCAGGTGTGTGACCAGTGCACACAGCAGAAAGGTAGATTTCTCCCAGTTCTTTGCTGTAGATCAGCTTCAGCTCGTGTTTCGAGAGATGCTGCTTGTGTTTAAAGTAAAGCAGCTTTCCATGATTCTTACTTTTTACGCTTGTTACTGTTAATTCTGAGACTTCTTTGCGTGGAAGACAGCAGCAGAGGCCAGCCTTTGTTTGGAGGTGATTTGGTAGGCTCCATTTTTAAGTGTGCATGATTTTAATATTGAAACTATCAGACTGTGAAATATTTTTTTATTTTTTTATTATTATATTATTTGCTGCAATTGTTTCATTTGTAGACTGTCCATGTTGGTGAGGGACGCTTGAGCAGTGCTGAGATATTTTTAAATAGTTTTTAGTTCCATAAATACAACACGGTTGTTTGTTCATGGATAGTTTCATTCATGTATTGCAGACTTAGCAGTCTGTGTTCGGGTGTAACTGACACTGAAGTTGTACTTGTATATTAAAAACAAGTTTGGAAGGGAAGTGCGTGTCAGGGCTGATTTGCCTCCCGGGGCTATGCAAACCTACGTACTGCGTCTGTTCATCTATGTGAGCTTTGTCATGCAGGACAGAACGTACCGGAATGGGCAGCTTGACTTACTGCTTTCAGACTTAATGAAGCATGTTGACATTATTAACACAAACTACACAACTAAAATACAAGATTTACAGTTTGTCCAGCAGTGTTTCACAGCCAACCAACCATCTACAGAATCATTATTAATAATTCATTAATAATCAATATAAACTATAGATATACATAGTTTATATTTGTAATCCTTGATTTTCTTTATCTGTCTCGTATTTGGAGAATGTCTGTCATGCACCAGCAGCAGATTCTTTGTCTTGTGATTCAAGACAAACCTGGTCTACTTTGTCCTCTGACTGAGTGTGCTGAGGGGACTGGTTAAACTGGACTCACCAGTGTTGAACGGTTCAGTGATGTTTTGCTGGCCTCTGAATGGGTGACCTATTTGCGGAGTCCTCATTCTGCTCCGTGCCCCTCCATGTTTGTGTTGCAGGTGGAGGTGATGGCGCATGTGCTGGCTCTCGTCTTGAGCGTCCTCCTGACTGAGACGTTGTCTGCCACGCTGTTATCTCCAGGTAAGATAAAGACACCTGACAAGCTCCCGTCGTTGTTTAACACCTGTAATGACTGAGGGACGTGTCAGCAGGGACGGAGCGGGCCTCTCGGTGCCCACCGCGGTGGCACCAGTTCGGGCAGAGATGCTTCGCATTCCACCCAGTGTGGAGCTCCTGGCACGCCGCGAAGGTAAGTTTCACATTTGAATTTGCAGCATGTGATGTTTGTACATTAGCACTGTTTAATGTGTGTGTGTGTGTTAGTCTTTGTGCTCTCAGGCAGGTTACCACTTGGCATCTGTGCACACGCCTGAGGAGCTGCGGTTTGGCTCTCAACTGGCAACCGGCGCCATTCCTGTGTGGCTGGATGGATCCCACAAACAACAGGTGTGGCACAGGCCTTATTATTACCAAAAATGACAGACCTCCACCTGAGCACATGCCCGTCCTCTCACTTCATGGTGATGTTCGAGTCCATGATTTGTTGATTTTAAAGAAACTCGGGCCGCTCCATGAACTGCCCGTCCTGTTAAGATCCAGAGACGTCAGTGTCATTCTTCGTTGACGTGTCGGGTTGCTGAGCCGGTGTAGTATTTATACAGTCATGTTGGTTCTTAAAGCAGCGCTGCCTGTCCTGTTTGGATTATGTAAATCTTTGAATGATGTTCTGGATTGTAGACGGTGAAATCCGTAAATCAATTCAAACTGTGCGTCTGCAAACATTCTCATGTTTGACAGTTTTTTGGCACATGCAGTTTTTTTTTCATCAGGAAGTGGAAAAGTAATCTGTGTGTGAACGTTTCAGTCTTTCCTTGAAAACCAGGCCAGTTGTTTTTTCCATATTGAAATAAAAACAAATGTTTTATGTTTATTTCTTGATGTAAAAGCATTTTGAATGGTTCACCTCTGTCTCTGTCTGTCTCTGAAGAATGGCAGCTCGGACTTCAGGGTCGGTGACTGGACCAATCAGACGGCAGGAAAGGACATGGCGTGCATTCAAATGGATCCGAAAAGTTAAAAAAAATAATCTTTTATATTTATAAAAATATAAATATATAAAAAATTCGCTCAATTTTTACTGTTAGTTGGGACCTAACTCCACCCAAGACAGTTTGCTGACAGAAATGAAATCCTCGTGTTCAGGTGGGGAGCTGGGCGGTGCCCCCTGTGAAGAGCTCCGGTTCTACATCTGCTCCACCAATACCAGGTGAGCAAACATCCAAGAAAACAACGATACTTTGAGTCACTTGGAGTATGAAACACTAAATCCCAGCATGCTGAAGTCAGTGTCAGTTAAATAACTCTAGTAGTGACGAGGTCAGTGTTTAACCTTTTTTATTTAAGCAGAGATACTCTTGGAAAGTAGCTAGATGTTGTTGATAGGGGAATTATTTGTTTAATACTGTCAGCTTTTAATTAGATCGATTTAAATATGCATCGCTAACTATTGCTGAGCGCAGTGACCTCTGGAGACTTGGAATGCACAGAGGTTAATACGATGAACATACTGTACGTTGCAAAACCATCCGACACCACCTGGATGTACAGATACACAGCAGGTAATCACAAAACAGGATTTGCAGGAACACTAACTCGGCTTGTGTTAACAATGGCAATGCAGGAGTGGTAAAGGTTTACGACCTTACAGAGGAGGATGGACAGCTGAAGAATGACAGGCATGCAGGGAGGGAGAGGCAGGGAAAGAGCCACAGGTCGGATCCAGACCCCGCAGCGATGACCGAGCCTTTGTACATGCTCTACCAACTGAGCTAAACACCACCCCGCACATTATTTTAATTGTTTTTTTGTTAATGTGTCTTTTTTTCAGCAGCTCTGAAGTCTTTCCAAAGAACAATGATCCTGTTCAGTCACGTAAGTTCACTTGTTGTGCTGTAGCATTCCAGTGACTCCAGTGACAACCAGTTAAAAACTCTTCAGATCACATTTTTTGGATTAATGTTACTGCTCTCTCTCTCAGAAATGGTCCCTAACGTGAGTCTGTTTGACGTCATGTGGGGTGAGAGCGACAGTTTGGTGGTGGAGATCCTGCACTCATCCTCCTTCCTCAAGGAACTCTGGTCCGGTCAGCTGACCCAGGGCTGCTACGCCCGCTTCATGCAGCAGGAGGCGCTGTATCTGCACAGAGTCAGCAGCATGCTGGAGGTCAGAGGTCCACTATGTCTTCCTGCCTCTTTCCTTCTGCTGTGACACGACTGTCCTGTAACGTCTTGGTCCTTCCTGCAGGTTCTGCTCGGTAGTTTACAGGAAGCCGATGACATGAGACCGCTGCTGATGGACACGCTCAAACACTACAGCAGCAGGAACCAGGTGAGACCCGGCTGATGATCACTGAGAAGCAGAACTGATGAGACTATGTCAAGAATTCTTCATTGTCTCCTCTTCCAGAGCCTCCTCGATTCGCCTCGTCCGCTGTGGCTCCAGCTCTCCCTCCGGTCTTTCCACTCGGTGGTCTTGGAGGAGCCGGTCTATTGGGTGGTGGCTCTGTTGGCCCGGGCCTCCCTCCGTAACTTCCTGGCTGAGGAGCTGCAGACGTCAGAGGTTAGAGGCAGCAGCTTCTACCAGGAGTGGAGCGAGGAGAGTCTGAAAGAGTCTGCCTGGACACGAAGGTATTCCTGATCAGTTGTACTCGAGTATTTGTTACTATTGCATTACTTATGATTAACTGGCAAATTGCCAACTTTGCTAACAGCCAAACAGCAAGCAAGATCAACAGACAAAGCAGCCAGCTAGTATTACTAGTGACTGTCTGCACTGCAGCCAAGCAAACTCTTCGGTGTCAGTGGCTTTGTCAGGGTTGGAGGTGTACATGTCTTCATCTTACAGCTCCTTCTCGTTTACTCTGTCTTGACGTCAGGATGGATTACATACTGCATTGTTTCCTGTACTACTCTCAAACTGCCTCATGCTAAGGGGGGCAATTTCACCTGCAGTAAGTAATATTAGCTGCCTGATGTGCAACAACAACTCAAACAGTCTCGGAAGATCCGTCCGTCCACCAATGATCCAGGCTCGAGGTTTGGAAGTGTCTCCTTACCGCTGACACCAACTGCCTGCTCATGGGGGGATCTGTTCTGTTAGGTCTCTGAACAGTTTTTAACTGGTTGTTGACACACTGGAGTGCTACAGTACAAGAGAACTGGAGTGGCTGAACAGGTTTTTTGTTGTTCTTTGCAAAGGTTTTATAACAATCAGTGTAATTATACATAATTTGCATTGTTAAACACTGAGTACATATTGTCTGTTTCTGGTCCATCCTGCTCTGCAGGATAGTTCAACTTTACCACTCCTGCATTTCCATCATCAACACAAGCGTTCTTGCAAAACAGTTTCTTGGACAGGACCAGGACCTGGAGTCTCCTTTGGTTTCCCAGCAAGCACATGAACTGATATGAAATAGGAAATTGTAGCTTTTGCACTTGGGTTTTTGTTGGGTACATGACAATCAAAGAGTCGGAGGAGGATAGGCAGTTGATTCGTGTTGTCCTGATTTGTCTTTTCCACTGTGCGACAGGTACAGAAAGGCGATAGAGGAACACCAGGATCGGATGGACGTCTTCAAAGCCATCAACATCTTCAGAGACCACATGATGAACCAGAAGAGTTTCTACAAGGCTGTGTAAGAACACATCTATCCATCTGTGTGGATGTCATCTGTCTATCGGTAATGAGTCTTTAAAATGTGAATGTCTGTTTCCGTTGCAGAGACTGTGACGTAGGAGTCATTATGTTCCAAAGAGGAGGAGAGCAAGACGAGAGACGCTTGTGAAGGTGAGTCAGCACGCTGCGGAAATATCCAACTTAACAAGTCATTTGATAACGAACTCTATTTTCATCTTTCATCTCATTTTCCAGATAAAAGGACCGACTTTCCACCAGGATAAAGGGACACATCTACAGATTTGCTTGTGGGCACCAAACCTCAAGGCAAGAAGGGTGAACTTTACATAGACACTGGCATTTGTGTGTCGTCCGGCCTTTTACTACACCACACACCTGGAAAGCTCCTCTTTTCTTCAAAACACCTGTTGTAGCTAACAGCAGCTACAGTTGGCAGCAGGTTACTTTAGTGTCCATCAGGAAACTCTGTAAATCAGAGAGTTGAGCCGCAGCAGCTGCTTACCGTGTGAAGTTGAGGGTGTATAGTCACTTAATCAACAAAAGATTAATTACCCTAAGTGTTTTTTGTAATAGCTGTAATTATAAACTAATGGAAACATCGGTGGTGGTGAAGCTGCTGCCAGGTTTGCTGTGAAGTTCCTCAGCAAACAGAATTCACATAAGCTAACCTACATAGTCTTACAGGTAACTTTAACTGCTAATACAAGTAACACTGAATACTTTGGGAAGGTGCAACCTTTGTTCTTTTACCTTTAACAGTAGCAGTTTCTCTTTTAGCTATGATGTCTCGGACCTACAGACTAAACTGATACTGATATTGATTCCGTATGCTTGGTGTGACTTTGACTCCGGGTCCAAAAGAAAATGTTGGAATTTTAATGTTTTGTCTTGTTTATACAGCTGACTTATTGACTTAGATAATATATAATAATAAACTGCTGTAAGACTTTTTTTGTGTTTTCTCAAATATTACAAATATTGTGCTTACTGTTGAATTATCTGACAGCTTCAGGTACTAGTTACTTTACAAAGTAAGTCGTTTGCATAGAAAACATACAAAGAACTCTTAAAACTTTGTTGTGATTAGATTTTGAGTCATTATATTTTTCTGATTACTCTGCATTAGTACTTTTACTTAAATAAAGCCTCTGAATACTTTATTTACCTCTGCCTGTCACACAGATAGCCGTCTGTCTCCCCCTGTAGGCTAAAATACGACACCGCACTCTCTGAACAACACAGTACTACTGCAGTAGTACCAGGTCAAATATTCATACCACTGCTGGTAACACTACTCGTTAAACTTCTACTACTACCACTAATATGTTTATCTATTATATATATATTATTATACTACTCCTCCTACTGCTGCAACTACCATTATTACTATGAATACTGCTAATAATACTGTAAGTACTACTGCTAGTACTATTAGGCTTCTATTACTTAAATATATTTTATTAGTAAATCTCCTACTACTACTACTGCTACCAGACAATACTACAGTACAACATGACTTTAACTAGTACTATATCCATGATTACTACTACAATAACTACAAATAACTAACTAATACTAGCCAATACTACATCTTAAACTTAACCTCGTACTACAACTGTCAATGACATTATTACTAATACTGCTTTTACTCCCAGTAATATCATCTATTAGTACATCTACTACCACTACTGCTGCCAGACTATACTAAGGTATTGCTAGTACTTTTTCTACTACTATTGTAAAACTACTATGGCCAAAATCTGTCACTACTACCACTTCTTCTACTACTATGGTACTGCTAGTACTATAGTACTGTTTAATGTCTGTATTTACTACTTCTTGAACTTATACTAGTATTACAACTAGTATCATTACCAATACTTTTATTACTACTACCACTACAACTATACATGACTATAGTACAGTACCACTTCTACAACTAGCTTAAATCCTTACTAATACCACTTATTCTACTTGGTAGTACTATAGAGTACTAACACTGGGCTACTACTTTGCTTATTTCAAGTACTTCTTCCACCCACTGACCTGTACTGATTAGCAGATAGTACTACTACAACCAGACAGTAGCACTTGTACGACAACTAGCATACCTACTACTACTACCACAGTACTGCTAGTACTACATACCAGCAGTGTGTGTGTGTGTGTGTGTAGTTACCGTCGCTTTCTTCGTGTTTGGTCATTAGTTACGTCACGGGTTCCTCTCCGTACCCGTCGGGTTTTGGCGCGGGCATGGGCGCGTGCGCACGGGTTCACGCGTGTCCTGCCCTTGTGCTATGATCCGGCGCGTGGACAGACACACTGCATCTCACACACACACACACACACACACACACACACACACACACAGGAGGCGGAAACCTCCATCTGCCCTGCTCGGTGACCGACCCGTCATCCTCGGGCTCGGGGAGAAACGGATCATCTGCTGACCGTTTCACCGTGAATGAGGAGAACCGGAGGAGGCACCGAGAGGAGAGAAGGAGGAGAAGGAGGAGGAGAGGAGGGAGTTTAACATGGGAGAGATCTATAGTCTATATATAGGCTATGCCCCGGACTGCACCACCGCCGCCGCCGCCGCCGCCACCTGCCCTCCCGGTACCGGTAAGTCACGGAGGAAAGATGAGCCGGGGAGGACTGTCAGTCCCCGGGGCGGGTCGGTGCCAGCAGTGTCCGGTTATCGATGCTAACTGACCCGTGAAAATGACTTTTGAGGTCTCGTGAGGTCGGGTTACCGTTCAGCCATGTTGCAGGAGAGCGCGAGGGGAGGGAGGAGAGGAGGAGAGGAGAGGAGGAGGCGAGGAGGTAACGGCGGGGCTCTTGACACCTGCCCTCGTTCCCTCGTTACCGGGAAAAAACCGTGAAAGAAACGTTTAAATTGGCGGTGGAGCGGCGGTAAGGAGCGCGCCGGCATCCCGCGCCGGGAGGCGACTTTCTGACTCGGTGTCGCGGACCGTGAGCGCCGTGCAGCCATGTTGCAGGGGGCGAGAGGGAGGGAGAGGTAACGAGCTAACGGCGGGGCTCCGGGGCTTTGACACCGACCGACACCGAGAGCGGAGAGAGGCGGAGGGGGGGACAGAGCCGGCGGTGCCCGGTCATTGTCGCTCCCCTGTCGGATGCGGCGGCGGCGGCAGCCGCCGTACCGTGTCGCCTGGAGACGGAGGCAGGGAGGCTGAAACGAAACCGGGTCGACCAGGGTAGCTGAGCGAACCGGGGCGAACCGGAGCGGGCTGAGGTCCAACTCGATGAACTGAAGTAATTCAACTTAAATAATCCGAGTCAGTTTCAGCTCGTTCTTTTGTTCCGCTTCAAATTAATTTATTCAAATATTCATTTTTTAAATTACAATCTTCGATTTTTTTGGCCTCATGAAAATATATTTTTTAAAATTTAATTTATGTGAATTTATTTTCTACAATTTTACATTTTTTTTCACTTTATTTTAATTTAAAATATTTTATTTAAATTTATTTTAAATATGTTTTAATGGAATTGATTGAATTTATGAATGGGAAGCATATTTTTTTTATAATTTATTTTTAGTTTTATTTTCTATAAACTTAACATGCTTAATTTTTAATACATTTAGTCTTTTAATTTATTAATTATTTTTAAATAAAATAGCACTGCATATATCTTCTCAGATGCCTTTTTTTTATTTTTTTATATTTAATTTTCTGAAACAAAAAAACGATGTCTGACTGCTAAATGCTGAGGAGTGATCGGGACGAGCAGGCGGCAGGTGGAAGTGGTTATTGATGATATTATTGATCATAATTGATGATTGTTTGTCGGTGTGGAAGGTCAGGGCAGGAGAAGACACAGCGGGGTCCGTTGCCATGACGATAACAGGAATGATTTATCCTCTTATTGTTGGGCCTTATTCATTCAATAATTTATTAATTTGCAGATTCACTTTGTTCATGCTCCTTTTCTTCTCCTCCCTCTCTCCGTCCTCCTCTGTCCTCCCTCCTCCCTTCGTCCTCGCTGTCTCTTTTTTCTCTCCTCCTCTCTCAATCCATCTTCTCTCCTCCCTCTCTCCCCCTCTTTCACCTCCATCCATCTCTTTCTTTTTTTTCTCTCTTTCAGGTCAATGAGAGCCAGCAACAGCTCGGCCCGAGCAGCAGATCCTCCCTCTGATTTCTCCTTTACCTCGACCTCCTCCTCTTTGTCTCTATCATGCTCTCCTCACTTCCATATGTTAAAGAACACAGTCGTCTTATTTTAGCAGCACTGCTTTCCTCCTCCTCGTCCTCGTCTTCTTCCTCCTCGTCCTGCCCTCCTCTCTTCTGAGTTTTCCTCTCACACACACTCTCACACACACACACCGGAAAATGAAGCGTGGGTCGAGTGTGTTGCAGCCTCCCTCTGATGCAGCCAAACGGCACGCACACACAAAGACACGCGTGCGCGGTGATGGTGCGTGCTCGCTGAGCGTGCACGGCAAACACACGGCGGACGCCACAGGTTCGAGCCCCTTCCCAGCAGCCACCTCTCTCTTCAGCCCTGATGTCAGCACCAAGATGGCGTCTGACCTCCTCATCAGGCTTTCAGGTAGAACACACACACACGGACACACACGGACACATTTGCATAAATGTTCTTAGATGTGACAATTTTCATATTTTCTGACATTTTAAGGACGAAACAATCAGCTGATTAACTAAAAAATCACTGATCAGGAAAATGTTCATGTACTCTACATGTTCAATCAGGACAGCAGTCAGGTTTGCTCTTTTTAACTCGTTCTACAGAAGTTTTCTCGTGACGCGTGACAGTATTGTTCACCCAACAATTCCCACCATGAGCAAGCACTTGGCGACGCTGGCAAGGACGTCTGCTGACAGTAGCAAGGAAAAACTTCCCTTGAAAACTCTGTTTGCAAGGGAACCCTGGGGCGGTTCGCCTACAGTGGGAAAGCAAACCAAAGATTCATCCCGTCCTCATTTCAACATGAAGTCTGCTCGAAGCCCGATTCATAAGGAAACCTTTGGGTGTCTTTACCGGAATGCCGTCGCGTTGGACGGACGGTGGAGCCGTGCATTAATTAAAGTTGGATTAAATTAACTTTAATGACGATTCAGATATATGAGAGCTCTCAGGAGTTTGCCAGTCGTGATTATAAGATCTGGACTGAAACCAGAAGGCTGTTGGATTAATTCTGCAGCGTTCAGCACTTTTATGGTAGCAACGCTCAGGTGTCCACATACATTTGCCGATGTATCGTCTGCTCTCGTGGTGGGTTGAGTGCCGTTATCTCACACCTCTTTCTCTCTCTGTCCCTTCAGAGGCCACCCAGAAGGCCCAGATGCTTCCCGGGAGGCAAGCAGAGGCCGAGCCGCAGTGGCGCGAGGCGCTGCCGGAGGTCCGCGGTGGGCAGCAGGATGAGCCCGGCTTGGCTCTTTCACCGGACGGACCCGGGGCGAGTCCTGAACCGCCGTCGCTGTCGCACACACCTGACGGCAACAGCGCCACGGACACACTGGCTTCAGACATGCTGAGGAAACTGGCAGGTACAACCGCAGACACACAATGAAACAATTCAACAGTATATATTCATGAATGTTGTTGGAAGTCAATCATTTATTATCTTAATTAGTACAATTTGGGAACTTTTTCATTCAACATGTCTGATAGTAGGTGGATAAACACACACTCATTTCCCACCAATCACAGAGCGCCAGGAAGTGAACAGCCTCGGCGTGAGGGTCAAAGAAGAAGAAGAGCCGATGGAAGTTGACGCGTTGGTTGCCCCCGACCTTGTCCGTGATCGATCGCTCACCAAAGAGATAACTACCCCTTCCTCAATGGCGAGCCACCATCTATTCGGCATCAAAACAGAAGACCAGGGTTTCAGCGGCAACAAGACGGCGGAGCAGTCGCAACCCGGAGCCGAAATGGCGGACCAGTGTCTCCATGGCCTTAAAATAGAGGACAAACTTTTTACTGCAGGCTGCCAACCTGGCTCCAAGACGCCAGACAGTGTCGTCTCCGGAGCCAACAAGTTTCAGTTCAGAGTGAAGGTGGAAGATGATGGAGTCTCTGGAAACAAGATGACGGGGCAGCTTCTATCTGGAGCCAAGATGGAGGACCAGCTGCTCTTTAAGGCAAAAATTGCAGAGCGGCCTTTCTCTGGAGCCAAGATAAGCAACAAGTTTCTCTCTGGAGTCAAGATGGAGGACCAGTTTCCTTCAGGAGCCAAGATGGAGAACCAGCTTCTCTTTGGAACCAAAATGGAGAACGGGCTTCTTCCCGGAGCCAAGATGGTGGACCACGTTTTCTCAGGAGCAAAAACAGAGGAGCAGCTCTTCTTTGGAGCCAAGATGGAAGACCAGTTCACCTCTGGAGCCAAGATGGCCGACCAGTGCCTCAGAGCCGTGCTGTGGCAGGACATGTCAGTGAACCTGGCGTCCACGCTGCTGCATCAGCTCTCAGGTAACACTCACACTGAGTCAGTTTCACAGGGAGGAGTTCAGCAGGACGGTATATCCTGATGATTCAGGAATAGTTTAATACTTATACACACTGGTCTGAGGGAACTAATGGGAACTAATGTTCCTGTGGTCACAGCTGTTAGCGGACAGGTTCAGTTCATACCAACCTGAGTCAATGTGTGTTAAGATTGTGGAAGTTTTCTTCTGTTATGTCTCTGTCCTGTTTTTAGTCTTTGATAATAATCAATGAATGAAACGAAGGAGCCTTTAGTTTGCCGTGTCTGTCTCTGCAGAGAGGGTCAGTAAATCCAACAGTCGGCTGGTGGAGAGGACGACTCCGCCCATCAGAAGCAGGTAACATCACCTGGTATCAGTCAGTGTGGACGCTCTGACCTCTGACCTGCTTTGTTTTCACATTATATGTCTGCACGTCTGTGTGTGTGTGTGTGTGTTACCCTTCCTGTAGTCCTATCTTGAAGGTGAACGTGGACCCCCTCCGCTCATCCCCACTTCTGAGCTCGCAGGATCCTCCTCATGGTAATACACCACACACACACACACACACAGATACAGTAGGTGGTGTGAGAAGCTCCGTGTACTTAAAATAAATAAAAATAACTGAGGCGCTGTGCGAGGAATCAGCTGCTCCTGTTTTCCTGAGGAGGCGTGGATCTTTGAACGCCGATCAGCGTCTCATGGGAGTGTTTTTGTAATCACACACTGAGTCAGTTACGCCTGTCATTGATGTGTTCGCTTGGCAATCTAAGTATAATATCCAGTAATGAAAAGTGACGCTGTCAGTCAGAGGTGAAAGAATTAAAGGAGCTAACAGGCTTAACGTCAACACCAGGAATCAATCAGTTCATCTCAGTTATCCATCAGTCGGGTTAATAACTGAACAATTATCTTTATTTTGGGGAGCGACAGCCTGCATGTTTACACACGTGTTGTACAATTCTCTGCTTCTTTACAGGGAAACTTTCATAACTGATATTACTTACTCAAGTTACGATTATTACAGATAAAGTTAAAACAGCACTGAAGTGAAAGTGGAACTACAGGTCGCTCGCTTATCAGTTTGAGCTCAGTCGTATCAGTCTTATCGCTGCGATGAAGTGATGTGACCCGGGTTAATGACAATGAACTGTCTGATAAAGGCTCGTAAATTTTACAGCGTCCAGTTTGAGTTTGACGCCCAAATGATGCACAAACTGCAAATTGTTAAAACACTTTGACGTGACTGAGTGCGTCTGAACGCAGCCTTATTCTTATAATCGTTACGTTTCCTGATGGTTGTCTTTCAGAGCTCTGTGTTCTGGATTCATGTCGCGTCCTGTGGGTTCATATTAAAGATGGCGGTGAAGTGACTAAACACAAACACGCTCACCGTTCATAAATAATGACTTCCACAGGGACGCGTCATTAGTCGATTTCAGATCGCAGCAGAAGATTTATTCCGAATCGTTAATAAAATAATAAAACGTCTTTTATTTATTTTTCCCACAGAAACAAAAACCAGCCTGAGCAGAGATCAGACGGCAGCGTGTTCCTACTTCTACAGGTAACTCATCACGGGTTACCTGGACAAGGAGCTAAAGATCTCTCCTCTCCTTGGTTCCTCTCCTTCTCTCTACTCTTCTTTTCTCCTGTTCTCTCTAGCTTCCTTATCTTGTTTCCTTGTTTCCTCTCCTCTAGAAAAGTTTCATGAAAACACTAAAAATTAAAGAAAATGTTTTTTGCGTTCTTGAAGAAACTTTGAGGTGGAAACATTTTCTCTGAGGTCACATGACCGATCAGCTGACCGGTCCGTCCTCTCGCCTTCAGGTGTCACGTGTGCGGCTTCGAGATGGACAGCCGCGCCCTTTTTCAGAGTCACATGACTGAACACCGCCAATGGGAGCACGGCTCCTTCTCGCTGCACTGCTGCGTGTGCGACCACTCGACCAATCAGGAGGCAGAGATGAGGGCTCACGCCAACACGCACATGCAAGGCATCATGGGAGTCAGCGCAGAGATGAGGTGTGTGACTGAAACACTTCCTGTGACATAAATAAATATAAATAAACACAGAAGCAGATTTCACGCACACTTTTATTTTTAATATTTTTATTTATGTTTTGAATTTTGGCAGTTAGGGTCCTCCGTGAGAGTGAAGTGTGGCTGAATAATTAAATTAAATGAATGAGTCAGATTATCGAGGCTCGCTGTTTGTGATTCTTCTTCTGTGGTATAAAGTCTTTGTTTCGTGTCCGTGTGTGTTGCATGTGTGTGTTATTAACTCCTAGATGTCCCATCACCCCTCCTGCCGCCTCCGCCTCCGCCGTCTCCTCTGGCATCGCTCCGTCAGTTGCCGTGGCAACCCAGCCGGAGAACGGCACCTCTGAGCATCGCTGCCGCATCTGCCAGAGGTCGTTTCCAGGGCAACAGGAGCTGCTGGTTCACTTCCAGGGTCATCGCCAGGGCAACCAGTACCGGTGCGACCGGTGCGGTCACCTGACGCGGACAGCCAACAAGCTGGTGGAGCACGTGCGCGTGCACACGGGCGAGCGGCCGTTCACGTGCGACCTCTGCCCGTACAGCGCCAAGCGGCGGGACAGTCTGCGCCTCCACTGCAAGGTCAAGCACGCCGCCGACGTGCACACGCACCGATCCTACGTGCACACGCACCGCTCCTACGTGCACGGAGACAATCAGCGCTCGAACAAACACGTCCAGCGGCTGCACACGCCGCCGAACGCACACACTGCTGCACACGCCTCCTCCTCCTCCTCCTCTCTTCCTCCTCTTCATCCCTCGCTCTCCGACAGGGCAGGATGGAGAGATCTGTCTCCTCTCCTCCCCATCACAACACTCATTTCTCTGAAACCACGACCTCCTTCGTCACCCTCCTCCTCCTCCTCCTCCTCCTCCATCAAACACTCCTTTCTCGGTTACCTTGGCTTGAAAACTTCTTTGTAAATGCTTTTTTTGTCTCTTGTTTCCTCTCCACCTCTCTTTCCTCCTTCTCTTTCCATTTCCTCTCCTTTCCTCAATTCCTCCTCTCCTTTCTTCTCAAATCCTCCTTGTCTCCTCTCCCCTTCCCTCTACTTCTTTGTCTCCTAGTTTTCTCTTCTTGTTTCCTCTTCCTTTCTCCTTGTTTCATCTCTTTGTTTCCTCTCTTCCTCTCTTTCCTACCTTCTCTCCTCTCCTCGTCTCCTCTCCTCCTCTGTATGAGAATCAGCTCTTGTTATGCTCGATGCACTGACGCAGCGATGACGAACGTTTTATTGGATTTTTGCATCCTGCTCGTGGTTTTTGCTGCCTGCTTCATGTAATCACTGAAACTCTTTAAGCTCGTTAAGCTCGTTAACGTGTCACATATTTATTGCCCGTCGCTCTCGTCCTTCAGAAACCGAAACGCACCTCAAAATCCTCCCGTCACCGTTTAGAGTCGATTAATCGGAGAGAAAATCACTGCCAAGAAAAAAAAACTCGTCAGCCAGAGCGGTGACATCATTTCACCTGTTTCCATGACGACAAGGTAAACAAGAGTCTGCAGCCATGCTTGCAGCTGTAGCAGTGCTTCAAGCTAAATGCTAACATCAACATGCTAACACGCCCACGATGAGATGCTAACATACCAACAACAACAATGCTAACATGCTCACAATGTCATGCTAACATATATGTACAATGTTTACCATTCTTAATTTAGCATGCTACCTAATTAGCATTTAAAGGGCCAGCGCGTAGGAATTAGCGGCGTGGTCCACTCGCTCACTGAATATCTGAAGGAAATTTAACGGCAGCTCACCAAATATTTGGCGAGATGTTCGAGTCTGAACCGCCGTCACTGCCAACCATAGATGTCACTGCTGCTACGTAGTTGCTAGCATGGTAGCTCACCCTCACTGATGTTTGTTGCAGTGATAATGAAGCACTTTAAACTGAGGATGAAGTGGCCGGTCGTTAGCGTTCTGTTTTTACATTTTTTTTAAAGATGGTTTGTGCCAAACTTTTTTTGGGGTCCAGACAGCTTCAGCAGGTTTGAGTTAAATTATTTTAACTGTCACTAACAGCAAACACTCACTGTGAGGAGCTGGAACCGTTTCGTATTTTTAATTTCTTTCCTGATTTTAAATTTCGTCTCTTTCTTTGAGGATCTTTGAAGGTTCGAGGTTTCTGGAGGACGGTGATGATATTTCTAATATTTGTGTTGTATATTGATAATGTATTTGTGTTTACATAACTACACGGGGCTCAGAGGAGTCTGAAAATGTCATGATTTAAAGTTGCACTATATGTAGTTTTTGCTGAAAAAAAGTCATTTTAGAAAACACAAGTTTAAAAAAACAAACACTCTGATCCAAACATCCAAAACAACAAACTGATCCAGCAGGTCTGACATCACTTCCTGTTCACGTGGGCGGGGCCAAAGTTTATTATTATTTTAGTTTAAGAGTATTATTTATTATATTACAGAGGCTGTCAGGTGTCATGGAGGATTTATCAGCAAAATATTTCAAAATGTTTCTGCTGTAACTTTACTTCTCTTCTTCGTGAAACATTTAAAGGATCTAAAAAATAACACAACGTTGCGTTTAGCAGCCAAAACCTGAAGTAGATCCACAAATCTGAGTCCAAAACGAAGATAAAAACCGATACATGACGAGCGTGATGATAAGAAATAAGTTAATTGTCTCTCCTTGACACCTCTCAGACTCATCGTGTAATATTTTTAAAGTGTTCACATATAATGTGACTGGCGTGGTACGCCACTGTCCTTTTTTCCAAGCATCAACGTACGTCAACGCCAACAACTTGACACAATTCTGCTGCCATGTGCCACATTTTAACCGTAACTTAACCCCGGGCTGAAAAGCTTCGTGTTTTTGTTTGACCACGCCCAACCCTGTGATGTCACAGTGTCCTGGAGTACACGTGTACATCACGGCAGCAAGCTCGAGAGTTTCAGGCGGTGTTTAAAGTTAAATGAACATTTAACCTCAAATATTAATATTCCTTTTTAACTGTTCATGTTTTATTTACAGTTCACAATAACAAATATGTTTAAAGGTCACAGAAAACACCACACAGAACAAAGACCGTCATGTTCTCTCTGATTTGTAATTAATTTTCTGTACTTACACTTGTATTGCTTGGTTTTAACTGTGATATATAAATATATATATATAGTGTATTATTATTAGCCTACGATGAAATGTCCAAACCACCAAACCTCTTTGCTAACAAGCTAACGTTAAGTTCACGTGAGCGGACGAGCTAACGAGTCGGGTAGCTGACTGAAGTTAAGAGGGTGAATTCAAACCGCTTTGTAAAACCAGAATACAATTTGCACATTATAACGAATAAAGGTTTAATAAAATCACATCTTTTTGTCGTGGTCTGTCTGCAGAGATTTAGCGCATGTGGCTAAAAGTGAAGCTAGGAAGCGAACGCTAACTCCTCTTTAGCTAAGTTTTTTTTTTCTTTCTTATTTTAGTTGCAGTTTTTTGGGGATTTATGCAGAAACTAACCAACTGAACGCGTGTGTTGTTTTCATATGAATCAGTGACTCAAATTAAACTTTATTTTAATCATAAAAACACAAAGAAACTCCTTTTGAGGCTCAGATCGTCTCTCTCTGTCTCTCTCACATTATTTGCTTATTTCTTTTATAATTCTCTTTTCCTCTGCTGTATCCTGTTACTGTTTGCTGCTGCGATGATCAATAAAGTTTAATTCCATCTGACTCACCTCCACTCGCACCCCGTCTTTACTCAAAATGTACTCGTGTGCCTCGGTGCAGGGAGATCATGTTGCAGTGCATGAGTGGGTGCTGAAGAAATCTAACCTGTTCACTGCTGCAGGGACTGTGTTTTTGTACTCGCTGTACTGCAATATTAGCAGTAAAACTCATGAGTACTACGCCTGTTAGATAGTATAGATGTAGCACAGAGCCGTGAGGCGGCGAGGAGAATCTCAGAGAGAAATCAGGGATGAAGGTCACACGCCACACTCACCAAACGAGTGGGAGGATAAGTGTCAATCGCCATGGGTCCTGTCCCCTCCTCGCCGGTTGCCACGGTTACCTGGCATGTTGTAGGTCTCCATGGCGGCAAGTAGGAGGCCAGTCCATTGGCTGGGAGAAGCTGCGGGCTCGGCGAATCATCGGGCAGCGTGAGAACACACACACACACACACACACAAAGGTCATTATTAGATTTTTGTAAATGTAATAACATGAGGAGGAGAAGGAGTGAAGGAGGAGGAGGAGGTAAAGGAAAGGTGTGAGGAAGGAGCCAAGAGGAGGAAATGAGAAGGAGATGAAGAGGATCAAAGACTTTCTTTGTTCTCGTGGTTTAAAGGTCAAAGGTCGAGGCCCGACAGAGAAGTAAAGACGACCTTAAAGGAGCGCGCCGACATTTTTAATCAATTAAAGGGACGGTTAGCCAACGTAAGTCTGGACGTCTGTTTATTTATGGAGGCAGAAAACAAATGAAATGCACCATAAATACTAAACTCAGGATAAAATGTATAAAATAAAATATATTTTTACACTTGAAGTTTGACATTGTATGAAATCTGCTTTTTTTTTGCTGTCTTGAGAAGCTATTTTCAGTATCTTGATTAGCTTAGCTTAGCATAAAGACTGGAACCAGAGGGAACATTTAGCCTCGTGGTGAAAGCACCTCCACCTGTGGGTGACGTCATGAAGACCTTGTCCATGTTTTAAAGAGTCTGCTGGACTCAGTCAAACCCTGTGGAGACATTTGAGTCTGGACCAAAGTGATGGAGCGTCCTGCAGCGTTAACGTGGATGAAATATTATTTTCTACTTACTGTGATCTCACACACACACACACACACACACACACAGACAGTGTTAGCCAACACCCAGCCTCTCGTTGGCTCTTTGCACTCTGCAGGACTGAAAATCAATAACTGCTGTGTGACAGGAAGAGATGGAGGAACCACAGAGGGCCGGAAAGAGAGGAGAGAGAGGGAGGGAGGGAGGAGGAGGAGGAGGAGGAGGAGGAGGAGAAGGGGTGGAAGGCCACAGAAGGATGGAGGACAGGAAGGAAGCACCATAAAAGGAGTGACGAAACAAAGTTAATATTAACTGCTCGTTTCTGTTTTTCTGCAGTGTCCATCATGATGATGTTTTTTAAACTCCTCTCCACCACGTGGATGGCATATCTGTGAGGTATTACAAGCGGCTTTTATTTTGAAAAGTGGAATAAAAAATGTCACATTCGATAAAATCCAATATTTTAATCCAATAAAAAAGTTTCTTATTTAAGGAAAACGTTTATTATTCGTGATTCTTTATTTTGTTAAAAAAAATACAAGTTAAATATTTTTTATTTTATTTGGAGTTTTACTTTGGTAACCACAGGAAGTGGTGTGACAGGTCGCGCGGTGTAACTTGACACCGTGAGGAAGAAGGGGGCGTGTCCGCTGGCTGTTAGCCGCCGTGCTAGCCGCTAGCTGAAGTTAGTACTTTCACTTTGTCGGGCTGATGAAGGAGGTTTCCTGGAAAACGAAACGGGACGCCGCCGCTGTCGTTTCTGCTGCGCTCTGTCGTCCATGTTCGACTTTAACTCTCCGGTGAGATTACCGACTTCCAGACGTTTACCGGGCGTCTCAAACACCAGAGCAGCCGTCAAACACGCAGGTAGCTCCGGTTCACGCAGCTTAGCTGTTAGCCGTTAGCATGGACGGCGGTGGAAGCGCGCAGAGTCCCGACGAGAAGGCGGCGGAGAGGCTGATGGACGAACACCTGAAGTCACTCGGTCTGCACCGGAAGAAAGTCGCCAAAGACGGCTCGTGCTTGTTTCGAGCCGTGGCGGAGCAGGTAAAGTGTGTACAGGTGGCGCGCGCAGGTGACAGGCTGGGCTCGCGCTGTTTGTTGTGCTAACGAGTTAGCTTCGCTAACTTCACGAAGTTTGAAACTCTTTAACTGTGACGTAACGTGACGCAGAGCGCGTGTGTGCACAGGTGATATGAATCACAGGTGTTATATTGACTGTCATTGTCTGCTGCCGTGACCTTTGACCCCTCCGTCCAGGTGCTGCACTGTCAGAGCCTCCACACCAGAGTTCGAGCCCAGTGCGTGGACTTCCTGCAGCAGAACCGGGAGAGCTACGAGGCGGTACGTATGTACCGGTGACTGACACAGAACCGGGTCCAATCAGAGCCGCGAACATGCCGCGGGGTCCCGGAGGAGGAGGCCCGGTGTTCGGTGTGGGGTGACACGGGGAGGTGCAGGAGGAGGCCCGGTGCTCAGTCAGCTGATCGCTCAGGTCACACTGACCAGAGTGAGAGAAAATATCTAAAAAACAAAACAAGTACATTTACTCAGGTACTGTCCTGAAGTACACACAGGGTGTTTGTACTTTTACTTCAAATCAAAGTTTTTGTTCATAAAACACACGAAGAGTTCATGAAGTCTGATATTTTCCAAATTAAACTCAAACATCTCTGAGCTGCCCGGTGCTGACTGTGCGGTGAGTCGGCAGGTTTTAGGTTTGTTTTTTCCCGTGGGCGACGTCGGCCTGAACTGAAAGTAAAACAGAGACTGTCATGATGACAGAGGCTCACCTGGCCTTCACTACAACTCCCAGAATGCCGTTCAGCCTCGGGCAGAGTAGTTCTTAAAGACGAGGTGTGTCCCGTCGCTGCAGTGCATTCTGGTCCTTGTTGGAGCTCCTGAGGGTGGAGAGATGACCTGATGATCTGTAGTTCAGATGTAAGCTCTGGATTCACGTTTATCTAGCAGTGGTTTTGTTTTTGTTCCCTTACATGAGCGTTCATATCCACCTGCACCACCGGGTGTCACTGCATCCCGCACACTGCCCCTTCAAACTCCACAAACTTAAACTTGAGTTGTTGTTTGGTTTTTTACGTCTTTGAACGACGCGGAGGTCTCCTGTGCTTTCTGTGTTTCAGTTTATTGAAGGTGACTTTGTGGATTACCTGGACAAGCTTCAGGACCCGCAGGTACGACACAACTAATGACTCACTCCACTGGTTTGTTTGTTCTTTGGTCATTTTAGGTGAAATCTGTTAAATTGAACTATGTCACTCTGTGTTTTACAGCAATGGGTGGGAGAGGTGGAGATCAACGCGCTGGCCGTCATGTATAAGTAAGAATCATCTGAATGTGGATGAAGGTTCATTTTTAACTGTTTCCCCTCAGTCAGATGTTGAATGATCCATAAAACAACATGTGTGTGATGATGCTCAGCAGACCATCAGTTAAAGTTTGCTGAGTCGTCCGTCTCCCTCCGATCTGACTCACATGTTGATGAGTCATGGAGGTGTCGTCATCTGTGGATTCAGTTTCTTTGTCTTCCCGTAGGAGGGATTTTCTGATCTTCCAGGAGCCTGGAAAGCCACCCGTCAACATCACAGACAACAACTTCAAGGACAAGGTGAGGCTGAAGTTTGAGAGGAAAGTTTCCTGTCTGTCCTCAAACAGTTTTAGTTAGAAGAACCAAACTCTGTAAATGTATTCAGCAGTAGATCTACGGTGAGACGACGCTGTGACCTCGTGGTGTTTACAGACAGATGTATGGGAGCCTGCTGATAACATGAACGCGTACTGAAGCTCAGGAATCACAGTTTAAGTTGCCGCGTCGCCTTCGGCTATCACCTGAAAGCTGCTTTCACACTGAATCTGGCAACGCAGATGTTGTCCAGATCCAACTTTTGGAAAATTTAACATAAAGACACAAAGAAGTTTAAGTTGGTTTGTCGAGTGGTCGAGTGACAGTGAATGAGAGCAAACGAACGCCAGCCTTGATTAAGTCGTTAATCAGAGAAATAAAAAGTTATTCTTGTTTGTTGTGTCTCAGGTGCGGTTGTGTTTTCTGAACGGGAATCACTACGACAGCGTTTATCCCATCAGCCACGTTAAGAACGCCGCTCTGTGCCAGTGTGAGTGTTTACCTTCACCTGAACAAACGTCCAGCCGCGTCACATCAGAGAATCTCACGTTTTTTTGTGTCTGAACGTGTCGTGCAGCGATCCTGTACGAGCTGCTGTACGACGGCGTCTTCAAAGTCGATCGGAGCTCACTGGGCGCGTGTCAGCGGATCAGCCGACCCTCTGACGTCCTGAGTGACGACAACATGGCCGCCTGCGCCAGCAGCGACGAGTCTGACCTGGACGCCAGCGAGGCGCTCTGGTAAGAAACAACTGGAATGAAGAAGTCATGACGTCACCGTTTGTTCTGATTGCATCACTTCTGATCAAAAACTAGTCAGTCGACAACTTTGCTAACAGCCAAACATCAACAAGGTCAATAACAGCAGACACAGCATTTGCCCAGCTCCTGTTCTGGCACGACAGCATCCCCTTAAAACCTCCCCTTCTTTCCGGTGGTCCAAAATGTCACAGTCCAGACAGCCCAGCTAACAAACTGAGCTAATGTGATCCAGTTTGACCAAAATCAGTGAAATAGTTGATGGTGTGTGACTTATCTGATCTGTCCATGTTTGTTTTTATGTTTCAGGGTGGAAAACGGAACAAACGTAACGACGACGACGAGACACACCCGGGTAACAGACACACTCAGTGAAACAAACTGCTGCACACACCTGCTCACCTGCCTCTGCTGCACACACCTGATATCACACAATAACTCTGTGTGTGTGTGTGTGTCTCAGGGCCGTGGGCGTGGCCGTCAGCTGCTACCTGAGAGGGTGAGGCGTTCACTGAACCCGACTCTGTTCAGGAACATTGAGTACGACGTCTGGCACAAAACCAAGAGAGGTGACCTGAAGAGACTCCAAACTATTAAACATGAATTAATTATAATTCTAAAATTATGACTTTGTAAGTTTTGTTTGTTTTTTGTCGTTCAGCTCAACAGAAGATGGATTATTGCATCGCTGCTGGGATGCAGTTCACTGTCGGAGACCGCTGCCAGGTGTGTGTGTGATGTGTTCAGGGTTCTGAGGTAAACTCAGTTAGTGTGTTTTTCAGCATTATTTGTGTGTCTGTGTGTGTAGGTTCGTCTTGAGGGGAGTGGACGGACCTACAACGCAACCATCAAGGAGGTTCTTCCCAACAACGGCCCGGTGACAGTTTACATCGAAGAACTGGGAAAGAAGTAAGACACAACAACACGTCGAGTCGTTAACGAGGAACTCCTCCGCTATCGTTCGTACCTGGGAAAGTGAAAACAGCCGACTTCACTCAGATTGTTTTGGATGTTTTAAACATCCGATCGTCACGTTTTGTAAATCAGCTAAAACGTGGTGACGTAACAAGAAGATCAAATCAGAGTTGTGCTTGAGTAAAAGTACTTAGTTACATTTGTTGTTGTGTGAATCAGACAGGTCCCTCTGTGGAGTCTCCGTCCTCCCAGTGAGGAGGGCAGCTGGAGCACCGTGGTGAACCGAGACAAGAGGCTGAGCAACGGACACGGAGGTGAGGTGGTGGACACACACACACACACACACACACACACACACACTTCTAATCTGTTGAATCAAATTAAAACTCATCATCTCGTCTCAGACTGGGAGGACCGCGGCAGAGGCAGAGGCAGGGGGAAACACGTCCCAGCATCCTCCTCTGTTTCCCAGGCAACCGGCCCCGGCTCCAGTGGGCGCGTGCTGAAGCAGCACTCGTGGCCGCCGCAGGCCACCGTAGACGAGCAGGCCGGGGCCAAAGCCAACAGGTCACTGTGAGTGATGTTTGACTTCATCCACCGGGCGGCTCGGTGAAAGAAGCTGATCGTAAATCGTGGGTGTGTTTGTTTTCTTCACAGGAAGTCGGTGAGCTCGGTGGAGACTTCGTTCGGACTGACGGAGGAGCAGCGTTTGGCCAAAGAGGAGGAGGAGAGGAATGTGGCGCTGGTGGAGATCCAGCTCAGAGACGAGCACAGCTTCCCCGCCCTCGGGGTGAGTTCAGAGGAGCTTCACGACAAATCGGGCTAACACGAGATGACGCCGATTCAGGAACTTTTTAGTCACTTTTATAAATCTGTTTCTGTTTTTTATCACTCAGACTCAGCCTGGGACGCAGAGCGACGGAGGGAAGAAGAAAGGAGGAGAGAAGAAAAGATCGCAGAGAAACAAGACGGTACGTTTGTTTATGGCGTCCTCTGCGGTGGTGAAGTTAATCCAGCTTTTGAAAAACAGCCCGAGGTGAGGTTGACGTTTGATGTTTCTTCTCCTCTCTTACAGAAGAGTCCAGTCCAAGACGTCAGAGCGTCGTCTCCCTCTCCTGCTGAAAGACCAAAGTCTTCCACCCCGCCACTCACCTCCACGGCTGCTGTGAATACAGCTCCACCTGCTGACTCCTCACCTCCCACTGCAAAACCTCCTGCAAACTCCGACTCCATGAGCTCGCTCAAGGCTGCCTCTTCTGCCAGCTCCACCCCGACTCCTAAAACAAGCGCACCTTCTTACACTTTAGCTACCGGCACAACGCCCTGTTCTCTTCCTGCTGCTGCCCCGAGTACTAAACCTCCTGTGACGGGTGGTGCTGTGCCTCCCTCCGTCCCCTCCTCCGCCTCTCTCTTCTCCTTCCTCACCCCTGTTCTCCCCGCTGCATCATCACCCTCGCACGACTCGACCTTCCACGCCCTCTCCTCATCCTCCCCTCCACCCTCTTCTTCCTCTAAACTCTCCTCTCTCCCCCCTCAGTCGTCTGCCTCACCTCCACCTTCGTCTTCCCTACCACCTCCCACTTTCATCGCTCCCATCGCTCCCTCTCCAACTGCCACACATGGCTTCCTCCTGCGTTCCTCCCCACCCGTCTCCTCACTCACCCATTCCCCAAGTCCACCTCCCTCCTCCACCCACCAGGCTGACAAAGTCCACGAGGTTCCTCCAGTTTCAGTCCAAACTCCCAGTAAGAAATCTTTTCATTTAAATCACAGACGTGTTTCTGTAGCTGTAGTCAAGACCAACAAACCGAGACAGTACAGAGTCTTCTTAGGTAGCTAATATTCACGTAAACTCTCTGGATAAAGGTTGCCACATGATGTGACACATGATTTGGACCTGATGTAACACCTCTTTTGTTGCCATGTGAAGTCTTTCGGTTGGAGCCAAAGCAGTTTTATCCGGTATCTCAAACTGATAGTTTCAGCCTTCATGTTTTCTGTCTTTCTTCAGATCCTTTGCCAAATATCGGAGCTACCGTGACGGCATCCCAGAGCTTCCAGAGCCAAGCCTCCCTGTCCCAGCTTCTTCCTCAGGTGTCTCAGGTGAATCACAGCCACGTCTCTGTGACTCAGACCTCGTCGATCCAGGTTGAGAACCAAACCAAGCTTTCTCCGCCCGTAAACCAAATCTTGATGCCGCAAGCACAGACCGAATCCTGTCTTCCTGCCCTCCACCAGCACCAACCTCAGTCCAGCACTGACATGGTGTCTCTGCCCCAAAACCAGAGGCAGGTCTCGTTAACCCAGGCGGAGAACCAAACCCAGTCTTTTCTGCCGGTAAACCAAACCTTGGTGCCCCAGATGCAAACCGAGGCCCCGTCCTCCCTCCAGCACCAGTCTCAGGTCCAGTCCTCTCACCCAACTCCAGGAGCTTCCTACCCCCTCACCTCCCAAGCCTCTGTTCCTGTCTCCGCCTCCATGCAACCCCATCCTCACCTCCACGCCCCCCCGGCGCAGCCTCCTCACCCCTCCCAAGTACCACATCCCCCCCTCTCCCTCTCTTCTTCCCCAACTCATCCCTCCAACGCCCAGAATCAAACGGAGGGCCCACTCCCTCCCACCCAGCAGACTCAGCGTCAGACTGACTCTCCGGCTCAACCTCCCTCCCAGCAGTCACACGTTCCTCACCCTGCTCTGTATCCCCTACTACAGTCTGCACCCCCACCTCACCCCCAGTCAATCCCAGGAGCTGTTTCTCTGCAGCAGCTGTCCCAGATCTACCAGGACCCCCTGTACCCCGGGTTCCCCCAGGGGGAGAAGGGCGAAGTGGCTCCAATTCCACCCATGTCCTCCAGCAAGTCAGGCGACGACCTGCCACAAGGTGAGCAGCAATTAAATCAGGGCCGACACTAAAGTTCCCAGAGCCACGTTGACGTCTTCAGATTCTTTTGTTTGACTAACATAAAAATATTACAAGTTTTGGACATTTTTGAGTGTTTGATTTGTCTTCCTCTGCAGACATCAACATCTTGAGGTTTTTCTTCAACTTGGGCATCAAGGTAAGACGAAGAACTTGATGTTATGAAAGTTTTTGAACCTTAACCCTTGAATACTCCTGATTCTTTGATCCTCTTCTTTGCAGGCCTACTCTATGCCCATGTTCCCCCCCTACTTTTACCTCCTCCACCTCCAGCAAGCCCACACCCTACATCCCAAGCTCCCGTCCCGCTCCCCCTCTCCTACCCCTCACTACCTTTCCTCCAACGCCCCCACCAGACACCAGGAAGCATACCCTCACTCCCAGTACCCTCCGACTTCAGCGTCAGTGCCGTCTCAGTACGACCACCAAGTCCCACTCACTGAACCGTCTCATCCCAGTGAACCCTCCTTCAACCAGGCTGCATACCCCGCCACACAGCCTCCGCCCAACAGGATGCCGGGCCCCGGGCAATGGCAGCAGCACCAGATGCCTCCACCCAGAAACACCAGCTTCCCGGCTGACTATTCCACCCCAAATCCACCATATCCACTTCCTCCGCCCTTATCTCAGGGCTACCCACCAGGTCAAGTCCCAGGACACCCAATGTACCGTCCGAGCATGCCTCCATACCCACCCCCATCTCTGGGATATCAGCCTTCATCCACCCCAGAGGAGCTCCAGGTGAGCCAGGGGCTGATGGAGCAGCGTCAGCCTGCCAACGGGGACACAATACCTGGCCAAAGACCCAGCCGTGTCACAGGTCCTGCTGCTGCTAGCTTGGCTAATGCTAACAACAACAGAACAGTGGTGGTTCCCGGTGTTGGTACGTAAAGCTTTTACTGTACAAGTCCAAAATAAAATGATCAATTTTCAGGCTTCCAATCAAATCTTTTCAGGTTTGATGTGAACTTTCTACAGATAGTACACAGGAATTTTGGGTAATTAATCAAGTGGTTAGGTGTCTAAAAAAAGTTTTTTTCTTAGGCCTGAAGAAGGAGCCTGGAGACAGTTTGACCAAAGTGGTACTGCTAGTGGACCCGCCACTCAATCCCGACAATCCCATAGTAAGGACCACACACACACACACACACACACACACACACACACAAAAAAAAATTCTGACTTTTTCCCCCTAAAATTCTGACTTTTTTCCTTCAAATTTCTGACTTTTTCCCTCAAAATTCTGACCTTTTCCCTCAAATTTCTGACCTTTTCCCCCCTAAAATTCAGACTTTTTTAACTTCAAAATTCTGGCTTTTTTCACTTCAAAATTCTGACTTTTCCTTCAAAATTCTGACTTTTTCCTTCAAAATTCTGACTTTTCCCCCTCAAATTTCTGACCTTTTTCCCCTCAAATTTCTGACCTTTTTTTTCTCAAAATTCTGACTTTTTTCACCCTGAAATTCTGACATTTTTTCCCTCAAATTTCTGACCTTTTTTTCCTCAAATTTCTGACTTTTTTCGCTCAAAATTCTGACTTTTTTCCCCTAAAAATTCTGACTTTTTCACCTCAAAAATCTGACTTTCACCTAAAAATTCTGACTTTTTTACCTAAAAAATCAGACTTTTTCACCTAAAAATTCTGACTTTTTTTCTTCAAAATTCTGACTTTTTTCATAAAATTCTAACTTTTTTTGCATAAAATTCAAACTTTTTTTCTTCAAAATTCTGACTTTTTTTCCTTCAAAATTCTGACTTTTTTCTTCAAAATTCTGACTTTTTTTCCTTCAAAATTCTGACTTTTTCACCTAAAAATTCGGACTTTTTTTTCATGAAATTCAAACTTTTTTTCTTCAAAATTCTGACTTTTTCACCTAAAAATCAGACCTTTTCACCTAGAAATCAGACTTTTTCACCTAAAAATTCAAACTTTTTTTCCTTCAAAATTCTGACTTTTTTCTTCAAAATTCTGACTTTTTTTCCTTCAAAATTCTGACTTTTTCACCTAAAAATTCGGACTTTTTTTTCATGAAATTCAAACTTTTTTTCCTTCAAATTTCTGACTTTTTTTCCTTCAAAATTCTGACTTTTTTCCTTCAAAAATCTGACTTTTTCACCTCAAAAATCTGACTTTTTCACCTAAAAATTCTGACTTTTTTACCTAAAAAATCTGACTTTTTCACCTAAAAATTCTGACTTTTTTTCTTCGAAATTCTGACTTTTTTCCCTTCAAAATTCTGACTTTTTCACCTAGAAATCAGACTTTTTCACCTAAAAATTCAAACTTTTTTTCCTTCAAAATTCTGACTTTTTCTTCAAAATTCTGACTTTTTCACCTCAAAAATCTGACTTTTCACCTAAAAATTCTGACTTTTTTTTCTTCAAAATTGTGACTTTTTTTCTTCAAGATTCTGACTTTTTTTGCATAAAATTCAAACTTTTTTTTCTTCAAAATTCTGACTTTTTTCTTCAAAATTCTGACTTTTTCACCTAAAAATCAGACCTTTTCACCTAAAAATTCTGAGTTTTTTCATAAAATTCAATCTTTTTTTCCTTCAAAATTCTGACTTTTTTCTTCAAAATTCTGACTTTTTTCATAAAATTCAAACTTTTTTCCTTCAAAATTCTGACTTTTTTCTTCAAAATTCTGACTTTTTTCCTTCAAAATTCTGACTTTTTCACCTCAAAATTCTGACTTTTTCACCTCAAAATTCTGACACTTTCACCTCAAAATTCTGACACTTTCACCTCAAAATTCTGACTTTTTTCCTTCAAAATTGACTTTTTCACCTCAAAAATCTGACTTTTCACCTAAAAATTCTGACTTTTTTCATGAAATTCAAACTTTTTTTCTTCAAATTTCTGACTTTTTTTCCTTCAAAATTCTGACTTTTTCACCTCAAAAATCTGACTTTTTTCCTTCAAAATTTTGACACTTTCACCTAAAAATTCTCACTTTTTTTCTTAAAAATTCTGACTTTTTTTCCTTCAAAATTCTCACTTTTTCACCTAAAAATTCTGACCTTTTCACCTAAAAATCAGACCTTTTCACCTAAAAATTCTCACTTTTTTTCTTCAAAATTCAGATTTTTTTTCCTTCAAAATTCTGACTTTTTCACCTAAAAATTCTGACCTTTTCACCTAAAAATCAGACCTTTTCACCTAAAAATTCTCACTTTTTTTCTTCAAAATTCAGATTTTTTTTCCTTCAAAATTCTGACTTTTTCACCTCAAAAATCTGACTTTTTCACCTAAAAATTCTGACTTTTTTCCTTCAAAATTTTGACACTTTCACCTAAAAATTCTCACTTTTTTTCTTCAAAATTCAGATTTTTTTTCCTTCA
This sequence comes from Nibea coibor, assembly GCA_023373845.1. Classification (NCBI taxonomy): domain Eukaryota; kingdom Metazoa; phylum Chordata; class Actinopteri; family Sciaenidae; genus Nibea; species Nibea coibor. The sequence goes on from CM041729.1 coordinate 1,424,518, forward strand.
AAATTTTGACACTTTCACCTAAAAATTCTCACTTTTTTTCCTTCAAAATTCTGACTTTTTCTTCAAAATTCTGACTTTTTCACCTCAAAAATCTGACTTTTCACCTAAAAATTCTGACTTTTTTTTCTTCAAAATTGTGACTTTTTTCTTCAAGATTCTGACTTTTTTTGCATAAAATTCAAACTTTTTTTTCTTCAAAATTCTGACTTTTTTCTTCAAAATTCTGACTTTTTCACCTAAAAATCAGACCTTTTCACCTAAAAATTCTGAGTTTTTTCATAAAATTCAATCTTTTTTTCCTTCAAAATTCTGACTTTTTTCTTCAAAATTCTGACTTTTTTCATAAAATTCAAACTTTTTTCCTTCAAAATTCTGACTTTTTTCTTCAAAATTCTGACTTTTTTCCTTCAAAATTCTGACTTTTTCACCTCAAAATTCTGACTTTTTCACCTCAAAATTCTGACACTTTCACCTCAAAATTCTGACACTTTCACCTCAAAATTCTGACTTTTTTCCTTCAAAATTGACTTTTTCACCTCAAAAATCTGACTTTTCACCTAAAAATTCTGACTTTTTTCATGAAATTCAAACTTTTTTTTCTTCAAATTTCTGACTTTTTTTCCTTCAAAATTCTGACTTTTTCACCTCAAAAATCTGACTTTTTTCCTTCAAAATTTTGACACTTTCACCTAAAAATTCTCACTTTTTTTCTTAAAAATTCTGACTTTTTTTCCTTCAAAATTCTGACTTTTTCACCTAAAAATTCTGACCTTTTCACCTAAAAATCAGACCTTTTCACCTAAAAATTCTCACTTTTTTTCTTCAAAATTCAGATTTTTTTTTCCTTCAAAATTCTGACTTTTTCACCTAAAAATTCTGACCTTTTCACCTAAAAATCAGACCTTTTCACCTAAAAATTCTCACTTTTTTTCTTCAAAATTCAGATTTTTTTTCCTTCAAAATTCTGACTTTTTCACCTCAAAAATCTGACTTTTTCACCTAAAAATTCTGACTTTTTTCCTTCAAAATTTTGACACTTTCACCTAAAAATTCTCACTTTTTTTCTTCAAAATTCAGATTTTTTTTCCTTCAAAATTTTGACACTTTCACCTAAAAATTCTCACTTTTTTTCTTAAAAATTCTGACTTTTTTTCCTTCAAAATTCTGACCTTTTCACCTAAAAATCAGACCTTTTCACCTAAAAATTCTGAGTTTTTTTCATAAAATTCAAACTTTTTTTCCTTCAAAATTCTGACTTTTTTCTTCAAAATTCTGACTTTTTCACCTAAAAATTCTGACTTTTTTTTCATGAAATTCAAACTTTTTTTCTTCAAATTTCTGACTTTTTCCCTTCAAAATTCTGACTTTTTTTCCTTCAAAAATTCCTCAAATTTCTAACCTTTTTTTTTCTAAAATTCAGATTTTTTTTTTTCAGTTCTGATCTTCTGAAATTCTGTTCTCTCTCTCTCTCTCTCTCAGCTGGTTTCAAATCCTGCCATCAAGGATGTTCCCGTCTCCATGACAGCCATGAAGACCAGCAGCACCCCTGCCTCTCCATCACCGTATGACATCATCTCGAAGACGACGATCCCCAGTGACAACCCCTCTCGTGGTTACCGCAGCCATCAAAAACCACATCATCCCACAAGCACGTACGTCCCACTGGGTCCACCAGAGACCAGCCAGGTGAGTTACCTGACAACCGTTACCATGGCAGAGGGTCTGTCTGTCGGCTGCAGCACAGAGGACGACTGGGAGGAGCAGTCGGGATTCAGACCGACGACCTTAACTCACCGAGGGACGAAGAGGAGTTTCAGAGGAGGAGGTAGAGGGAGCCGAGGCCACGATCCAGGGAGGGGGTCAAACAGGAGGAGATATGAAGGAGAGCCGGGGGCGGGGTTTAGATATGTCCAGTATAGCTCCTCCCATAGGGGGAGGGGCCGTGAGAGAGGATACTAGCTCTCAGCCAATGAGAGGAGTGGACACAGGGAGGTGTTTTTTGTTTTCTTTTTCTTCGTGAAGCGTGTTTCGTTTTCTTTGACATCTTTTTTTCCCCTTTTTGTCACCATCTGGAGCTCTGATTGGTGGATGGGATTGATCGCACTTACAAAATGAGTCACCATTGCCTTGTTGTCACCAGAAACTCTAAATCTCCTTTTTTTTTTTGTTTTGAATCGCTCCGACTCGCCACAGAAACAGGAACACTAAGATCTTCTTTACGAAGCTCATCATTAGCTTGCTCGTTAGCGTATGTTCCATTTTTCAGCAGTTTAAACCCGTTGATGAATGTTGACCTGAACGTCTGAATTTTGACTTGTGTTCTTTGAAGGAATAGACTCAAAGGATGGAAACAACTATTCGACTATTCCTTTAAAAGGTTGTCATAATTCAGACTTTCTATCACCCCTTGAACGCAGCATAACAACTGAGAGCTTAGCGTGTCCGTGAAGCTTCAGACATTTAAACATGTTTCAGCTACAAACCAAGTTCAGCTTCTTTTAGTGTCTGTTAGCACTGCGAGCTAAAATAAAAACACAAAGCAGATGAAGTAACAAAACGCTGCTTTAAAACTACTACAGTGTACACAGGACTCTGGTATCAAGTTAGACGGCAAAGAAAGTTTAACTTAAAGCTGTTTTTTTAATTTACTGCTGCTGATTTCACGTCATTTCTCTTCTCGTGTTTTTTCTTTGGTCGCCTTTGATGAACTCAAAACTCTGGAGATTCAGTGCCTTACGTTTGCTGCTTTTTACCGACATATTTCGGGTTTAGGAAACACTGCTGTACAGAACAAAGGCTGTTTGTCGTCTGTTTGAATTTTCTATGTGGTTGAATAAATAAAACTTTGGTTCAGGTGGACGAGCTTTGTTTGTTTTATGTGCAGAGATACTAACCCTGAAGTCTCAGCGGACGTCCGTGTGACTCTACGTGACGTCAGACAAACAAGGTCAGACTTTGTTTACTTCTCATATTTGGTCATTTTCCTGGTTTATGTGCTTCTAAATGTGGAAACATGCTACGTGGTTCGTTTGTTTCTCTTTTGTCTGATTTTACGACCAGTTTGCACGGGGTGTTTCGTCTCTTTGCTGTTTGTGTGTCCGGCTTCCTGTCAGCTCGAGGTGCTCGGTGTTAACATTGACTAGAATGGCCACGCTGGCGTTACATCCACGGTGCCTTACGGATGTGCCCGGTGCGGTTTACGGCACCAAGTCACACACCACCAACTGATTTTGGTGAAACTGGATCATGTTTTATGGAGAAAATGTTTTCTGGTTTTCCGTCTGATATCCTCCGGCTGCTGTCAGTGAAGTAAACCGCTGACAGCTGGAGCTGCTGTTAGCTCGGTTTGTTAGCTTGCAGAAACAAAAGAAGAGACAAAGTGTTGTCATATCAGGTAGCATCAGTTTATTTGTTGTAAATGCATGAGTGTTAAAATACGCTGCTTAATGTTCCACAATGTCGCTGGCTTGTGAATTCAGCCCATCATGTTCAGGTTGACGGACACAGAATGCAATGCACTTTATTTATTTCTTATTTTAAACATTTCACAACATTGTTGGCTGCTGAACGCAGCCCGGTACACAAAGGCTGATGAGTTTTTTTTTCTTCTTTTCTTCTTAATGAGTTGAGCTGCTGTTTGTTTGTTGATGAATGCAGCCTGGTTGCAGTTGTGGTAAATGTCAAAGCTGCACTTCCGACTCTGAACACAGCCCCTCTCCTCACCGCGCCTGCCCCTCCATCCATTCAGGGAGCGTGGCGAGACAGTTGGTCACGCAGGAAGTTGTCTTAGTCATCCAGGAAGAAATAGTTTCCGCTCTTCTTCTGTTCGGTGTCCTGAGAGGAAGAAAGGAACGTTCAGGGTCAACAACAGAACCTTCAAAACATTTAGTGTTTTAGATTTTAAGGTTGAAACAATCAGCTGATTAGAAAGTAAACTTTTAGGTGTTGCCTTCAGGGACAGATTTCAGAATAAAGAGCGGTCATCAGAGCGTTAGTGATTCTCAGTAAGTTTTCTGTTGATGGTGTGAATCTGCGTCGGTACCTTGATGGAGTTGAGCTTGTTGATTCGCGGTCTGAAGTTGTTCGGGTCTCTTCTGAATGTGATTTCCAACAGTGACAGGAAGCGGTTCATCCCGGCCAGCAGACTCTGGGGACTGAGGAGGAGGAGGAGGAGGAAGTAATTCTCACAGCGACAGCCTGTTCAATGTTGCATAGCTTTAAAAAAATATATACAATTCTTACGTGTTAGCCGCGGTCTTCTTGGAGGGAACACCGTCGAACACGATGACTCTGTCAGCCAGGTAGGTCGCCATGATGAAGTCGTGCTCCACCACGAAGGCGGTCTTCTTGGCGTGGAGGATGTACCTGCACAGGAAACACGGCAGAGTCAGACAGGTAGCTGAGGAAGAGGAAACAAAAAACAGACAAAGAAAAGCAAGAGTGACCTCTTGATGACTCTGGCAGCCATCAATCTCTGCTCAGAGTCCAGGTAAGCCGACGGCTCGTCAATCAGGTAAACGTCAGCTGGTTTCCCCAAACACAGAGTGAGAGCGACTCTCTGCAGCTCACCACCAGACAAGTTCTGCACCTGAGGGGGGAGGAAGAGGAGGAGTCGTCATCACAACGACAACAACAGTCTGGAAACTAGATTCATCAAGAGAGTTGAGCGACGGTAACTCATTTATGGAACAACGCGTTTAGAAACATCAGTGGAGAACAGAAACTCTGAAGGCATCACGAGTGACTGACAGCTGTCTGTCCATTTATTTTGAAATTCTTCATAAATATTTATTTCCACACATTGTTTCTGTCTCGCTCCATGTTTGCCCATATTTTCATTAAAAAAATTAAGTCTGAATTTTGAGGTGAAAAGGTCAGAATTTTGAAGGAAAAAAAGTCAGAATTTTTAGGTGAAAAAGTCAGATTTTTGAGGTGAAAAAGTCAGAATTTTTAAGAAAAAGTCAGAATTTTGAAGGAAAAGTCAGAATTTTGAAGAAAAAGTCAAAATTTTGAAGGAAAAAATTCAGAATTTTTAGGTGAAAAAGTCAGATTTTTGAGGTGAAAAAGTCAGAATTTTAGGTGAAAAAGTCAGAATTTTGAAGAAAAAAAGTCAGAATTTTTATGTGAAAAAGTCAGATTTTTAAGATGAAAATTTGAAGAAAAAAGTTTGAATTTCATGAAAAAAAAGTCAGATTTTTTAGGTGAAAAAGTCAGATTTTTTAGGTGAAAAAGTCAGATTTTTTAGGTGAAAAAGTCAGATTTTTTTAGGTGAAAAAGTCAGAATTTTTAGGTGAAAAAGTCAGAATTTTAAGATGAAAAAGTCAGAATTTTGAAGGAAAAAAAGTCGAAAATTTGAAGAAAAAGTTTGAATTTCATGAAAAAAGTCAGAATTTTTAGGTGAAAAAGTCAGAAATTTGAAGAAAAAAGTTTGAATTTTATGAAAAAAAGTCAATTTTAAAGTAAAAAAGTCAGAATTTTTAGGTGAAAAAGTCAGATTTTTTAGGTGAAAAAGTCAGATTTTTTTAGGTGAAAAAGTCAGAATTTTGAAGAAAAAAAGTCAGAATTTTTAGGTGAAAAAGTCAGAATTTTAAGATGAAAAAGTCAGAATTTTGAAGGAAAAAAAGTCGAAAATTTGAAGAAAAAAAGTTTGAATTTCATGAAAAAAAAAGTCAGAATTTTGAGGTGAAAAAGTCTGAATTTTATGAAAAAAAGTCAGAATTTTTAAGTAAAAAAGTCAGAATTTTTAGGTGAAAGTGTCAGAAGTTAAGGGAAAAAAATCCGAATTTTGAAGAAAAAAAGTCAGATTTTTGAGGTAAAAAAGTCAGAATTTTGAAGGAAAAAAAGTTGAAAATTTGTAGAAAAAGTTTGAATTTCATGAAAAAAGTCAGAATTTTTAGGTGAAAAAGTCAGAAATTTGAAGAAAAAAGTTTGAATTTTATGAAAAAAAGTCAATTTTAAAGTAAAAAAGTCAGAATTTTTAGGTGAAAAAGTCAGATTTTTTAGGTGAAAAAGTCAGATTTTTTAGGTGAAAAAGTCAGAATTTTGAAGAAAAAAAGTCAGAATTTTTAGGTGAAAAAGTCAGATTTTTAAGATGAAAAAGTCAGAATTTTGAAGGAAAAAAAGTCGAAAATTTGAAGAAAAAAAGTTTGAATTTCATGAAAAAAAAGTCAGAATTTTGAGGTGAAAAAGTCTGAATTTTATGAAAAAAAGTCAGAATTTTTAAGTAAAAAAGTCAGAATTTTTAGGTGAAAGTGTCAGAAGTTAAGGGAAAAAAATCCGAATTTTGAAGAAAAAAAGTCAGATTTTTGAGGTAAAAAAGTCAGAATTTTGAAGGAAAAAAAGTTGAAAATTTGTAGAAAAAGTTTGAATTTCATGAAAAAAGTCAGAATTTTTAGGTGAAAAAGTCAGAAATTTGAAGAAAAAAGTTTGAATTTTATGAAAAAAAGTCAATTTTAAAGTAAAAAAGTCAGAATTTTTAGGTGAAAAAGTCAGATTTTTTAGGTGAAAAAGTCAGATTTTTTAGGTGAAAAAGTCAGAATTTTGAAGAAAAAAAGTCAGAATTTTTAGGTGAAAAAGTCAGATTTTTAAGATGAAAAAGTCAGAATTTTGAAGGAAAAAAAGTCGAAAATTTGAAGAAAAAAAGTTTGAATTTCATGAAAAAAAAGTCAGAATTTTGAGGTGAAAAAGTCTGAATTTTATGAAAAAAAGTCAGAATTTTTAAGTAAAAAAGTCAGAATTTTTAGGTGAAAGTGTCAGAAGTTAAGGGAAAAAAATCCGAATTTTGAAGAAAAAAAGTCAGATTTTTGAGGTAAAAAAGTCAGAATTTTGAAGGAAAAAAAGTTGAAAATTTGTAGAAAAAGTTTGAATTTCATGAAAAAAGTCAGAATTTTTAGGTGAAAAGTCAGATTTTTTAGGTGAAAAAGTCAGAATTTTGAAGAAAAAAAGTCAGAATTTTTAGGTGAAAAAGTCAGAATTTTGAAGAAAAAAAGTCAGAATTTTTAGGTGAAAAAGTCAGAATTTTGAAGAAAAAAGTCAGATTCTTTAGGTGAAAAAGTCAGAATTTTGAAGAAAAAAAGTCAGAATTTTTGGTGGAAAAGTCAGATTCTTGAGGTGAAAAAGTCAGAAATTTGAAGAAAAAAGTCAGATTTTTGAGGTGAAAAGGTCAGAATTTTGAAGGAGAAAAAGTTTGAATTTTGAAGGAAAAAAAGTTTGAATTTTTAGGTGAAAAAGTCAGAATTTTGAAGGAAAAAAAGTCAGAATTTTTAGGTGAAAAAGTCAGATTTTTGAGGTGAAAAAGTCAGAATTTTTAAGAAAAAAAGTCAAAATTTTGAAGGAAAAAATTCAGAATTTTTAGGTGAAAAAGTCAGATTTTTGAGGTGAAAAAGGTCAGAATTTTGAAGGAAAAAAAGTAGAAAATCTGAAGAAAAAAGTTTGAATTTCATGAAAAAAAAGTCATTTTTTAGGTGAAAAAGTCAGATTTTTTAGGTGAAAAAGTCAGATTTTTTAGGTGAAAAAGTCAGAATTTTGAAGAAAAAAGTCAGAATTTTTAGGTGAAAAAGTCAGAATTTTGAAGAAAAAAGTCAGAATTTTTAGGTGAAAAAGTCAGAATTTTGAAGAAAAAAATTCAGAATTTTGAAGGAAAAAAAGTTGAAAATTTGAAGAAAAAGTTTGAATTTCATGAAAAAAGTCAGATTTTTTAGGTGAAAAAGTCAGAAATTTGAAGAAAAAAAGTCAGATTTTTGAGGTGAAAAAGTCAATTTTGAAGAAAAAAAGTCAGAATTTTGAAGACAAAAAAATCAGAATTTTTAAGTAAAAAAGTCAGAATTTTTAGGTGAAAGTGTCAGATTTTTGAAAAAGTCAGAATTTTGAAGGAAAAAAAGTTGAAAATTTGAAGAAAAAAGTTTGAATTTCATGAAAAAAAAAAGAATTTTGAAGGAAAAAAAGTTGAAAATTTGAAGAAAAAAGTTTGAATTTCATGAAAAAAAAAAGAATTTTTAGGTGAAAAGTCAGATTTTTTAGGTGAAAAAGTCAGAATTTTGAAGAAAAAAAGTCAGAATTTTTAATTAAAAAAGCGAGAATTTTTAGGTGAAAAAGTCAGATTTTTGAGGTGAAAGTCAGAATTTTGAAGGAAAAAAAGTTGAAAATTTGAAGAAAAAAGTTTGAATTTCATGAAAAAAAAGTCAGAATTTTTAGGTGAAAAGTCAGATTTTTGAGGTGAAAAAGTCAGATTTTTGAAGGAAAAAAGTCAGAATTTTTAGGTAAAAAAGTCAGAATTTTGAAGGAAAAAAAGTCAGAATTTTGAGGTGAGTCAGAATTTTGAAGGAAAAAAAGTTGAAAATTTGAAGAAAAAAGTTTGAAATTCATGAAAAAAAAGTCAGAATTTTTAGGTGAAAAGTCAGATTTTTTAGGTGAAAAAGTCAGAATTTTGAAGAAAAAAAGTCAGAATTTTTAGGTGAAAAAGTCAGAATTTTGAAGAAAAAAGTCAGATTCTTTAGGTGAAAAAGTCAGAATTTTGAAGAAAAAAAGTCAGAATTTTTGGTGGAAAAGTCAGATTCTTGAGGTGAAAAAGTCAGAAATTTGAAGAAAAAAGTCAGATTTTTGAGGTGAAAAGGTCAGAATTTTGAAGGAGAAAAAGTTTGAATTTTGAAGGAAAAAAAGTTTGAATTTTTAGGTGAAAAAGTCAGAATTTTGAAGGAAAAAAAGTCAGAATTTTTAGGTGAAAAAGTCAGATTTTTGAGGTGAAAAAGTCAGAATTTTTAAGAAAAAAAGTCAAAATTTTGAAGGAAAAAATTCAGAATTTTTAGGTGAAAAAGTCAGATTTTTGAGGTGAAAAAGGTCAGAATTTTGAAGGAAAAAAAGTAGAAAATCTGAAGAAAAAAGTTTGAATTTCATGAAAAAAAAGTCAGATTTTTTAGGTGAAAAAGTCAGATTTTTTAGGTGAAAAAGTCAGAATTTTGAAGAAAAAAAGTCAGAATTTTTAGGTGAAAAAGTCAGAATTTTGAAGAAAAAAGTCAGAATTTTTAGGTGAAAAAGTCAGAATTTTGAAGAAAAAAAGTCAGAATTTTGAAGGAAAAAAAGTTGAAAATTTGAAGAAAAAGTTTGAATTTCATGAAAAAAAGTCAGATTTTTTAGGTGAAAAAGTCAGAAATTTGAAGAAAAAAAGTCAGATTTTTGAGGTGAAAAAGTCAATTTTTTAGGTGAAAAAGTCAGAATTTTGAAGAAAAAAGTCAGAATTTTTAGGTGAAAAAGTCAGAATTTTGAAGAAAAAAGTCAGATTCTTTAGGTGAAAAAGTCAGAATTTTGAAGAAAAAAAGTCAGAATTTTGAAGGAAAAAAAGTTGAAAATTTGAAGAAAAAGTTTGAATTTCATGAAAAAAGTCAGATTTTTTAGGTGAAAAAGTCAGAAATTTGAAGAAAAAAAGTCAGATTTTTGAGGTGAAAAAGTCAATTTTGAAGAAAAAAAGTCAGAATTTTGAAGACAAAAAATCAGAATTTTTAAGTAAAAAAGTCAGAATTTTTAGGTGAAAGTGTCAGATTTTTGAGGTGAAAAAGTCAGAATTTTGAAGGAAAAAAAGTTGAAAATTTGAAGAAAAAAGTTTGAATTTCATGAAAAAAGTCAGATTTTTTAGGTGAAAAAGTCAGAAATTTGAAGAAAAAAAGTCAGATTTTTGAGGTGAAAAAGTCAATTTTTTTAGGTGAAAAAGTCAGAATTTTGAAGAAAAAAGTCAGAATTTTGAAGAAAAAAAGTCAGAATTTTGAAGGAAAAAAAGTTGAAAATTTGAAGAAAAAGTTTGAATTTCATGAAAAAAGTCAGATTTTTTAGGTGAAAAAGTCAGAAATTTGAAGAAAAAAAGTCAGATTTTTGAGGTGAAAAAGTCAATTTTGAAGAAAAAAAGTCAGAATTTTGAAGACAAAAAATCAGAATTTTTAAGTAAAAAAGTCAGAATTTTTAGGTGAAAGTGTCAGATTTTTGAGGTGAAAAAGTCAGAATTTTGAAGGAAAAAAAGTTGAAAATTTGAAGAAAAAAGTTTGAATTTCATGAAAAAAAAAAGAATTTTTAGGTGAAAAGTCAGATTTTTTAGGTGAAAAAGTCAGAATTTTGAAGAAAAAAAGTCAGAATTTTTAATTAAAAAAGCCAGAATTTTTAGGTGAAAAAGTCAGATTTTTGAGGTGAAAGTCAGAATTTTGAAGGAAAAAAAGTTGAAAATTTGAAGAAAAAAGTTTGAATTTCATGAAAAAAAAGTCAATTTTTAGGTGAAAAGTCAGATTTTTGAGGTGAAAAAGTCAGATTTTTGAAGGAAAAAAGTCAGAATTTTTAGGTAAAAAAGTCAGAATTTTGAAGGAAAAAAAGTCAGAATTTTGAGGTGAGTCAGAATTTTGAAGGAAAAAAAGTTGAAAATTTGAAGAAAAAAGTTTGAAATTCATGAAAAAAAAGTCAGAATTTTTAGGTGAAAAAGTCAGAATTTTGAAGAAAAAAAGTCAGATTCTTTAGGTGAAAAAGTCAGATTTTTGAGGTGAAAGTCAGAATTTTGAAGGAAAAAAAGTTGAAAATTTGAAGAAAAAAGTTTGAATTTCATGAAAAAAAAAGTCAGAATTTTTAGGTGAAAAGTCAGATTTTTGAGGTGAAAAAGTCAGAATTTTGAAGAAAAAAAAATCAAAATTTTTAGGTGAAAAAGTCAGATTTTTAAGATGAAAAAGTCAATTTTTAGGTGAAAGTGTCAACATTTTGAAGGAAAAAAGTTTGAATTTTATGAAAAAAAGTCAGAATGTTTAGGTGAAAAGTCAGATTTTTGAGGTGAAAAAGTCAGAATTTTGAAGAAAAAAAGTCAGAATTTTGAAGAAAAAAAGTCAGAATTTTTGGTGAAAAAGTCAGATTTTTGAGGTGAAAAAGTCAGAATTTTGAAGGGAAAAAAGTTGAAAATTTGAAGAAAAAAGTTTGAATTTCATGAAAAAAAAGTCAGATTTTTTAGGTGAAAAAGTCAGATTTTTAAGATGAAAAAGTCTGAATTTTGAAGGAAAAAAAGTCAGAATTTCAAGGGAAAAATATAATTTTTAGGTGAAAAAGTCAGATTTTTAAGATGAAAGTCTGAATTTTCAAGGAAAAAGTTTGAATTTTATGAAAAAAAAGTCAGAATTTTGAAGACAGTCAGAATTTTGAAGAAAAAGTCAGAATTTTGGGGGAAAATATAATATTTTTAAGGAAAATATGTCAACTGACATCAGTTGGAATAATTTTCTCGCTTTGCTCAGCTGATTCTTTAAAAATCATTTTCAGCTCCAATGTTGCCTTCAGGGACACGTCAGACCAGTTAAAGGAGGTGAGTGGTTCTCTGGGTCGATCTGACGACTTTAGAATTAAAATCTACGGACTGACTCCACCTCTGGTTTACATTACTTACGTCCTGGTCGATGATGCTCTCGATCTGCATGGGCTTCATGACATCGGTGATGAACTGTGGGTGAGTGTAGGCGTCCCGGATCTTCTCGTGCAGGAGAGCTCGCACGCTGCCCTGCAGACACAAACAAACACATCGTCAATGTTCTGCAAACGTTTCCATGCTGCACCTTCAGAATAAAACGCCTTGTTTACAGTGAAACATCCGGACCGAAACATTCATGGACAAAGTTTCAGTGAAGTTTGACAACTGATGAAGAAATTAAATATAAAAAACAGTATTTCAGCTCGTCAGATGTGAATTTTATTGGGATTTTTCTCTTTTATGAAACTAAACTGATAATTTGGATCATTTGGACAATTTAACAAAAATTGTTTAAACTTAAAAAAAATTTCTGTTGCAGATTGTTAAAAAACAGCCGATTCATCCTTTAATCATCAGCTGATCTTTAAGTTTGTGTTTGACGTGAACAAACAAACAAACCTTGAACTTGGGGCTGATGGTCTGAGGCTTGTAGCTGACGTTCAGGATGGGAACCTCACCTGCAAGACAGAGCACAGGTCAGAGCGTGTGTGTGTGTGTGTCTGTGCGCGCGCGTGTCACACTCACCTCCTCCGTCAGATTTGAGTCCTCCAGCCAACATCCTGATGAAGGTCGTCTTTCCTGTGCCTGCACACACAAAATTATAACATTAAATATGAAGTGTTACTGCTGATCGTCGTCAACATGTCAACACTGAACGAGCTGCGTTCAACAGGTCAAAGAACCGCTGAGTCATGGAACCCAAACATCATGACCTTCATGACGAAGAGAAGGAGGAGGAGCAGGAGGAGTCTGGCAGCTTACCGTTCTCTCCGAGCATCACCATGATCTCAGAGTCGGTGAACTCTCCAGCTTTGATGTCGAGCGTGAACTCGCCCATCGTCTTCGACATCTCTGGATACTGAACGACAAACAGAGACAGACGTCAAGAAGAGTTTGACACAAAGACACAACGAGGAGGAGGAGCAGCAGCAGGAGGAGGAGCAGTACGAGGAGGAGCAGGAGGTGAGACAGACCTGGTAATGCCTGAGTCTCTTCACTTCCTCCTCGTTGGCCGTCTCGGCCACCTTGAAGACGAGCGACGTCTCTCTGAACCTGAGATTCTCCGTGGGGACGTAACCGTCCAGGAAGATGTTGATCCCTGACGGAGAGCAGCAGCATGTCAGGTGATCGGATCAATAATAATATCGATCAGTCTGTATCATGTTATCAGAAATGCGTTGGCAGGTTTACCCTCTCGGACGCTGAACGGCATGGTGACAACTCCATAAGCACTCGGGACTCCGTACAGACAGCAGATGAAGTCAGACAGATAGTCCAACACACTGAGGTCATGCTCCACCACGATGATGTACCTGACACACACACACACACACAGTGACACCTGGTGGTTTAAACGACTTCCTGCAGCTGATTTGAAGTCCACACTCAGTTGTGTGTGACGTCACAGCTTTACCTGTCCGGAGTGATGAGCGAGCGGATGGTGATGGCCGCCTTCAGCCTCTGTTTCACATCCAGATAACTGGACGGTTCATCGAACATAAAACTGAGAGAGAAACACAAACACGGTCAGAGAGGTCAAAGGTCAGGTGACAGCGTGTCGTTAGCGTGTCGGTGGCGTGTCCTCACATGTCGGCTCTCTGGATGCAGACGACGGCGCAGGCGAACCTCTGCAGCTCTCCTCCGGACAGATCCTCCACGTTCCTCTCCCGCAGGTGACTCAGATCTGCCCGGCAACAAGACAAGGAAAATAAATAAACAGCCAATCACAGACAGGCGTTAATACACAGGAATAACACGCGAAACGAGCTCGTCACAGCGTGGACGTTAAACCTGAAACAGAGCGCCACCGTGTGTGTGTGTGTGTGTGTGTGTGTGTGTGCTCACCCAGCTGTTGACAGACGAGGGTCTGTGTGTCTGTATCATCTTTCCTGCTCAGGATGGCCCCGACTGACCCCTGGAGACAGACGAGACGATCACAGACAGTCAGTACTTAACAGTGACAGACAGCGGACGGAACACACAAACACAGAACCAGGATCAGCTCAGAATCGGGTCTAAATCATTATAATCACGTCGCTGAGCTGGACCGGCTCCTTTTAATTAGTACGTGCTGAGATAGCGAGGACAGACGCTGAGAAGGCGTCGTGCAGCTTCGATGATCGCTCACCTTGACGGTTTTCGGGATCTGGTCGACGTACTGCGGCTTGACGATGGCCCGCAGGTCGTCCTCCAGGATTTTGGTGAAGTAGTTCTGCAGCTCAGAACCTCTGAAGTAAGTCAGGATCTCCTGCCAGTCTGGAGGGTTCTGGAAAACAACCAAGAACGTTAAAGGAACGTGAAGGAGACGCGCTGCACTCTGAAACTTTGATTGTTGCTTTGTGTGTGTGTGTGTGTGTGTGTGTGTGTGTGTGTGTTTATCATCAAGACAATCAGAGACGACGTTCAGTCGGTTGGTCAGCTGTGAGCAGCTACGCCCGTGTTTTATCTCATCGCTGCAGCTCCGCGCTGACATGACAAACATGGAGGGGACACTCACGTCGTACTTGCCCAGGTTGGGTTTCTGTTTCCCGGCCAAGATCTTCAGAGCCGTGGACTTCCCGATACCGTTGGTCCCCACCAGGCCGAGCACCTCACCGGGTCTGGGGATGGGCAGCCTGCACACGCACACAAAGTAAAAAAAAAAAAAAAACTTCTCAGAGGTCAAATCTGTATTTTCAACGATAAAACTGACGAGCGTAAACAGAAAATCACTGAAAGGTCCAGCAGTCAAACTAAAGATTTCTCTGAACATCAGAGTGTGTTCGAGTCCCACGTGAAGTCTAAATCAGCGTACCGGTGCAGTTTGAAGGAGTTGGCGCAGTATCTGTGTGTGGTTTCCTTCTCCAGGTTGCTCGGCAGGTTGACGATCGACAGCGCTCCAAACGGACATTTCTAAAAACACAAAGACAGAATCAGATTTGAAGACAAACTCGTCTGAAGGAGGACGACGATCTCGACGACACTCGAGGTGTGTTTACCTTGACGCAGATGCCGCAGCCTATACACAGAGACTCTGAGATCCAGGCGATCTTAGTCTGTGGAGTCACCTCGATGCACAGCTTACCTGCAGACGTTCACACACGGTTAGTTTCCAGCGTTTGTCAGGATACGAGCAAAGACTGTGAAAGCATCACTCACCCATTCGGACCACCGGGCAGCTCTTCTTGCACTCCTGACGACATTTCTTAGGTTTGCATTTGTCGTGGTTGACGATGGCGATCCTGATGTTCTTATCCGCCATGACGGAGGGCTGGAATGACGGACGCTAGCACCTGCGGAGCTGAGCGAGAAGAAGAAGAAGGAAGGACGGTTAAAGTCACAGGTGACGGCGACGTTCAGGTAACTAAAGGTAGCAGACTGTGTGTGTGTGTGTGTGTGTGTGTGTGTGTATGTGTGTGCAACATCAGGCTCGAACCTGCGGCGTCCACAAACAAACACACTGTTGACTCTGCTGAAGCAACACATTCAATACTAAACAAAGACGACGGCCTTTAGTCCGAACAATAGAGCTGCCACACAAGCCCCGAACGCTGATGACACCCACCTGTCAATCAAAGCGTCCACGCTCTGAGTCCTGCATAACTTTAAGCCTTAATATAATGTGAACAGGTGAGTTGTATATAAATTCACCCTCAGTACAGTTGTCATGAACGGGGAAATTAGCTATAGAGACCAAAACTGTTTTTGTACCAGGCTGTAAACATGTTTATTTCTGCTGTCTAACATGGGGACTTATGGAGACTGACTCACTTCTGCAGCCAGCCTCAGGTGGACGTTTGAGGAACTGCAGTTTTTGTCACAGAGGTCTCTGCCTGCTCGACAATGAACCAGACTTTAAAGGGCCAACGTGTAGATCAGTGTTTAGTTTGTCTGCTCTGGGCTACTGTAGAAAAATGGCGGTTCAAAATGGCGGTCACCGTGGAAGAGGACCCGCTCCCTCTGGACGACAACAACACACGATGCTTACAGTGAGGTGGTTACACACTGATGAAAACACACGAGTCACCTTTAAATGAGCCATGCAGAGGGAGCGGGTCCTCTTCTACGGAGTCCGCCATTTTTTCTACGGTAGCCCAGAACGGACAAACCAAACAAACACTGATTTTTTTAGCTTTTCATAGCTTCATATCCGCTTTAGGTTCTGCTACTAGCTTAGGAGGGCTGTAGTGTGAGGTGAGGGGTGTTCAGTTAGCAGATCTGGACCTTTAAAAACCAGACAGGCCGTTTAACACACACTGCGTCATTTAAGGCCTTTAACTCGTCAATGCCGCACACATACACAACACATGTTTACACACAAAGAGTTAAACACGGAGATTTACATCCGGTTAGTTTGATTTATTCAGCGACTGAACGCAGCGTGACGGGCGGTGTCGAGCGGCACCAGAGTCGGACTTGTCCTCGTATAACCCGCCCGTGTGTGACTCATTCATCAGCCGAATTCACGCAGACATCACGCAGATTCAGAAAACGTCCTCGAAGTTTGTGTTTATTCGCGTGTAATTACACAAAAAAGCGGGAAACTGTTAAATCGGCGAATTTTCAAGGCGAGTTTGGAGCGCGGTGCTTTTACTGTGAAAGGTAAACGTAGTGTTCACGGAGAGGACGCGCTGTGAGCAGATGTGTTCAGAACCTACACGGCCCGGCAGTCACCGAGGCGGGTAACGGGTTTAAACAGCGGCACGTCGAGCTGGACCGAGCCGTTAACGTCCCCGCTACATGACTAACGGCGAGCTAGCAGTTAGCTCCAGGCCCGCATCTCCTCCGCACTTTGACAGCTGCTCGCCGCGTGATCACGGCTCGTTTTTCGCGGCGTTGAAGCCTCAAAACGCTTCAAACCCGCAGCGGCACGTTAGTCACTCACCCCTGCTCGGCTCCCGTTCCCTTCTCTGGCCGTTAAATCGACGTTCAGACGCTGAAAATCGGCGCTGAAACTTCGGTTATTTTTTTTTTTCCAGCAACGTGTTCTTCTCCTGGAAGCCGGCTGGAAAGATGGCGGGAGCGACGCAAACAACGTGCGACACTGTGCGTGCGTGCGTGCGTCATGAGACGTCAGTAATAGTGATGGGAAGTTCGGTTCTTTTTACTGAATCGGATCACTTACCCCGAAACTCATACATTTGTCTGAATTATAAGTATACTTACATATACATATTTACCTGTCCCTTATACTTATAAAGTAAAGTAAAGGACACTTTATATACTTCAAACTCCACAGGCAGCCTGAAATGTCTCTGAATCAGAAAATATCCAGGTGGATTCACGGTGTTCTCACTTTGTTTACGTCTTTTATTTGGGTCCGATGATTATAGAGAGAGAGAGAGCACTTTGGTAGAGAGATATAGAGTAACAACACAAAGAGCGAACGGTGGCCTCGATACTTGCTAAGTACTTGCCTGTCTGAATGTGGCTTAATTATAAGTTATTATAGATATACTTATTATAATTCTCTATATATAATTATTATTGTATGTTTATTATTATATATTATTTTCTTAATATAATTGTAATACACGTGTCTGCAGCAACACAAGAATCTATCTGTCTGTCTTGTGTATCTTATATAATTATAATAAGTATAATCATATTATGGTATAATAAACACTTCTTATAATTCAGCCACATTTAGCACTGCTTTGACTTCAATTATTCAAAACATTCTTTGTACTGAAGTATTCAAAAGTTTTTAAAAAGCGCTCATTGAACCGGCTCGTTCACGCACGACACATCACTAGTCAGTGAAGAAGCGACTCGGACTCACACACACACACACACACACACACACACAGTGTGCAGCAAAACAAACTGAAATTAAACTTTATTTGGATCAGACGGCTTCACCTGATGCTCTGACACGACGCATCGGAGACTTTCACGAACCTTCTTGTAAGTTTCGTTCATATTTTTGTCCTAACTGAAGTCTTTAAAGTCTTTATGAAGCCTGTTAGCTGTTAGCTGTTAGCGGCTAGCTGGAGCTCCAATAAGATGATTGTATATTTTGTTTACATGTCTCAACATGACTAACAGCTGATGACTGACACTAACTAAAGATTACAGTGTCCCTCCTTAAAAACAACAAGTAAGATGTCAGCCACAGACAGACAGGTGATTGCCGTGTGGCTGCAGATACAGGTCATTTTCTCTCCATGTAAGAAACATAAAAAATAATAAAATAAGCATCAGATATGCGCCGAATTTCCCAGCAGGATCTCTGAAGTCATAAACTCTGAATGTAGAGTCTCTCATTTATTCATATCTATAAATATCAAAGCAAACCTTAAAATCGCAGAAAGTTAAAGGGAGTTTGGCATTAAGTTGTTGACTTCTTCTTTCTCCAGTTAAAGGATGGCCACCCCGAGCAAGACACCACCTGGCGCTGACCCGAAGCAGCTGGAGCGGACTGGGACAGTCCGGGAGATCGGCTCCCAGGCGGTGTGGTCCCTCTCCTCCTGTAAACCCGGTGAGCCTCAAGCCGAACGTACCGTCTGCTGTGTGTGCGCACAGAGGGGTGAGCTGAGTCTGATGTTGTTGTGATCTCCACCTCCAGGTTTCGGAGTGGATCAGCTGAGGGACGACAACCTGGAGACCTACTGGCAGTCGGACGGATCCCAACCGCATTTAGTCAACATACAGTTCAGGTAGTAGGAAGTTACTGTGAATTCACGACGATGGGAAGTCCGGGATGTCGGGTCATCAGACCTTCTCTTTGTTTGTTGTTCAGGAGGAGAACGACGGTGAAGATGTTGTGTATTTATGCAGATTATAAGTCAGATGAGAGCTACACTCCCAGTAAGATCTCCGTCAGGGTGGGAAACAACTTCCACAACTTGCAGGAGATCAGGGTAACTGTAAAAGCTGTCATAGAGTTTCATCCCAGACTCGAATGATCTGCTGTCTTCTCACCATCCTCCTCCTCCTCTTCCTCTCTGCAGCAGCTGGAGATGGTCGAGCCGAGCGGTTGGATTCACATCTCTCTGATGAATCAGGTGAGAACCTCGTCCTCCTCAGTCCTACGTCAACGGCTTCTTCTTTACAACGCCTGACATGGTACCTTGCCTTGTTGTGTGTGTGTGTCTTAGAGGACAAACGAGCCCATCAGCACCTTCATGATCCAGATCGCCGTGCTCGCCAACCACCAGAACGGCAGAGACACGCACATGCGCCAGATCAAGGTCTACACGCCGGTGGAGGAGAGCTCCATCGGGAAGTTCCCGCGGTGCACCACGGTCGACTTCATGATGTACCGCACCATCAGGTGATCTGGGCCGACTGCCCGAGCCTCGGCTGTGCGGCTCTGGAAAGTTTTGGACTTCTGAGCGGAGATCTGGTCCAACACGACGCGGAGAACTGATCGATCTTTGACTGTTCGTCATCGAGATTTTGTTAAATGTAACTTTTTTTTTGTTTATACAGTACTTCTATTTTAAATGAAGCTGCCAATATTGAATAGAACACATTTAAAGATGCTGAACATGTGACGTCTACTCTGAAAATGCCTCATTGTGATGACAGAGAACACTTCATGTTGAATCTGGAGCCAGACGAGTTCACCAAGAAGCCAAAACATCGACCCTCTGGGTCAGAAACTCACAAAACCCAAACTCCTGTGCCTACAGACCGCCTCCTTTTGTTACTGGACGCTGAATTAAATATCTTTCAAAGCAACGTGGCTGTGTTCATGGATTTCTTCATCTGACTTCTGTGACAGGTGGACAATAATCATTTATTATTTGAATTCTGACGTTGATGATTCTGAGACCTTCAATAGGATTCATAACCTACCATAACCATAAATAAATAACCATAAAACCCGTACAGATTTTTACAGTGAGACAAATGGATCATGCAGTTGAGTTCAGACAGCAGCTTGATTCATTTCTCTGAAGAAAAAAATATAACACATAACACAATACATCAACTACAAACAAGTCTTTTTTAAATAAAGTGTAACCTTGTATCCAGTTCAAGATGAGCTGCAGTCACATGAGTCACACTGTTTGCTTTCTGGTTTGTGACTTTTCTGTAATGCTAATGAGGTCATATTTGGTTTTAGTGGTTTTCTGGTCATTTGAGGTCTGATCAGTCGTGAAGTCCTCGTCCTGAAGCGCTCTCTGTTGGTCTGCTCTCTCCACTTCTTCCACAGTTGCTTCCTGGTTTCTCACAGCTCTCCATCTCCTCTCAGTCCCTGTGTGCCAGCAGAAGAAGACATCTGTTCAAATCTACTGTTCATGTCAGAAAATCATGAACATCATGAACATTGTTCTATATAATCTGTTGATGCTTTGGAATCAGCTGCAACATTTGGCATTAACAGCCAATGAAGAGCTCTGACAGTAACTCCACATGGAAAAGGAAAATGAAGACCACACTTACCGAAATATTTCAATGTGGCAATAATGAACAGCAGAATAAGAATGATGATGATGATGCTGATGATGCTGATCCAGATCCAACTCAAAGACTGAACCATGAAGAAATCCTCTGAAATGAATCAACACAGAACAGAACGACATTTTTTAATCAAACTCAACCTCAACTGTTAAAAAACAGAAACAACATGTTGAATTTATTTTGAACTCTTTCTAACCTGGAACATAGAAGTGTGTCTCTCTGGTCTGGGTGATGTTCTTCTGTTGGACTCTACAGGTGAAGCAGTCGCTCTTCCTCACAGTCAATCTTCTGCTGACAGTATAGAGGTCATCAGGACCTCTGACTGTCTCTGTAGGTCCAGCAGAGAGGAGGTTTCCCTCAGCGTCCAGCCAGAACAGCTCAGGCTCTGGATACCAGCCTTCAGCCTCACACTGTAGAACCACCTCTCTGCTCTGATTGGAGACAAACTCTATGACGGGCGTGGAGACGGCACCTGATGATCAGAGAGGAGGAATTATAACATACGTCACTGATTTGTATCAAACTGCTCGTGGCAGCAAGTCTGACTTACCAACAGTGAGTTGGATGGACGCTTCCTTCTGCATTGATGGAAGAGAACATTTATATTCTCCTGTGTCAGAAAGTTTCACTATGAAGATTTTCATGGAGACGTTTCCATTCGGCATTTCATCCACAAACAGTCTGGTGCGGAAATGATAAGATGGATTTTGATTCATAAAATTCAGTCGTCCATCTTCATGATAATGGATGTACTTTGGGTTTAAATCAGTTCTGGTCCACACCACGGTCTCTGAATCTGCATCGATGGGAGGTTCAAGGTGACATGGTAGAATGACATCATCACCAGCCAGGGCCACGATTGGTTGATGTGAACAAATTAACTGTGACTGCTCTGCAAGGAAACAAGAAACATAAGCAAGAGTAGTTAATAATTGTGTCATCTAGATGAACTTTTTGAATACGAAAAGTAAGAAATAATGAACAGAAATAACTTAACCTCAGCGTTAACCAAGGTTTGGGTTTGATAAATGAATTTGTACCCTCTCATGTGGACCGCTGACAGCAGAAAGAATAAAGAATGGATGACGTCACCAACAGGTTTCTAAAGTGATCGAAAAACAAAATAACATAAATGAACATAAAATCCAACATAAGTCAAACTGAAGGAGGTCGAAGCTGAAGGGAATAAAACAAATCAATAACCAATGAGAATGATCTTATGTTGCCATTTTGATATGAAATGGGTCAATGGATGTTTCCAATGATAATAATTACGGTTAGGTTCCGTTTATTGTAGCACTGTGAAGAAACCAAACCATGCACCCCAGCAGCAGCCTGACTCTGATCTGAACTACAATCACTGGAAACACCCGAGTCTTCTTCTTCTTTCCAGCACATGCACACATCGACGTGTTACTGGAGCGTCTGTGTGTAAATTACCTCCAACAGACTGAAGAACCATGAAGATGAAAACAGTGCAGGTCCTGAAGGACAGTCCATCACTGGGCTGGATCTTTGGCTGCAGCATGGTTAACATAATGCTTGAGTCTGAAAACTGAAGAGAGAGAAGTACGTAACGCTTTACAGCACTAAGTCACACAGCACCAACTATTTCACTGATTCTGGTGAAATGTTTTCTGGTTAAAGAAAAGGAGAGAGTGAGCGAGCAAGAAGCCGCCGGACAAGAGTAAATCTGGGACTGACTTTTAGTGGTTGGTGAGAGCTTGGTGAAATAAAAGGCTGAAAGACAGACGCCGAGCTGGGCTGACTGCTGCTGGACTAGTCAGTGATATTAGCTGCTGCTGGTGACCTGGTTAATGTTTGATGTTAGCAAAGTTGGCGACTCGCTAGTTTCTGATCAGAAGTCATGTAAATTTGAATTACTGGGGGGTGCAACCCAATAATAATCCAAACCAGCCACCACAACCCACCCAACATGACATCATAATTATTGATAATGAATGATAAGTATTATAAACACGACATTGTGGTAGATTTTAGCTCTATTTAGCAATAAAAACAATAGTAACGTTTGTCTGCGCCCCCTCCCGCTCTGACATTTGGTTTTGCCCACCTCAGACCTGCGCGTGCCTCCCGCCTCCGGCGTCTCCCCCGCGCGTTTATGACGCATGCGTGGTGACAGAAGTCAAACAACGTTAACAGAGCCAAAGTTAGCCAGCTTCGCTTTCAGTTCACAGGAGACAGTCATCATCAACCCCCGGGCCGCGGACCGGTACCGGGCCGCACAAGGAATAATTAATTAAAATAATTAAATATTTTCCGCTTTATGTATTATCTGAGTCTTTTATTTTGAGAAATGATTCTCTGATTTTCTGATTTCTGACTTTCCATCCGCGGGGAGCTCGGAGTAGAACCGCTGCTCCTCCGCATCGAGAGGAGCCAGTTGAGGTGGCTCGGGCATCTAGTGAGGATGCCCCCGGGACGCCTCCCTGGTGAGGTGCTCCGGGCACGTCCCTCCGGGAGGCGTGCGCGGAACCGGGGAAGACCCAGGGGGAAGACCCAGGACACGCTGGAGGGACTATGTCTCTCGGCTCGCCTGGGATCGCCTCGGGGTCCCCCTGGGAGAGTTGGACGAAGTGGCCGGGGAGAGGGAAGTCTGGGCCTCCCTGCTGAAGCTGCTGCCCCCGTCACCCTCGGATAAAGCGGAAGAAGACGGACGGACGGATCACAGAATATGATGTCATTCTCCGGACACACCCTGTTTCTCTAATGTCTTATCTGACCACCAATAAAACCTGTTGATCATCATCCTTCATACATGAATATAAATCCATGATAAACATGTTAAAGTGAGGGTACGGTGGGTGTGTCACATAGTTTGGATCTGCCTGCTTCATTTGACTGTAAACAGACGCAGTTTGTTCTGACCACACGTTACAAATAAATAAATAAATCCATATTTTCTTTGAGATAATTAAACACTCTCCTCAAAGGCTCCACGTCCTTCGTTACTTTGAACTGTCCATGAGGTTTGTTATTGAAGTTTAAAGACCCTCGACACGCTGGACCAAACTCCATTCTAAAAACGGTGTTTTAAGGTGGAACCGCGTTTACTCGCAGTGAAATCTGCAGCCACACCATCACCGACATGTTTCATGGTTCAGCTCTACCTACTGACACAATCGGCACACGTGGTGCTCACATATGAACACCTTTAACTCACCTGTGAGTGTTTGCCACAGACCGGTCGGATGGTGTCTTCTTGGACCGTCCGTCTTTGCAGCTCTCCCGATTGTGATCACTTCCTCCGGGTCAGAGTGCACCGGAGTGTCGGTGTGGATGCCTGGGCAGGTCGTGGTGTCTCTCCCACGTATCGAGACTTTTCCAAAACATGACCTCATAGAAGCTGCTTCATCATGAAGATGACGACTGTACTAAAATCTGACTGCAGTACTCGTCTGTAACAATAGATGTCAGTGTCACATAAAGTTACATGTTGTTTCTTAAAGAAGAAGAGAATGAGAGCCAATAAACTGATTTCAGTCTCATCAAATAAACTTTGAATTGATCATCCTGATCAGTAATTAAGTGAATTATAACCTAAATGACTTGAAAAGGATTTGGAGTTCAGCACAGAAGAAGTTGGCAGCATTCACTCTGCAGCATTAAACAGACCAACATGTATCAACACAAGAATTTATTAAGACTATAAAAGCATATATACACATTATCAAACATATACTGTACATATAAACATGAAACATCTGATTTACACTCTCAGTTAGCGCTGTGCTAACAGAGAAGTCTCAGTGCTCTCATGGTCCTGATGGAGGTCGGTCAGAATCAGAATCACTTTCATTCTCCAGGTGTGTCAACACACACGAGGGGCGTGTCCTCTGCAGGCTGGTAACATTATTCATCCTCTGCAGAACTTTGATGGCAGAGCTGACAGCTGAACCACAGAATACTTTGACACCGTCATGATGCATCAATGGTGTAACATGTACAACTTTATACTTCATGTCCGGTTGCTAGTCTTGTTTGGGCAACATGGGACAGTCTAAGCCGTTGTTCATTAACTCCCTTACAGCTCTCAGTCTCCTCCTGGTCCCTGTGAATCAACAGAAGAAGAAATGTGTTTAAATTCTCTGTTCATGTGGTTTTACTAAATATTCAACACTGGAGTGTTTAAACCTCTGCACCACATTTTACATTTCACATTCTGTTTCAGAGTTTACAAGAATATTTTCACCTGAAATCATGAACATGTTTGAACATCATGAACATCATGAACATTGTTCTATAGAATCTGTTGATGCTTTGGAATCAGCTGCAACATTTCACAACAGCCAATGAAGAGCTCTGACAGTAACTCTACATGGAAAAGGAAAATGAAGACCACACTTACAGAAATATATCACTGTGGGAATAATGACCAGAAGAAGAAGAATGATGATGATGCTGATCAAAATCAATGACTGAACCAAGAAGAAATCCTCTGAAATGAATCAACACAGAACAGAACGACATTTTTTAATCAAACTCGACCTCAACTGTTAAAAAACAGAAACAACATGTTGAATTTATTTTGAACTCTTTCTAACCTGGAACACAGAAGTGTGTCTCTCTGGTCTGGTTGATGTTCTTCTGTTGGACTCTACAGGTGAACTTATCGCTCTTCCTCACAGTCAATCTTCTGCTGACAGTATAGAGGTCATCAGGACCTCTGACTGTCTCTGTAGGTCCAGCAGAGAGGAGGTTTCCCTCACCGTCCAGCCAGAACAGCTCAGGCTCTGGATACCAGCCTTTAGCCTCACAAACTAAAATTATTTTTCCTATCTCAATAGAATCATCCAGTATCCTGGGATCGGAGACGGCACCTGATGATCAGAGAGGAGGAATTATAACATACGTCACTGATTTGTATCAAACTGCTCGTGGCAGCAAGTCTGACTTACCAACAGTGAGTTGGATGGACGCTTCCTTCTGCATTGATCGAAGGATACAAAAATATTCTCCTGCATCAGAAAGTTTCACTCTGAAGATTTTCATGGAGACGTTTCCGTTCTTCAGTTCATCATCAAACAGTCTGGTGCGGTAACGATAAGATGGATTTTGACTCCGGTGCACTAGTCGTCCATCTTCTTGATAATGGATGTAATCTGGGTATAAATCAGTTCTGGTCCACACCACGGTCTGTGACCTGACATCGATGGGAGGTTCAAGGTGACATGGTAGAATGACATCATCACCAGCCAGGGCCACGATTGGTTGACGTGAACAAATTAACTGTGACTGCTCTGCAAGGAAACAAGAAACAGAAACAAACATGAACAACAGTGAAAGTAGAGAAGGTGAGAACGGCCGTGCTTTCTCCAGATAACGACATCATTTATTTCTTTATCAAGTCTTTTGTCTCCTGTGAAGTTTCAGTCCATGAGTTTTGAGTGAAATGTCTCAACAACTGTTGGTGAATTTGCACATCGACGTGTTACTGGAGTGTTTGTGTGTAAATTACCTCCAACAGACTGAAGAACCACGAAGATGAAAACAGTGCAGGTCCTGAAGGACAGTCCATCACTGGGCTGGATCTTTGGCTGCAGCATGCTGGACTCCTGAAAAGTTCACTTTGTACTTACTTTGTGCTTCATGTCACTTTGCTGTAAAAGTAAAACAGAAACAACATGTTGAATTTATTTTGAACTCTTTCTAACCTGGAACATAGAAGTGTGTCTCTCTGGTCTGGGTGATGTTCTTCTGTTGGACTCAAGAGTTGACTTTCCTTTTTGGCTGGCTCAGGTCATCCCTTAGTTATGCTGCCTTAGGACTACACTTCCCATGGTGCACCGCTGCTGTGGCCCTGCACTAGGTCCACTACATATATTATTACTGGGAGGAACACTTGAACTCTTTACAGGCCTCAGTTCATCTATCAGACCTCAGCTGCTGCACTCAACACATTCACCAAACACCAACGAGTCAGTTTGAAATAAAGTTTAAAAAGTTTTTCTCACCGTTTCTCTTCTGATGTAGATCCTGAATCCTGACTGTCGAATGCAGAGCGACGCCTTCAGCTCTGCACTTTGTCTCTGCTCGGTAGTTATAAATTTCCACTGATAAATATGATCTGAACTGGACTTTAGAATAAAGAACAATAAAACAACAAGTCACTGACGTCTGCAGTGTTACTCCACCCACAGTACAGTGAAAGCTTCTCACTTACAGGATCCTCCTGTTTCATTTTACTGAAGCAATAAAATAAGATCAACTTTAATAATGACACATGTTAAAGCTCCACCAGCAACACAAGCTGAATAAGAAGAAGACAAAATAAAAAGTTACATACACCTTTCAAGAATACAGATATTCTGTTGGATCATTGTCAGCATCATCATGTAGGGACGGGCATTTAACCCGATCAGTTCTGGTATGTGGTAACTCTACATTAGTGAGTCAGTATCTCTGTGACAACACGATCGGAGAGACGATGACACTTTATGAAAAAGACAAAGTTTGGTTCATCTGCTCAGATCAGCTGGTGAAATGGACGTGTGCGGTCACTGACCAGCAGATGGCAGCACTGTAAAGAGTAAAACGTATTATTCCTCCTACACACACGGCTGCAATAATAATGAAAAATATCTCGTTGAAATGTTTTACTCATGTAAACTCTTTAAATAGTTTGAATTTAAGTGTTTACAGTGTTTTAGTGTGCAGTTGTTTATGCATGCAGTCCTGATCAGGGTCTGTTGTTGGAACCACTCGATACATTTTTTGGAGAAAATTTTATGCAACATGAAACTTTTTCTTGATGTTATTTTTCTTTTCTTTTTAACCCAGAAAAGCACAAGAGAACCACGATAATAAAATAATCAAAATGTTGGAATAAGATTTTTTTAATATCAAAGAAAAAACTGAGAAACATCGAAAAGTGAATTGAATTAAAAAAAAAAAAAATTAGTCCATATGTACTAAATCCTGCATAACTTTAAGCCTTAATATAATGTGAACAGGTGAGTTGTATATAAATTCACCCTCAGTACAGTTGTCATGAACGGGGAAATTAGCTACAGAGACGAAAACTGTTTTTGTACCAGGCTGTAAACATGTTTATTTCTGCTGTCTAACATGGGGACTTATGGAGACTGACTCACTTCTGCAGCCAGCCTCAGGTGGACGTTGGAGGAACTGCAGGTTTGGGGGTCACTTACAGACACAGAGTTTACAGAGTTTACTTTCAGTAAAATTAAAATGTCTAATAAACTTGAGCTGATGTGCAGAACTTAATTTATCACGGTTTTCTAAAACGGTCGGATGATTCTCAGGAACAGAAGCTGAACATGAAATGACGACAGTAATTAAACAGAGGGTTTATTCTTCCTCTTTTCTTTTTCTCTGTGTGGAAGCTGCAGCCATTGTTTTGCTTTCCTAAGCTGTTTGAGGCTACAGGCTTTCTTGACTAATCTACTTCCTGATTAGTATTGGCTGAGCTACAGAGACGGGAGAGGATCGGAGGTGAGGTGGTCTGTGTGTTTGTATCCAGGCCTGTTGTCTCTAAGCTGTTTAGAGCTGCTACTGCCTGCTGGTTCCTGGAAAGACGCTGATCTTTTGTCTGAGCGCGTTTCCGCCCTCGGCTTCCATTCGCTGCACAAAAGGTAAAGTTTGAGGCGCGCGACGAAAACACAAAGCACGACATCGCACGGCCCGGGAGGTTCCCTGGTGGTAAAAAGAGCCCATCCAATTACTACAAAAACAGATTACGTGTTCCCTGCGCCCAAAGGCCGAGGTGTCCTGCCAGAGCGTCCTTAAGGAAGATGCAGAATCCCTGCTCGGCGGGGAGAAGGCGTGAGCCGAACGTGCAGGTATATTTACACTTTATCAGCGTGTGCTGATAGCGGCGTCCAAACTTCTTTTAAAGAAGGTCCAATTTGACAGTTCGAAGACAGGGGGCCAAAACAACATTTTAACAATGAGAAACAACAAAAGTTACACACAAATATTCTCCAACTATTTTGTTTTCATTGTCACAATTATATTGTTTGTCACCAAATTTAAAACCAGTTCTTCTTTCTTTCACATCTGGAGTCAGACAACAGTCAGACAAACAAACATGACATATTATGAGTCAAAGTCACGTCCGTCCACATGTTCGTACAGACTTGAGTTCAGATCAGGACAGGTCAAAGTCGCATCGGGACAAATATGCTAATTCTTCAACAAAGCAAAGTTAAGCTCATTATATAACTACAGTGTTTATCTCGTTAGCATGCAATAATGACAAGCCTATGACTTATACTAGCTAACGTAATGCTAATTTCATTTTTATTTCAGGTAGAATGACGTCGTTCTAATTTTACTGTCCAACGCAGCGCACAACCGAATGTTGGGACTTCATCTGCTTACGTTAGTCGTTATTTTTCCCGAAACATATCCGACCATATGACGTCTATAACGTCTGCTCTGGAGGGTTCCTTGGAAAGACCGCTCGCTTGCTACCTAAATAGGTAACTTTCTAGGATGCGAGTTGCGGATTGAACGCGTCACTCCTGTCAAGGAACTCTGTTTTTGAAGACAGATGCTGGTTGAGCGTCAACAAGGTAAAGCATCCCCGCTGGGTGACATGGACCCGAGGTGCGGTCAGGTGAAACTCTTACGCATCATCCCTCATTAGGGAAACCATCTGTGTGAGTGTGTGTGTGTGTTAGGGATTCCAGAGATTTCGAATACACTCACTGACGAAGATGCTAATAGCTGCGCTAATAGTTGAAAAGCCGCGTACATCAGATCCGCGCAGTGGACTCCAAGCTTTGGCCGGCGTCGTGCGCTCAAACACACGTACACACTAATACTGGTTGTTTTGAAACTCTAGCAGCAGTCTACATCCCCAGAGGGCCCACCGGTTTGTCCATCAGTAATGAAACCCAAGCGGGTCACATGCTAGTGTTGAAATGCCCCCTGCTTGGTGAACTGGCCTGGCCCCCTCATCATCCACACTGGTATACATCATCATATCCCCGTACCTCCAGGCTATCACTGTCTAATTATAGAGCTGTATAACAAGAACTGAGGTCAGGTCTCTAATTATTTATTATTTTATCTCATTTCGAGACACCAAGCGGCGACCTCCGTCACTTTGACTTCCAATGGCGAAATCTTTCATTCACAAATATCTTAGGTTCCACGTAAGGTCTGTTATCTCAGAGCTGTGGCTTTCAGGTTTACTGAACAGTGAAAATGTAAATTCACGATAAAGCCTCGTTATCTTGACGTATTCAGAAGCTGACATGTCGAAAAAAGAAAAGTCTCTGAATGGCTATCTCGGTGCACTCAGAGGGCATCATGGTCCGAGTCACGATCGGTTTCAAAACACACAAATAGATTTTTTTTTTAAAACTGAGAAATATGCACAGAGATCAGATGTGGCGTTTCGTATTCGTATCTTTGATTAAGACCCTTGAGTTTGACCGCCGTCTGAACTTTCTGTCTGAAAAAGCCAAAGTTAAGGTTGTCAACGAGCTGCCAACGTTTGTGGTCACCCAAAGCTTTGACATCAGCAATTCATTAGCTTACAGAAAGCAAGCTGAAGGGGATTCCCAGCACAGTTTGACATTTAAGCTATTATTTTACAAAAAGTGGAATTGTCAGTGGTTTGGCGGCGAGTCTTTTCCAAACAAGCTTAAATCTTTCAGAGGAACAATCATTTCATAATGCACCTTTTTGCAACAACACAACACATAGCAGCAGCTAATATTACTTACTAGTCCAACAGCATCTTTCAGCCTTTTATTTCTCCAAGCTTTCAACCGTCAAAGTCCTCTTCGCCTCTGCCATTATGTCCATAGAGGCTGCTGAGCCTGGTTACATTGCACGCTTGCCCAGCTCCTGTTCTGGCACAACACTGGCTCCCCATCCTGGGCCTGAAACACAAACACAAACACACTCCCCCCCGGTGCTCAGAGTCCAGGCAGTCTGGCTAACAAACTGAGCTAACATGAGCTAACAGCAGCTACAGCTACAGTCATAAGTCCATCAAAGTTACATAGTGTGAGAACAGACAGAGACACCGTTCACTCGATCACAGGTCAGTGTGGATCAACAGGTCACAGACGTCAGATTATCAGAGGAAAGTTACAAAATGTTTCTTTAAAATGGTAAATTCATCTGTAACTTCAGATGAATTTGCATGTCAGGTGGTGTAGCTGTTTATTTATTGACCTACAAGTAGAAACCTGGAAAACAAAGTTGGACACCGTCCTGCTGCCTCAGAGACTCAGCTGACCGCCTCTCATGACCAGAGTGAACTTTGGATTGTTTTGACAGTTGGACTTTGAGACGTCGGGCTGAATAAACACTGCGTGTCATCGGCCAAAAAAACACACATCTGCAAAAAATTAAGAAAAATCAGCTTCACGAATGAGGAAACGAATGCTCGTTACACCGCTGACACCCATCTTTTTTAACAAGCTTCACAGGGTCACAACAGCCCAGTGAAATGATTCAGATCAGCTCAGTCGAGGGAAACAACAAACCTGTTGTCATGTGCTTCCATGACAACACGAGTGTGTGTACGCCCTCGTTCATTCATAATGTAATCAGGCTTTTATTTGAAGGGTAATTTTGTTATACGACCGAGTTTAATTTGTATCAATAAAACTGAGAGATTGGACTTTATAACCGGACGCTGAAACAATAATAACAGAAGTATCCTCTCAGATATGTTTGAGATAACGTCGACTCAGTTCTTCCATGTCAACGTGATTAAATTAAACAAAGCTCTGGCTGCACACGACATATTTAAAAATAAGGTGATGTCCAGAACAGACCATATGTTTTTTAATTATATAACCTAATGTGAATGTTGACTCTATGACGGTCACAGCAGCCGGATATTAAATACACATAATGCAGAAAGTGAAGACAGCACAGAGCATGAGGCTTTCTGATTTGGTTACACAAATTGTCTTTGTGCTAAGCTAATCACCTCTAGCTCTTTAAAGCTAACGTACTTAACGGAAAGACACAAAATGGACGTTGCACATCTCGTCAAACACAAAGCAAAAGGTCTTCTTTTGTCCAAAAATGTCAAATCGTATCGCAATATTAATATCAAGTACTGTACGTACTGCCATGCTAACGTAATGTCACGTTAGCATGCTAACATTAGCAGTTTGTATTCAAATTAATATATTGAAGATTTCCATGATGATACATGATAAAAACAAAAGACAACAGAGACCACAGCGGTTACATGAACACATTTTTATTGCAATAGCTCTATCGAAAGCAAAAAAGTTTTGATAAATATAAACACTATGCCGATGCTCAAATCGCCTCTGAGTACCCCTCCTATCCCCCTTTCCCTCCACGAGGAAAAAAAAGAGAGAGAAAGAAAGAGAGAAGGAAATAAAACAAAAACAAAAAAGGGGGCACCTGCTGAGGCACCGATCATAACATGAAAAAAGCGACAACTTGAGTTTTTCCTTATTTACAGGAGGATTTTTCCATTTCCGCCACAGTTTTCTCTTTTTTAAACTCTTTTTTTCTTCTTTTTCGTATATAGGACGTACGTCGCTGAAAAATAATGCACATACGAAGGATACACACCTCCACAGTATTTTTTTTTTTAACTCTTTCTCTTTCCTGTAAAGCTAATAAACAACAGCATTCAACTCGGAAACTAAGAACACAGGTAGCAAGGGTGGAGTAGGGATTCGCTTCTTTCCCCCCGCGCACCGCCCTCTCTCCGCCGGAATCCTCCGAATTTTTCGGAAAGATTGAGGAGAAAAAAAACCCAAAAAAAAAACAGACCCGCTCCTGTTAGCAGGGCGATGAATGCCGTCTTCATCGCTATGGTTGCCATCGACAGCATTTCCAACTGTTAACTGTACTACACAGCAGCAAATAAACTGTAATATAGTTACAAAAAAATAAACATTAGGCAGAGGTTGTAACCCATTTCTTTATACAAATAACTGCAAAATGCCTATGTACTCTTAAAAAAAAATACTACCCTTGTATCGCTTTTGTTTTCAGATAAACAAGGTTGCCCCGATACAACACAACAACCAAAAATAAGATGATTATTTTCCCTCTGTAAACTAGAATACAAAATAAACCAAAGAGATTAGAGGAAAAGGAAACAAAAGTTTTGCATAATGATGCAGTACCCTAAGTCTTCTCTGCGAGGATTATATTACGTAGGTCGTATTTCTTTCATTTCTCCGCCCATAACAAGAAAAATTCTCCAACATCAGAATCGGTAACATCGAGGACAGTTTTTTTTTCTTGAGGTTGAATTGTTGCCAAAATAAACACAGAATCTGTGTAAATTAATTCAGTCATGACAAAGAATTAAACACGAATGGGGGTAAAAATTCAAACATGAAGGCAATCAGACATGAACGACATATATCCATTTTTGAATGATTCAAATAAATTAAGGTGGACTCTTCCAAGAAAAAAAAATCCCCCAAAATCTAACTCTACCATTTTTGCCATAGCATTAAAAAAAAATCCAAAGCAACGCGTCGCTGTAGCATAGTTAAGTACACAAAACATTTTCCAAACATAAAAAAAAAAAAAAAAAATGTTGCTTGTCGCGGGCCACCGCTGCCTAAATATTCTTATATTCAATTCTTTGTTCATTCCAAAAGGGGACAAATGAAAATATCTCAAATTGTTCAGAATGTACATACATATATTTAATTTAATTTTTGTATAAGACACATCACAGGCTTAAAATCTTTAAACAGCATTTTACGGATTTTCATTTTAAATCATTTAATAATAATAATAATAAAAAAAAAAAAAACGCGGATCTGCTGCGATCGTCACGACCCTCCGGAGGACGAGGAAAGGTGAAGCTCGGTTTCTGTACCGATGTTAGGATATAACTTCGGCGTTTTGAGACAATATCTTTCGTCAGCTCTCGTTTACGTGACGCGATGAGCACCTGTGGCCCTTTTTGGCTCCGTTACTGGAATTTGAAAACTAAATTTTAAAAAAGAAAAATGAGATGGGATGGAGGGAAAAGGTGGAGGATATTTGGACATTTGCACCTCATAGGTGTGATTTTTGTCTTAGACTAGGATATGTAAACTTTTACTGATTTAAAAAACACATTGGTTACGGACTCGGTACTTGATTCTGATGACGTACACGACACTCTGAACTGCTCTGATGCAGTAAAACTCAACTTATCTGGTAACTCGAGCAGATTGATTCTTCTTTAAGTCAATTTTCAGCTTCTCAACAAGTATTTGTTATTTTTTACCATTAAAGTTAATATCTTTGGTAATTTTTGACTGACAAGTTATTTGAGAACATGTCAAATTGTTAGCACAGCCTAAACTTTACAATACCAAGAGTTCAACGGTGGTTAATCCCACCATACATGTTCAGCAGAGGTTTCTGCAGTTGAAAAACACTCAAGACTTGAAGAGTATGTCATTTAAAATCTTGTGCACACGCGATGAAAGCCTGCTTTTTATCTTGTATG
Organism: Nibea coibor; assembly: GCA_023373845.1. Classification (NCBI taxonomy): domain Eukaryota; kingdom Metazoa; phylum Chordata; class Actinopteri; family Sciaenidae; genus Nibea; species Nibea coibor. The sequence goes on from CM041729.1 coordinate 1,457,847, forward strand.
CACAAAATAACTTGTACGGAAATGATAACTGGGCACAAGAACTTCAGAGAATTGACTGAAACGAGCAAAAACTGTTTTGTTCTTCGACCACAGGTGACAAATTTAAGTTGATGTTTTCTACTTTCTACTGAAACGTCTACATCTACAATTTCCCGCGTTTGCACGGACGCAAAACGTGATTTTAAAATTTGAGTACCAGGTGTGCAGAGTTTGTTGCATCGGTGTGGTGCGGTCGGATCGTTCCTAGCAGCCCCGGTTTAAAAACCTGCTCTGTAAACCAGACATCAACAATTAATTTAAAGATACCTCGGCATCCCGCGGCTGTGCGGGGGAGGGGACGCTCCCTCTAACAGGACGAACAATGATGCGTCCCACACAAAGCGCGGCGAGAGTGACAGGCCTTCATTCGTCCAAACAAATTAAAAGCAACAACAAAAGAGTGGACTGATGAAAATCAGGGCAAAGATAACATTAGATGAACGAATACTGAACGACGACGACGACAGAAAAAGAAGAAAGCATCTCTGTGGGCTACGTTAGCTGTCAGTCTTTGTGTGTTTCGGCACATTTCTTGTGAAAACAGTCGAGTTACAGTTGATAGTTACGGGAGAGCGCCGCGAGTAGAAATGTTAAAATGGACGCATCAGTCTGCTAAAGAGAAGATTGATATGGGCGTTCACTGCCAGTACAAGTGTGTGTGTGTGTGTGTGTGTGTGAGGTTGTAACAGGGCAAGTATGTCCACCTGGGGCTGGAGTTCAGGTTACTGGAAACCTCTTTACGTCACTCGGTGGCAGTGACGAACACCCCAGCATACATATATATATCTGTGTGTGTGTGTGTGAAATATCCTGGACTAGACTCGCTGACAAAGAGCCTAAAACGGGGGGCACACGGGAGTTACCCTCGCCTAAATAGGGCTGCATGACCACTGTGTGTGCGATATGAGAGGAGGCTCCCACATGACCACTGAGCACCATGTGTCCCCATGACGTACGTGGGTGCGTGTGTGTGTGCATATATGCCACTGCTGTGCAGCTCAGGGTTCACTTTGCAGAGATTTCACGTGTGCATCAGTCTTGTGTTTGCATGCTGATGTCAACGACCTTTCACGGCGTTGTGTGTGCATATATATATATATATATATATATATATATATATATATATATATATATATATATGTATGTATGTGTGTGCGTTGGTACCGCTCTCCCTCGCTAAAAACCTGAACTGTGCGATGGACCGTATGAGGTACAACTGAAATGTAAAGAACTAAAAGAGGTCAAAACTACAGCAACTCTTGTAGTATAGAGGACAACTTTATTGAAGTGAAAGAAACTAACGCCTGCTTCAGTTTGCTCGTGCAAGAAAGTGGATAAAACAATCGAGCAGCGGGGCGGTAAAAAAAAAACATCGACCGGCCTTAGCAGCTGAGTTTCCAAAACCTCTGTGAGCTTTTTAAAGAAGAGTTCTGATACTTTGGGGAAGGTGATTATTATTTTTGGTGTTAGATGAGAAGTTAAACGCTGCTAGTTTAGCTTAGCTTAGCTTAGAATAAAGACTTGAACTAGGGGGAAACAACTAGCCTAGCTCTGTCGAGTAACTTTCATTTGTTTAACTCTGACTTTAATGGTTAATTAGTGACCTTCAGAGTAGCTGGAAGCTAACTTTAGTCAGAGTCATGCTAGCCATTTCCGCCAGCTTCCAACCTTTAAGCTATGCTAAGCTAAGCTAGGCTAGGCTACTGTCTGTGGCGTCAATCTTCTCCTCTAACTCCTCGCAGGTAAGTGAAATCTTCCCAAACTGTCAGACCAATCCTTCAAACACCTCAGTTTGATTTGAAAGTGGCTTCAAGAGGAGACAGACTTTAAGACAAATAAAACTTTCCAGCATTTGATTGGCGGCCGGCGTTCCTTTCCCCGCCCCGCCCCATTTTAAGTACCATCTGTGCCACGAAAGCAAACAAAGGGAAATATGCTGGGATATTTGTACCTATTGCAACAAATAAATAATATGTGCTACAGAATATGAGGAGAACAATGCTTTACGGTTTGCGGTACTGTACCTCCAGAAGCCAAAATGGTTCTCGTACCCGACTCGGAAAAAAGTATCCGAACAAGCGCGATAACTTGTCGAATTCTCCGAGGCTAAAATGGATCCAGCCACGAGCTCGTACTGTTTACGGGGTAATCCATAAAAAATGTAATAACTGTTTGGTACCGTATTGAGGATGGATTATGCATGGGGTAAAAAAAAAAGATCATAAAAGATAAAAATTAATATTTTAAGTTGAACATAAAAGTACCATAATGCCTTTTCTTAATAATCCAGCCTCCCTTTTTTAATACCGTATGGAGAAGCAGAACCGTGTGATAATAATAAGACTATCTGAGGTTCTGTTGACGCCCCGTAAAGTTCACTGACCGCCGTCTGTTGAATGAGTCTGTTGAACGTGAGGAGGGGAAAGCAGCGGACACTGGCAGCATCGATTGTGAGAGGGGGAACTGATAAAAAAAAAAAAAAAAAAAAAAAAAAAACAGGACAAGATATGCATAAAAAAACAAAAATAAAAGATGAAATACACGTTAAAAAAAAACTGCAAGCGTTTTTGTTTTTTTTGTCATCTGTTGTGATGTTGTTGTTTTCTGCATCCAGAGGGGAGCGGCGGGGTGAAGAGGTCAGAGGTCACCGGCAGGGCGGGGGAGGCCAAAGGTCACAGGCAGAGAGTCAAGTGCCCCGAGCAGAGAGATGAGGAGGAAGAGGAAGGTGGGGAACCTCGATCGTCCCGTCAGTCTGAGAGAGAAAACAGAAATCTGAAGTCAGAAACATCTTCAAGAGCAAACATGACGCCATCATATTCGATTTATATATCATGATATATATTTTTGGCCTTTAATGGTAAGCACTTTTTAAGTTCTATAAAAATAGGAACAGAAAAGGTATTTTAATACAGAGCAGAGATAATAATTACTCTTCATAAAATGGGAACCACATTTTCAGTTTCAGGAAGTAAGATAATAAATTAATCTAGAATATCGTGAAGTCGTCTGCGTACGCACAAAAATAAAAGCTAATAAATCTCATAAAACAGACAACACCTGAATCTGTAAGTTTAAGAGGTCGATTATTCACTCCACGTGACTTCTTAGAAAAACTAATTTGCAACTATTTTATTTAACAATCTCAAACTCCAAAACACGAAGCAGGTTCAGGTCAAAACTGAAGATTTACTTCGTCACATTTTCACTGTTTTTTAAAAATATTTTACAGAAAGAATCGACACAGATCTGACGGCTGCTTCTGGCTGTTTTCTGTTTTCCTGATGTGACCCCCACACACACACACACACACACACACACACACACACACAAAGAAAAGTGGAATGTGGCCGGTTCACTGACGGTGGTTTTGGACTGACAGTATTAGTTGTTTTTGGACGTTTGGAAGCCGAAGTGCTGCTGCTGACTAATTTTGACTGGAATCCGTCTGGCCCTACGCTTCCAAACACCGAGGAGGTGAAAGCCTCGCCGTCCCACCTCAGTACGAGAGAAAACCCGACATTTGTTGACACTGAAATGAATTCATAGGCACACAAAACAACATTTATTTAACACAAAAGAGGCCGTTTATCGTGGAGACGAGCCACACATTCATCTTTTCTCAGTTTGTGACTGAGGTGTGTTGACCGTCTTCTCGAGCACAGATGTAAGACATCTCTGACCGGAGGCGGCTTGGCTCAGACTACTCGCTGTTTAAAAAAAAATCTGTTTGTCTGGTAAATAAGTGAGCGTGGCCGGTGAACTTTGGATTCAGTTTGCTGCCAGCAGACACAGACACACACACATAAAATGTGTTTCCTGGCCTGCTATCGTGGCTGTCAGGTCGGCTGTTTTGGTGCGGTCCAGCGGCCTCGAATGACCCTGGCGATGGCCGGCGTCCAGCTGGGTTATTCCACTGAGAGCGAGGCTTTGTCTGACACAACAATGTGAGCAGCACGCCACAATACAGATGCTTTGACAGGGGGCACTGCTGGAATGCTGCTGCTCTGTTTGTTAGCCACGGGGACGGACCGACGGACAGAAAGGCGGCGCACGGGCAGCAACAACCGCTGGACATCGAGGACAACACCAAGAAGGACGCCGACACAAACAAGGCGTAGAGGAGGAGCAACGCTTCCTGTTACGCCGACACGCTGCAGACTGTGTGATGGCCCTGACGTTCCCCGCCAAAATAAAACTCTACACGCCAAAAGTTCAACACACGCCGAGACCCAGACAAGATTCAATATTTACACGAAGGGGGAAGCGACGTTGCAAAACATGTCCGAGTCTGAGGGAACACAAGTGGAGCTTCTCACATATCGGCCAAACTACGGCTCATTTATTCACATTAATTCTTTAATGATTAGTTTGCCACAAACGGGTTCTTGTTCTTTGTAGCGGTCACAAAACGATTCACGTTTAAAGAACAAGAACACGCCCAACACACACGGAAACAAGTATACAGCGTGTTATAATGTGTAGTACCGTGTACAAGGTGCATGTGTCATAAAGTTAATCTTTTTACAGTGAAATAATGTTCAGTAATGTTCCTCTGATGACCTCCGGCTGCTCCGCCTCAACTCTTTGTGATTTACAGAGTTTCCTGATGGACAGCGAAGTAAACTGCTGACAGCTGTAGCTGCTGTTAGCTCTGTCTGTTAGCTGCTGTTAGCTTGCAGTTTGTACCACAGGGATGAAGACGAGGTTTGTAGGCCTGTGGGGGAATGCTGACTGGGAGTAAAGCATGTGTCGTGCAAGAACAGGAGCTGGGTGAGCAGACACTGTAACCAACCTCTATCTTAGCCCAGTTCCTACGTAAAGCTGGTGTAAAAGAGCACCGGTCAAAGAACAATGTAATCATTTTTATGTGATTTATGTTTGTTTAATCTAAGCTTGGGCCAAATGTGAAAACGTGTTTGTGATAATTTAAGATTTTTATTAGAAAACGCAAAAAAAAAAGAAAGAAAACAGGTGGAAACGAGACAGCCAGACGTAAACAGAGCGAAGAAGAGAGAGAGAGAGAGAGAGCAGACTGAGGTCCCTGGGTTTCTCTGCAGTCCAGGACTTTGATCAAAACAACGCTCTGAGGACACGAGCCGGACTGACCTGAGCTGACCTCAGTTAAAAACACACACATCACAAAATCGGGTTATAAAAACACTGTTCGCCAAACACCTGCATTAGCTAACAGTTTGTTGTGTCATTGCAACACAGGCAGGTGTTCAAAGCCGTGAACGTCTCTCTCTCTCTGTGCCCTCCCTGACCCACCGCCCATCCCTCTCCGGCCCTAAATCCCGTTCACCCAGCTGGGACAACAGATGAAAGGCATCATGGGAGTGAGACAGCGAGTGTGAGGGCGACAACCTTTTATGTGAAATTTTGATCAGGAATTCGAAACTGATCCGTTTTCCTGCTCGCAGATCTGTACGCAGTTCTTAACCTTTGTTATTTCACAGGTTCTGGATCTGAGGCAAGAAGTACAGACTATACACGTAAAAAGGTCAATCTCATCAATAGATGCGATGCTAAAGGTTAAAGGTGTTAAATGCAAATATTATAGCAAGAAATTAAGAATAACACGTTGATTTCTAAACATTAAAAGCCCAAATTCTACGGCTACTCACACAAACAGCTGTGTCTTTGCCAAACAATGATCGAAAAATAATGAATAAGGGGGGAACTGCCACAATGTAATTCTGTTTAAAATGTTCAAATTAATGACTTAATTTAATTTTTAAAAAATACAATTACAATTTAATTATTAATTATTGGTCTATAACAACAGCAGATTTTCAACATATTTATTTCATATTTTTAAGTTTTAAAATAAAAATGTGCAACAAACTGATAGAAATGTATAAATCATAAACACAAACCCAATTTTCTACATTTTTGCGGGACATTTTGTAAATATTGATGAGTTTTCTATTGCAGACATTCATTTTTGTTTAATAAAAAGTTTTTTAGACACATTCAGACTGATTTTCTATTGGACAATTCTGAGTTCATTGGTGGAGCAGAACAAAAGACAAACATACCTCAGACTTCCGCTCAAATTTTGAATTTCCTGCAGCATTCAAACATTTTAAATTTATCTAGTTTGTTGCAAACTATGCATGTTCAAAAGTCGACAGAAGCTACAATCAAACAGACGTTAAAAACAAGTCTGAGCACACATTCAGACTCTAATAAAGTCATCTGACGTCACATTCCAGTAAGTCGAGGGGTTCTCCGGTAAAATCCTGCTTCATCATTAGAGTCTGAGAGCCGGCGAGAAACAAAGCATAAAAAACAAAGACAGAAGACGTAAAGAAACAAAGAGTTCCTGCAGCAACAGAAGCCTCCGTGATTGAGTAACGTTCAGGACCACCTATGAAATCAACACTTGAGAGGAACTTAAAAACTTGTGCAACAGTTAGGCTGCACAGCTGACAGTGTTTAGGTCCATTTATTACTCACAAGACACAACATTTCCCCTTGAGTAAGCACTGAAGGATGTTAGACACACAAGTGTTCAGTCGCTGCCTGTGACTTTATTTAATCTGCAAGACTTGAAAAACTTGAAAAGCTCTGAAATTCCCACAAAGACTTTCTGTGGAGACAAACGGCTAAAAACAACCCGGTCTTTTATTAATTATTGTGAGTAATAGATGAATAGTTTCGTCTACAAAGTGTCTGTGAGGTGACGCCTCCAGATGACTTATTTTGTCTGATGAACCGTCTGAAGTTGTACCGCTTTTTAAGATCAAAGTTGAAGAACTTTTCAAGTATTTTCAAGACACCAAAAACTTTCCAGACTCTCGAAGTCTTTATCAACACGACTAAACTGTTACTAGTTATCGCGCTAAACCTCAGATTATGAGTATTTCTCAACAAGGATATTCAAACTGAAGCATTTTCCTAACCCTTGAAAACATAATGGTTCAAAGTAAGCATTATACAAACTCTGAAGTCCCTCTGCCTATCAATGCATTCCAGATCTTTATACGATCCCTGGACAGCTACAGAGTCCCACCAGAGGGTTCTGGGTCCACCCTGAACACCTCCAAGAAGATGCTGCACCACCTCGGCTCCCTACGAGCTCCTCACCCGATCTCTAAAGCGGAGCATGGACACCTGACGAAAGAAGCTCATTTTGGCCTCTTGTATCCGCGATCCCGTTCTTTCAGTCACTACCCAAAGCTCATGGTCATAGGTGAACGTAGATGGAAGAGCTTTGACTTCTGAAAATGACTTCTTAAATATTCAAACAAACTCAAACTGTCGTGAAAACTCACATCGAGTCCCTAAACTATTTAAATTCATTAACCGACATGAACTCTGATGGCGCCAACACGTCCGGGGGTTAGGGGATCAATTCCCTGTTTAGCTTAATGGACACCGCCGACGCTGCTGCTGCCCCGGTTTATAGATTCCCATGCGTCTTCAGTGTGGGCCACCCATGCTAACGGCACATGTAGCAGAGCTTGGGAATTAATGTGCTCATCAAACAGCCAAGTTATTTTGAGATTATTTATTCGCTAGAATGTGCAAATCTTCAACCTCCGGCTGCTTTTTTAAAGAGTCGACACACAGAATTGTTACCCTGCATGATGGTTAATATGTCTAACATCTGTGGGCGTATATATGTGGCTATTTAAGAGGGAGAGAGACCTCCGCATGCAACGCACCGAGCAAAAAGGGGGGTCCTGTTACGAGCATGCCTCGGACCGGCCCATAAATTCATGTCGGTCTGGAAATAGACCTGTAAATATAGAAAGGCCTGGACGTGGAGGTGGGAACGAGAGAGGAAAGGGCAGCCTGGTACCATCACACTCTACCTCACCCTTTACCACCTCGTATCCACTTGGCGGGGAAGAGGTGGGAAAAGGGCAGGTTCCCACTGCTGTCGCTTACATCTAAAAAGTTCCTCCGTCAACCGTTAAACTCTAAACTTCCTCTCTTGACCCAACTCTGACCTCATGCCGCCTCTTTCCACCTGACCCAGTCAGACTCCCTCAATCCTCCTGTCTTTAACCACGATGACCAAACTGTCAGAGACAAATTTATTATGGTGTCTCTGTCATTTATTTTGGTGAAACTGGATCAGCTCAGTAGCTGCTGTTAGCTCTATTTGTTAGCTGCTGTTAGCTGCTCAGACTGTCATCTCAGAGCACCGGGGAAGAGTCGGGACCACTGGGAGGAAGAGGATGTTTTCAGGCTCAGGGCATTGGCAAATGGAGATGGGTGTCATGTCAGAACAGGAGCTGGGCAACCGGGCAATGTAACCGGGCTCAGCAGCCTCTATGGACATAAAGGCAGAGGAGAGGAGAGCAAAGAGGAAAGCAACATCTTCAAACTATTTTATCTGACCAAAAATATTCAAATGTGAAGCAGAAGTGTCAAATCTCAGACGCTCACACACTTTTCCGTTGATGATTAATTTTCTGTCCGAGCCAAGATGTTATACATCAGTCTACAGATGTGAGACCAAAGAAAACAAACTGTGCTCTTTAAGCGTAGTTTGGACCTGAGGCGTTTGTGACACAACAAACGTGCCGATCATCTCAAAACAAAGGCAGAGTTGAAGCAGGTGGAGCTCTGGCACAGACACAAGGCGTAGCAGACATTATCTGAGTCACCGTCTGCTCGCTCTCTTTATGATAAGACAGGCGGTGCGGAGATGTGGTGCCCTTCCAAACTGCCTCTCAGAGTCTCTGGAAACGAGTGAAAACATCAAAATCCTGCTGACCAACGGAAACAAGCACCTGCAGCTCACCTGACGGAAACAATCAATCAATGACGCTGCAACAAACGACCATTTTCATCACGCATCGGTCTGTTCATTACTTAACGATAGAACGTCCAGAATCACAGAGTACGTCTCCGTCACGTCATTTGTTGACGTTAGCGGAGCCCATTTCTGAGCTAACGTTAGCTGTCTGTTAGCAAAAGCTCAGCAGCTTCTATGGGCATAATGGCAGAGGAGAAGAGAGTGAAGAGGACGTCGAGGGAAGGAGGAAAGAAGAAAGGAAGGATGGTTAGGAAGGAGGAGGGGTAGAAAGACTGAAAGGGAGGAGAGAAGGAAAGAAGTATGGAAGGAGGGAAGGATGTAAGTGTCTCGTCAGTGCTGTTGGTGACCTTGTTGATGTTTGTCTGTTAGCAAAGTTGTCAACTTACTAGTTTTTGATCAGAAGTAATGTAATCAGAGTAAATACTCGAGTACAGCTGTAGTCATGGTTACAGAGGGGTTACACTCTGACACTGGAGACAACAAATCACAACAAACACTGATTTATGAGATGTTCCCCTAATCAATAAACACTGAACACACACACACACACACACACACACACACACACTCTCTCTCTCCAGGTGTGTCTGTATCAGTTCAACACTGCAGCTGAGAGGAAGTGCATTCCTGAGTGATGATGATGCGTTTCCTCTCGGCCCCGCTGTGTGCCTTGACACGCCGCCGCCGCAATTACGGCGCCACATCAAAGGCTGCCTGCCATGACTCAGCAAGCGCACACACACACACACACACACACACACACACACACCTAGACACACAGAGCACCAACTGTAAACACACGCGGACTAAAACTGATCATACACATACACAAAACGTGTGTGTGGATTAGAATTTCTGAACATTACCTTGAACTGCGCACACACACACACACACACAGCTACGCTTTCATCTCCGTTCGGCACGCCGATAAACAAATGAGTCAGTCGGTGCTCGCAGAGAATCCTGACTCATGCTCACACACACACAAAAAGCGAAGATTCGGGAAGGAGGTGAGGCGAGGAGCCGGAGGAGAGGACGAGTGGGTGAAAAGAGGAGACGATCAAAGAGGAAGTCGACGACTGGAGTCAAAACATCCTCTTTAGGACGCCGACTGTAGACCTGACCTCAGCATAACACACACACACGATGTGGACGCTTAATCCTGCATAACTTTAAGTTTTAATATCATCTGAACTGGTGAGTTGTATAAAAATTCAGCCTGAGGAAGTTACAGGCCTGAGGTCAGGTGATGATCAACTATTAAAGTTATAAATCAGGTAAGAAAGTGAAAAAGGTTTAACGCAGGTTTGCTGCAGTTTACTGTGTCATGCTGCTACTGGATGCTTGAATTTCCCTCTGGATCAATAAAGTGTCTATCCATCTATCTATCGAGTGGCGTGTCGACATAAAAAACAAAGAAGCAGCAGCTTTTTCCATCATAAATTAACTCTAATGTGAGTTTTTTACGTTGTTTATATGTAAATTTATTATTTGGGGGATTTGGGAGGACGCGACACGTCGAAGGCTGAATAAATCACAGAGAGGATGATGCACTGCGATGTGTTTCCTCGCCATCGTCCTGACTTCACGATATTTTTTCAAAGATGTAAAAAAGTGTCTCAAGTGTCAGCCCGGCGGCAGACAAAAACACACACACACATACACACACACGCACACACCCTGCAGACATGCTGACACAAAGAAAAACAGCGCCACGTGCACACAGACAGACACCGACCGGCTACAAAGACAGGAAGTCAGGGCTGTTTTTTCTTGTTTTGTTTTGGGTGATTCAGTCCACACTTGACCTCAGATAAACCTTGGTTCATTCAGCAAGCTCACACACACACTCACACACACACAGACCTCAAAATGAACCGCCACTTCCTGTAGTGAAGCCGTTATAGACTAGACTTTGGTTCCCTGGACAGACGCCTTCAAAAAAACAAAAAAAAACAAAACAAAGACAACGGCCACGAGACTCGATCTGAAATAGATTCACTGGAGGAGCTGCGAATTGATTTAAATGCGACTAATAATAGCACACACGGCGCTGAGGGAGGAGAAAATATCCCCAAGATTTGTCTGGATTATTCTCACGAAGCAGGAAGCTCAAAACAATGACAAACAGAGTTGTTTGCTCACCCTTAGTTGTCGCGGTGACTCCGTCCGATTTGGTGAAGTCTATACTGGCGTAGGCTCCGTTCTCCGGCAGAGGCACCGTCCCCGCTGCCGCCACCACCGCCGCCGCCGTCCCATTGCTGCTACCAGCTCCTGACGTCACGCCTCCTGCGGTACTCCCGTCCTCCCTCAGCTCCAAGGCGATGTAGTTGAGGCCGTTCTGGTAGCCCACCGACATGTTCCTGCACATTCTGCCAGAGGAGGAGGTGGAGGAGGTCCCGGGGGTGGCGCCCATTTCAATGGATCTCACCGGTGCGTGGGGAGCCGGCGAGGAGTCCCCTAGACCCTCCAGGGAGACCCAGACACTGTCGAAAGACGCCGAGCTGGCCCACCTGGAAGCCTGACCCTCCATCAGGTACGATCCGTTGGGGGCTGCTGAGGTGGGGTGTGCAGCTGATGACGAAGGGCCTCCTCCTCCACCTCCTCCTCCTCCAGAGGGAGTCGAATTAGAGGAGGAGGTGGAGGAGAAGGTCTCCGAGCTGTGTCTCCTCCTGCCTTGCGGGTCAGCCCGTACCACCTTGGGTTCGGGCTGGTGCATCATCGGCGCCCTGCCCGGGCTCGACGGAGGGAGGGGCGGGGAAATGGATGAGGAGGAGGAGGCGGAGGGAGCGTGGCCGTAACGTCCCTCTATCACGCAGAGGTGCTGCAGCATGGCCGTGGGGCTCGTTTGTGTCCTCTCGCCTCTGCTGAGGTTAAAGGTCATGTCCGTGTAGTCATCCCCCATCGACCTCCAGTGACCTCCAGCGGGGACTCCTGGGGAGGCCAGCGCCCCGGGATTACTAGCCAGGGGTCGGATGTAGCTGGGCGGGTTCCAGGGGGCGACGAGGCTGGGTCTGGGTGACTGGTTCTTCCCCAGACATCCAGCGCTGTCCTGCTGGTCTGCCCCCACCTCCACGCTCATATAGTCCTGGTGAGTTTGGGGCTGGGGAGGGGAGCAACGGTGATCACCGGATCCCACAGAAGAAGGCGCTTCGTCTTGGGTGGCGAGAGGATAGGCGGGGGGCTGCTGTTGGTGGGGGTAGTGATCCCCGAACTCGATGTTGATGTACTCTCCGGGACTGGAGGGCCCTTCGGATGAGCTGACAGTGGCAGGGACAGAGGTGGAGGTGCCTGCAGACGCTGTGGAGGACTCACTAACCCGCAGCGGGCCATGGAAGCTTCTCCTACCTAGAGGGAGGCGGTTCGGCCTCACGACACGTCGGTCTGCCATCGCCGCGGTGGTATGGTGAGCTCCGTAAGGCGGGGGCGGATGAGACGGAGTGGAGGTGCTACTACCCCCCCCAGCTCGCTTCTCAGGTGTGGCAACTGATGAATACACTGGCTTGGCAGGAGAACTCATAGGAACGTACTCCCCGTACTCCTTCTCATCCCGCTCTCGGGTGGGGGCTTTGTAGGAGCGAGGGAGGGAGAAATAAGGGCTGTAAGACTTCGGGGTGCTATCAGGTGTGCCAGGCGCGTAATACCCGCCGCTCCCTTCGTTTGAGAGCTTACGCCCCCCACTGCTGCTGTACGACATGTCCATATACTCCCCGTTCTCCGGCCTCTCTGCTATGCTGTCGCTCCCGCTGGCGCCCAACATGCTGGAGCTGCTGTGAGGGCTGGGGGAGGCCTGCCCTGGCGAAGGGGAGCTCCCGCTGCCCGGGAGCATCATCATGTAGCCATGGGAGTCGGTGGAGGATTGGGACTGGAGCTGGGGGTGGTGATGGGCTGAACGGGGACCTAAAGCTGGGCTGTGAAACTGAGGAGAGTGGGAGACAGGATGGGAATAAGAGCTGGGTTGCATAGGCATGTAGTCGGGAGGAGTGTCCCGCGGCGACGCGGCCACGCCACACATCATAGGCATGTAGCCGCTGTCTTCCTTGGCTGAAGAAGAGGAGGAGAGGGGAGGGCGCTCGCCGCCGGTCTCTGTCCGGGAGAGCGTGGAGGGGCGGCTCTGCTGGCTGTGTTCAGAACAGGAGCTGTAGTCAGAGCGGAGCGAGGAAGAGGAGGAGGACGGCCCGCCGCGGAGCAGCCCACTGCCGAACGGCAACACGATGTCCGAGCTCTCGTCCAATGAGAAGTTGGTCTGTGTCATTTTCTGGTAAACAGCCACACCAGAACCGCCGGTCGCTCCGCCGGTCTGTCTGGAGAAAGAGTGAGTCCTCCTCCTCAGCGACGATGATGATGACGAAGACAAGCGCTCGTCCTCCGTCGTCGACGTGCTCTCGTCCCGTGGCGTGTCACCTCCACTGTTGTTTCCGGAGCCCACGCTGGTGCCAAACACCTCCCGGTTCCAGCCCATGGCCATGTAATCGTTTAGACAGTTCTCTTCTCTGATTGGTGGCGTGTTGCCGAGGGAGTCTGGCGTGTTACTCCTAACCCGGAAGTACCGGAAATCACCTGGACTGGAGCCGTACTCGTCTGAAGAGTTGAAGCCGCCGTCGGACGGCGAGCCACATATCGAGGCACTCGACGGCCGGGTGAGAGTGTCGGAGACCGAGCCGTGGCCGCTGCTGGAGGAGACGCTCACAGGGCTGGTGGTGGAGGGGAAGTGGGACACAGGCAGCGAGGCGGAGCGGGCGTGGTAGGTGGACGTCGACGACGACCCCGGGATGGCTCTGACGTAGCGTCCGCTTCCGGTGCTTGTGCCGGCGTTGCCTGTGGCGACGCCACTTCCGCTGCTGCCGCCGCCGCCATCCTGACGACCATGATGTGCGCGCGCCGAGTTGAGATGAACCAGACTTCCTGTGGCGGAGCGGAACGGCCGGTTCATCGTCCCCTCGCCTTCGCTGGACGTCCGGAAGCGATAACCGCTCGCCCCAGAGCTCTTACTTGATGGCGGCGTCCCGACGACCGACTCCGTCCTGGAACGACGCTGCAGCCCAGTCTGGCTCGGTGGCAGGTTGCCAAGGTGGCGTCGCGTCGTGATGAACGGCATGGGGTTGGAGCCCGACGACTGGCTCTTACTCCTCGGCCTGAACTCTGCAAACGCCTTCAGCGCCTTCATCGTCTCCAGGATGGTCTCGTGCATGTTTTGAGCCACGACAGAGTCATCCACCTGCATCCAGATCTCGCCAGGCCCGATGGAGGAAGAGCGACCCACCTCGATGAAGAAGAAGCTTTCCGAATGTCCACAGCGCCTGATGTTCATCAGCTGGAGGTTAACGCAGGGCGTCTCAGAGTTCAACTTTACGAGGTGAATGGTTTTAGTTGAGAGGCATAGCCGGTAAACACCTGTGAGGTTTTTAGTTTGACCCAGTCCTTTCGGCTTCACGTTCACCTGCCACACCTCTTTGAACACAGTACCGGGGGTCACTGTACCGTACCCGTCGTCCAGATCGTCTGAATCCAAATGCCCTTTTTTACCCTCACTCATCAACTCACTGACGGCCACGTACCAATCCTCTTGCTCCTGCTCGTTCTCAGCCACTATAGCAAAGTACTCGTCCTTAGTGTAAAGGGCAATGAGGTGTTTGTTTTTGGAATCCGCCCTTTTGTTCACGGTGAAGCACTGGTAGAGGTAAATAACCCTTTTAGGGGGAGAAGGGGCGACGGCTCCACCGCTGGCGGCGGTGGCCGCGGTGGCGGCAGCAGCGGCGGCGGCAGCAGCTGAGCGCAGGCTGTTCCTGAATTTCTTCTCGCTGTCGTAGTACTCCAGGCGGCTCGGCCCGAGGTGGCTGGCAGCCCGGAGGACGAAAAACCTCTTGTGTCCGTGTTTCTGCTTTCTTAAATAGCCACATTTACGTATATCATCCACAACGTCCGACGTGTTGGCGACGTTCACAGCCGCGTAGACATGGCTGCTGCTAGCGGCAGAGGAGGAGGTGGAAGCGGCGGGGTCCTCGGCGGCGTGTACCTGGCTGAGAGACGACGACGAGGACGAGGCGGCCGTGGAGGAGGAGGAGGAGGAGGCTTTCCTACCCGGGGACTCTGCTGTGTTTTCCCCGGAAAGATGCTGCGGAGCCAGCTGGTAGTGATGGTGCTGCTGCTGTTGTTGTTGGTGGTGGAGGTGTTGATGGTTGGAGGGCGGTAAATGTTGATGGAAACGAGAGCCGCCGCCGCCGCCTCCACCTCCTCCTCCTCCTCCGCCGCCGATATTAATTAACGGGGAAGGGGGTTCCCCGACCGAGCCGTCTCCGTTCGCGGTGGCGGCGGCCGCTGGTTTCGTCCCCACGTCCCTCTGCTGCGTCTCCACCATCAACATCGCTGCCTTGCCTTCCTGGTAATTCGTGTAATTTGCCATCAGAGATCCACAATCAAAGGTCACTTCACAAGCGAGCTAATCCGAGCGGACCTAGACCCCATTCTTGTTGGTTTTTTTAGGGGGGGAGACGAGCTCCCGAGTCCGGCTAGGCCAGCTAACGTTGACTCGGCACGGCTCAGATTTTTTTTAACAATCCTCACGGACCGGCTTTGTTATTCCGTCCAGAAAACACACACAAAAAACAACAACAACTAGTCCGTTTGGCCTCCTTTCTCCAGCAGCGAGGCGGGTAATCCAAAGCGGGCTATTTTTTGTCACGGAATGAAGCCCGCCGTGTCCGACATGACCACGTTCACAGCCCGTCAACTATAATCGGGAGGCTCCGGCTAGCTCGGTTAGCAGCTCGCGCCCCTTCTCTCCGCCTGTACACAGAGCACAAACAACACGTGACCCCCTGCGTCACCAGGCCCCCAACGGGAGGAACAAAGACTCACGCGCGGGCTCTCGTTGGTCCCCGTCACTCTGACTGACACTCGATTGACAGGCGGCTCCGGCCAATCGTCAACGAGATTTTAGTGCCCTGCGTCAATGCCCCCGACCAATCGCGTGGCGCGCGAGTCTCGTTGGGAGTTTAAAAATAGGCGGTGACTTCCTCGCGGAGGGGGCTGATCTGGAGTCTGTGCGGCGGCGGTGTCAGGTGACCGTTTGGGGGAGAGACGAGCGGAGAGCTGATCTCAGAGCTGTAGACCAGCCCCGAGCAGACTCTGCTCCTGTAGCCGAGAGCAGGCTCTGCTCCTCGGTCAAATCTGCTCAGATTTAGGCCCCTTCAACCACCAAGAGGAGTTTTATATGAGCCCGTACACTGATAACTAATAAAAATAAATCAAATATGTGACCCCCTCGTTAAGATTTAAGTGGGTGGCGTGTCACATAAATATAATATAGTATTAATAATTATGTTTTAATTAGTGTTTAATCACCTGAAAATGAGAATGTTTATGTTTTTGTTACCTTAGAAGAGACTTTTATATCTACAGGGTCAACAAGCTAACAACAGGCTAAAACAAGCTAACAACATGTTGTCAAGTGTCAAAACTGCAGATCCTCAAACGTCCACTTGAGGCTGGCTCCAGAAGTCCCCATCTTAAAATGTCCAACTTCACAGCAGAAATAAACATGTTTACAGCCTGGTACCCTGAATCTTACATGCCTGACCTTTAAAGACTTTAATATAAATGTTTAATTATAAAGAACACTGTCTGGCTTCATTGTATCTCTGCTGATGTTCCAGATGTTTCTTCTAAATGTTTGTCTGGAGATCTGAAACTTCTGGAACGATGTCAGACAAACTGAACTTCTGGACTTCTTCAAGCCAGGAGGGCTTCTGCAATGTGCTGGTAGAGTACGGACGGACTGCTATGGTCTGGAAAGACCAACTTTGTTTGAATTTGTCTAACTTCAGGAACCAAACTTGAATGTCATTAAAGATGTTACTGAGTGTTTTCTTGATTTGATGTTACAGGAACATCATCAGTGCGTTCCCACCTGTAGATAAAAGCTTCTTTAGTCTCTTTAGATCTTTTACTCGAGTCCTGAGTACCTGACATCTCCCTGAATGTTGCACCTGCTGGCTGCAGGGCCCGAGGTTTACTAAAACACATTGCTGCTTCAGTCATCTGAGAACCCACCGGTGAGTTTGGGCACTGGCCAACCACAGCATGGTGTCAGCAGGGGTCAAGCCAGCTGGGTGACCTCACACGGCCTGCATCCTCCTTGGCTAAAACCAGACGCGGCTTCGGCACGGGGAGGACGGGGAGGACAAATTCAAATCCAATCCAGGTTTGTTTACACCATGCCATCTACGGCATCCGCCACCCACCGCGCTCATACTCCCTCCTCATCTCCGAGAAGTTTCTTTCAGGGCAGCTACATGTGGCACTAAATGCCTATTAACAGAGCATGCATGTGCGACGGTTGAGATTCGAGCCCCCAGCTGTGTTTTCCATGGGAACCTAGCTTGAGTAATTGAGGAGTGCTCCCCTTTTGCCCCGGGGGAGGTATCTATGTTCTTCCATGCCTCGGAGAATGCCACGCTCGGCTTTCCGAACCTCTACTACACTTCGCATGCAACAATTTGCTTGCTTAATCCACAAACACTTCAGTATCATGAGTGGGATCATGTGTAGAGAAGCTGGCCCCACTGGGAATTGTACCCTTCACCCGGGCAGAGACGGTGCCATGGTTCACCAATGGAGCCATGCAAAGACCACCTGTTGGTGTGGGCTGCTAAATGCATCTATCTATACATGCCTAATGTAAAGCTCGCTCACTCTCTCCTTTTCTGTTCTTAGCTTGCTCCATCAACGTCCTCTTCAGTCTCTTCTTCTCTGCCATCATTCCCATAGAGGCATTGAGCCCGGGCTACATCGCAGCTCAGGTAGCTTTTAGTTTGGGTTAACTTCGAACAGTGATGCATAAACATGACAAAGGACAAGTCTTGTGCTAAGCTAGATTAAATATATCCTTGGTTGACTGGCTGCTGAGGATAAGCTGAATATTGAAGGGCAACTTAATTTAACAAGCTTTATTGACACAAAAGGTAACCCGTCTTACGTTACCCTGTCTTCATCTCTCTAAGTCTTTCACCTCTTTAACCTCTTGTTACGGAAAAACTGGACAACGCTGCGACAGCTGGAATACCGGCCTCCAATCTCTCGCCGGCTACCAGTCGAGCCGACGGGCAACCCAACTCTTCCCCCGGGAAATATCAGCTGCTTTTCAATGGAAGCTGGGTTCCTCTTAACCTCCATCTGGCTCAAGACCAAGTCAAACAACAACTGAACCCATCTGACCTTCAGCCTTTCACCCCGTTTTCCCTCTGAACTTACTGTTGCACCATCCATCATGCATTACTGCTGAGTAATCTTACAAATAATAGGTGTGGCTGAGTGACACGCCGGACTTTTGAGTAACACAAGCTGTTTTGTGATGATTTCATGAGAGTGAAGTCACCGATTTCAGCTGTTCGTTATTGTTCGACTTTGAGAGTGTGTGTGAGCCGTGTAGGTGCGTGTGTTTGCATGCGTTTAAAGGTGCGTGTGTTTGCATGTGTTTGTGTTTGTGTGTGCCTCCATCGCATGAGGTCACCTGGTTTGGTTTGGACAGCGATGGACGTCACAGGAGGGAACGTTCATTTAAACTTGAGCTGAGTTGTGGTTTGATATAATGAGACGGGATGATTTATAGAAAATGAAAGATGCTTTTGACTGCTGCAGTTGCAAGTTTGGTCAGATTATCTTGAAACTGAGAGATTTACAGGATCATTGTGCAACTTTTAGGGTGATTTAAATAAATTTCTGCAGGTCTGCAAACACTATTTCATGCTCTTTGTGCAGTTTTGTAGCTTTTAGTTCATTGTCTCGTCGTCTTCTGATTCTGTGCATTGAAAGTTGATATATAAATAAAGTTTATAGCTATTTTTCATCCTAAATCTGGAGCCAGGTCATATCCAGCATAGAAAAACTATGCAAGGGTGTGAGGGATCGTGAGGATGCTTCCTGTCTCCTCTCCTTATTGTTACCAGGTCACGGCGCCCTCTGCTGGCCAGGACTCTCCTCTACAGTAAATCCTCTGCTGCTATTGTACTTTGCAACAAAGGAGCAGAGCCAACAAGGCTGAAACACACACACACACACACACAGAGGAAACACAAAGGAAAGCATGCTTCCCTTTGTTACAGACTCAGTCTGTTATTTCACAGTTGCGACACTCCTGCTGCTGTTGACAGCACAATTTAAATAGACTCAGTTTATTTCTTCAACTGGGAACAAATTGTTCAAATCAGTCCTGTGAGTGTACGAACCAACCGAACTTTGACCTCTAGACTGCTGACATGATACAACCGGTGCACATGATGTTTATATTATCATATGTGCCGTAGCTGAACCAATGAAGTTGGAAACAGTGATTTAAAATGCTTCTTTTCTTACAGTAAATATATTTAAAATCTTGATTTTATTTATTTATTTTACTTGCTCGCTCACTCTCTCCTTTTCTCTTCTTAGCTTCCTCCATCAGCGTCCTCTTCGCTCTCTTCTCCTCTCTTCTCCACCTCCATAGAAGCTGCTGAGCCTGGTTACAGTGCCCAGCTCCTGTTCTGGCATGACACTGGTTGTGCTCCCTGTCAGTGTTCCCTAACAAAACAAACTGAGCTAACATTAGCTAGCGTGATCCAGTTTCACCAAAATCATTGAAATAGTTGGTGGTGTGTGACTAACTTTTATGCTAAGCTAAGCTAATCAGCCCTCCGTTTCTCTTCATACATAAAGCATGAGTTCAAATGTTAAACTATTCCTTTAAAAGTTGCTTATATGTTCATTATGTATACATATGAGTATTTATGATGAAAAATGTTGCTGTGACAGGATGACAGCGACACATTTCCATGAATAATCCACGTCTAATCTCCCATTCCTAAATATTCTCTAATCTTTCCGATACATATACCTCCTTATTCTATATCACCATATCATAATCTATACTAACCTCCTCCGTCCCCAAACAAACTGCCATTAACGCCCGGATAACGGCGTAAATCCTCTGATAATCTCAGCTCTACGGCTTTGACACGCGACAGCTTGTCGAGAGCTCCGAAATATAAACGGCAGCGTCGACAGGAAGTTAAAGAACGACGTCTGTTTGATATGTGAGCAACCAGCAATGGTCTCAAGCTGTTAATATACTGATACTGTAGAGAGATTCAAGCAGGACTGAAGAACACTGAGAGGTTTTTATGTCTTTGAGTCACAAACTGATTAAACAAACTAATTAAAGTGAGGTAACTTCAATTGCTTAGCAGGTATCGATAAACGGATGAAACAGAAGTAAAAGCAGCTGGCAGTGCAGGCGAAAATGAAAATCGAATCAACAAAAGTAAGAAAGCAGGAACGCAGGAAAGAAGAGCGACAGACAACTCAGACACAGAACAGACCAAGAAACAAAGGAGCTAAACATCGAGCAGGAAGACTCGACACAGCTGAAACTAAATCAGAATCAATAAAACAGGAAACACAAAATAAAACATCACATTTATGTCATGTATGCCCAAAATAGCAAAAAAAAATTGAACTTATTACGAGAAAAGGAGGAAGTAAAACGTGTAAACGTACGACAGCTCGGGACTTCCGTACTTTACAGTACTAGAGTCTGAACATGTATTCAGTCAGAGTGTTAAGCTGCTGTCAGTTTATGGATTTTACACAGACCACACACACACACACACACACGCACACACACACACACACACACACACACACACACACACACACACACACACACAGTGAGGATCAGCAGGGATAATCTTCCAGGATGCCATCTGCAGCTTTGAACAGACCAGAGTTTGTTTTCTGTCCCGTCACCAGGGGGCGCTGTGAGCGTCAGTGATTCTCACACACACACACACACACACACACACACACTGAAAGTTAAGCACCGACATTTATTGCAGTTTGTTTGTTGGTTTGATCGTCTGTGATCTACATTCAGGATCATAAATAAATGTTTACATGAAGTTTGTGACACAATAAGAAAACATCAACTAACGGGACACGTTAGCCGCTAAACTCATCTGGAAAGCTACAAATAACAAGGATGGAAAGAAAGGAAGGAAGGAGGAAGAAGGAAGGGTAGAAAGAGTGAAGGGAAGGAAGGAAGAAAGAAAGAAGGGTGGAAACAAGTATGGAAGGAAAGAAGGTAGCATTAGCTCTGACTCTGGACTCTGTGTTATCGTTTGTTGATGATGGTGGACTCTATTTCTAAGCTAATGTTAGCTCATGTTGCTCACTGTCCACTAGCAAAGGCTCAGCAGCCTCTGTGGACGTAATGGCAGAGGAGCAGAGAGCGAAGAGGACGAATTCCATCTTTCTTGTCTCCTTCAGACGGAGGAAATGAAGTGAGGTGAAAGAGGCGGAAATGATCGAGTCAGATTAGCAGCGTCTGTAGATCCCTGCTTTGCTGAGTCACCACTTCTCGGCCTCTATACATAGTTCCACATAAGACCTCATCTACTCAACTCAAGCTGTTAATGCACACACAGACACACACACACATACAGTGATAATCTGAACTAACACTTTCTCTAACCTATTTCTCGTCCTGATAACTTTTCTCAGTGGACGTCATAATGGATCATAGACTGTATAAAATGTGGAGGAGCTGTTGTGAAGCCCCTCCTGATCACTTCTGGTCGAGTTTATTTTCATAGTTTTCTGCTGTCGGCCTAGAAGTAAAATCCAAACAGACGTCCAGAGGCCAGAGTTTAGAGCAAACTAGAGGTCGGTCAGTGGTGCGACATCATCATGACGTTGTCTTCCTCCTCGGGCGCTTGTAGCACCTGAGTCATGACGCGAACGTGAGAGATCTTCTTCACCGCCTTGTGAAACACCTGCTTCATGTCCTTCGAGTCGGCCGCCGCCACGCTGAGAAGGCGAGAGAGGATGAAGGATGGAGGAGGGAAGCAGAGAGGAGGAAAAGAATGAACATAAGGTGGGAGAGGAAAGGCGCTACGATGAAACAGTCAAGGTGACCTGGGATTTTGGTCCAAAGAGATATTTTTGGGACCATTGGACCGTTTTGGAATAATGGGCTGTAGAGATCAATGACAAGGCAGCAGATCTTCTTATCCAAAATAAAACAAATGGTTCTGTTGTCCCAAATTGTAACTGTCCCAAACTCTGACGGTAATTCAAGAGTCTGATTTTCATAGATACATTTTGAGGTTTTTGAATCATCACAAGAAAGTGAATGTGACTTCTTTCTTTCAGAACTTGTAAAGTAGAAGAACTGAGTTTTGTCTGTGACCAACTAATCAAAATTGAATCCCCACATCTCTCGCCTGAACTGCCTTTAGGTGTTGTTGCCTTTTACTTTCGTTCCCTTGTATCTTGAAATAGAAACATGACCCATTCAAAATCTGAAATATTTTAAGTTAATAACCAGCAGCAAGAATGGTCTGGTCAGAAACAAATTCTGGTAAAACAGGAAAGTTAGATGGAAATAGAGAACTTTTCCTCCTTTTATTTGGTCATGTTGAAGATGCAATTAAATGCAAACAAAGTCCAATGACACCTCAAGACAGTTCATGCTAACAAGTCCCCAAACTATGTTTTCCAAAGGACGAGTCGTGTTGCCAACCAAGTAAGTAATTTGTCTCTAAGGACTGAAGGAGTCGTAGCTGTACAGATTGTTAAAGCCACGGGAGACAAATTGTGATTCTGGGTTATATTATTGACAAAATTGACCTGAGTTGACTTAATGTTATACATTTTTTGATAATGCATAACATTACCTCAGTTTTTCTTCTTTGCAAGTTGTTCCTGTTGTTGTTTCTCGGCTTTCCGTTTCTTGTACTGGGCTATCTCGGCCATCTGCAGCCCGTGGGCCATTTGCCTGTTGGGACGAAGTGAACAGCGTGAACACAACAGTCTCTGGACCAATAATGAGTTCAATAATGAGACAGCTTCATGATAGGCTAAGGTAGCTAACTGCTAATTAACTGCTGCGAACCGAATCTGCCATTAGTTACACCACTGAGGCCATTTGCAGACTTTCAAAACCACCTTGGTAGGCTACCCTAGACCGAGACTGGCCACCACTGGTTTCAGAGGTTGTGTTCAGTCTGTGTTCAGGGAGGCAGACGCTAACGGTAGCTCATAGGGCTAGCTGCAATACAAAGCAGAGTGGGTGTAACGCACACACACAAGAACAAAGGAGGAGATGAAGGGACAGTTGTTCCTACCCAGACTTGACTTCTGGAGGAACAGGCAGAGGTTTGGTGAATCCATCCCTCCCTACGAGCCAGTAAGTTTCCTCATATCCTTTCCCCTGATGAACAGACAGGCAGGAACAAATGAACACATGCACTGATAGACCGTATGTACAGAAATCTTGATTGCTTTATAAAGTACCTTGACTTCTGTTCTGCCTCTCAACTCAACCTTGTAGCCGAGATTTAGGTCCCGCAGCACTTTGACTGTACTCTCATGGACGTGGATCCTGTAGGCTGCAAACGAAAAATAAAACAATGGATGATAATTATAATTTAAAGGTGGAATAAACCAACAAGAACAAGAAGCACTGGAGAATCCAAAGAAAACCAAATCACAGAGCTGCTGATGTATTGGCTGGCTGGCTTCTTTCGATGTGAGGAGTATCAGCTCTACCCCGAGCTCACTCTCTATGTCTGAGCTCCTCACCCTATCTCTAAGGATTGTATCCGGTGAGGAACATAGATAGATGTTGCCAACGCTGCACCAATCCACCAAACAAAACATTCCTCTCTGGTTATTTTATCTAGAAACAGTTCATTTTCTGTAACTCACGCAGTCCGGTGGCCTCCATTCGAGAAGCCGTGTTCACCGTGTCTCCAAACAGACAGTAGCGGGGCATGGTGAGGCCAACCACGCCCGCTACACATGGACCTACAATGATTAAAACACACAGTAGAGTTACTACTTGTTGTGTTTTCTGGTTTCCCCCTCTGATGTCCTGTCAAGTGCTCACCTGTGTGTAGACCTATACGTATCCTGACAGGAACGTCTGGCATGTGTCTCATTTTGAAGGTTCCCACGGCGCTCAGGATGTCAAGGGCCATGTTGGCTATCTCGGCAGCGTGGCGGTTCTCGTTCAGGACAGGAACTCCTGACGCCACCATGTAAGCATCACCAATCGTCTCCACCTAGAGCAGAACATGACAGAAAGAAACCAGTGTGATTTCATCTGATTTAATGGCTGCAGAACTGAATAAAAAATAGAGAGCGCACCTTGTAGACGTCATGGTTTCCAATGATGGCATCAAACACTGTGTAGAGGTCGTTGAGCAGGTCGACCACCTCGATGGGTTCACTGTGAGCTGAGATAGTGGTGAAGCCGACGATGTCGCTGAAGTAAAGTGACACACTGTCAAAATACTCTGGTTCGACTGCACCGCCCACCTTCAAAGCCTCAGCCACGGACCTGAGGAGAGAACAAGTTAAGCATCTTTTAATCTGCACATGCTGACGTGTACCCTCGTCTCTATGTGGACTCACGGAGGCAGCATCTGGGTCAGCAGCTTCTCCGTCTTCTGTTTTTCAATCTCCAGCTCCTCTGTTCGCTCCCTGATCAGCTCCTCCAGGTTTGAGGAATACTGCTCCAGCATCCTCAGCATGGAGTCAATGATGTTGGTCTTCTTCCCCTTGTTGATGTTCTTAAACTGAGAGGAGAGGAAGTAAAGCACAATGCACACACATGAAGACTCTTCAGCAATCCCAAAGTTCAGCCTGCCTACCTGGTCGAAGATCTCTTCAAAGGTTGGCCTCTTCTCGGGTTGTTCGTTCCAGCACTGTTTCATGAGCTGGATGCACTCCATTGGAGCATAGTCTGGACTGACCACCGGGCGACACAATGGAGGAGGCTTACGCAATCTTTCTATGATGTCTAAAACACAGAGAAACATCACTGTTTTTTAGCCATGCTGGCAGTTTAGCAGTGCAGTTTGTGGAGAAGTTATCTTGCCTGCAGGAGACAGATCCAGCATGCAGAACGGAGGCCCTCTGATCACCACCTCCTGCATGATGATGGCAAAGCTGTACACGTCGCCCAGCGGAGTCCCGTAAAGCCCTGGCTGCCCAGAAATTCTCAGGATCTCCGGGGCCGTCCAGAGCAACTCTAGAAGAGACAGAAATGCATTAGTTTACTTCTGTAGCGGCAACTCACACAAATTGTTTGCACCAGTAGAAGCTAGGTTCATGATCTGATCTGGTCTCTCACCGTCTGCAGGTGGTTCGACATAGGGGAACTTCTGAGCCTCCAGAACTTCAGTGTAGCAGTAGTCTGTGAGCTTCAGGACAAAACGCCCATCCACCACACAGTTACGGGACTTCAGACGGCCGTGGGACACTTGGCGGTTGTGGAGGTACCGCATACCCTGAAGCAAGAAACAGTACATTTACTCTAAAATTTCAACTTCTGTGAGGGTTTGTAAATCTGAATCATTTCTGGACAAATGTGACGACAATGCTGTTTTAAGTGAAATTTGGGACTATGCAGGACTCTTCCACCACTGACCTTAATTAAATCCAGTAGCAGAGACGACTTGAACATCCAGTCCAGTTTGACGTCCTCGTTCAGCAGCAGGTCCTCCAAACTTCCTCTGGAGCAGAACTCAGTCACGATGGCGAACACGCCACAGTCATGAAAGAAACCCAGGAAAGGATTGATATTCTCATGGCGCATGTCCTTCATCTGCAGCCGGAAAGAAGAAAAAAGTTTGTTTTGACTTTCTTAACAGTTCATTATGATGCTAGATGAATGGACAATGTCACGCACCAGTTCAAACACTTGGCTGATTTTGGGGTTGATGCTCTTGAACGTCCCATCAGGAAGTCTCTTCAGCCACGCCCAGTCACCCTGCAAGAGAGACAACACCAAACCGCAGTCCAATTTATGAAAGCCGTTTTGGTTACGTGGGAGGGACTGCCATATTCAAGTGTTATTTGTACATATCTTTTATATTTACGATTTGTCATCATCCTCAGTGTCTCACCTCGTAAATGACAACGTTGGAGTTCTCGTAGGTAGCCGGTGTTTGTGTGGAGATTGGCGATGTTACGCTTCGTTCAGACGCGGTCCTTATGCCGCTGACTCTGCTGTCATCCAGACTGAGTTTCTGTAAGACGTTATGTTCGGGATGTGACACAAAAACTGAATTTAATACATCATACAACTTCCTATTGTGTAGTTCCTCTTCTACAATGCATACGGAGCGAGCAGGGGCTGACCTTGTTGCTAAGAGACGGGTTTATGAAGGTGACGTCAGCCAGAGTCAGCAAAATCTTGTTTGGACCCTTAACCAGTCGAATCTGAATGATGCGCCGCCTAGGCAACGAGATAATAAACATGTTTGATTTTGATCACAGCTGTGCTGATATTTAGTATAACTGCACTCCGTCTTGCATGTTATTTCTTTATTATGAATCAGTTGTGCAATTCAACTCCACACCAACACGATTTGAGACTTCCCGTTTGTACCTGATGCAGTAAACCAACGCCGCTATGAAAACAGTGGTGGCCAGCGATCCGAGGAACATGCTGATGGATGAGAACAGACCCATCCCTGCAACAAAGGGATCCACCCCTGCAAAAAACAAATTAGAGGAAAACAGGTCTGACACATTTGAGCTAACATAAAGAATCCAAGAGTCCTTGGTCACCATTAAAAGTCTCAACAGTACTAAACTAAAACACCCATAGCATGAACCATATATCATCATATGTTCCTCACCTCCCCAGCAGAGGACTCCAGGAGTAAACCAGCACGAGGAGTCCTTCCTGGGTCTGTAGCCACGAGGGAAGTGGATGTCTCGACCCAGGAAATAGACCATACCGGCCTCCATGTCGATCCTGTCATTAATCAATCCGATTGAGTTATTAATGTGACAATAACGCTTGAGACAACATTACATTGTTTGGTTACACCTCAGACACTTGGTCTTTCCATTTGTTTGACTTAATATCTCTAATTGCTCCACTTGTGTTATAAGGAAATGCTTGATCTCTGTCTCTTTACGTACCTGTATGTTGGCTTCAGCTCCCATGAGAGTCCATCTGTGTCCAGTATGAGGTAGTCCAGCAGAGCTTCTCCAGAGCTGTTGGTTTTGATGGGGTGGCTGAAGCCCTGCAACATAAATAAAGATGTATACTGTCGGGTTTGGGTATTTGCACACAAATAAGACGAATTTCACAGGCCTCTTAGTACCTGGAAGGCCAGGTTACGGGTGTGTTTTGCCAGATTTCCCCCAGACATCCACTCCCTAGATTGCTGAAGACGATGCACTGCATGAGCCATTAAGAGGATGGAGCTGTAGATGGTGCCAAAGAGAGGAGACACCTGTAGGACACATGGACAGATTTCAGGTCTAATTGCCTTGCTCAAGTTAAATACCATGTCTCTTCTCAAAACTCAAAAAAGACATCACCTGCTGTGGATTCAGCGTCCTCGCCACCTCTCTTCTCTCCATCGCATCTCTGTAGGCCTCATAGAACGACACCTCAGGTGAGTCGATGGTGACGGTCAGCACAGCGTCGTAGGCCCGAAGCAGCTTCTTGTTGCTCTTCAGAGCCGGGTACGTTACGTTACGGTAGGGCAGGCTGTAGAGGAGGGTGTCGTAGGGTATAAAGACCCGGGAGCCGTCGATCAACTGCATGTCGTAGGCGGTCTCCAAGAGCAGCTTCTGGACTTGACCGCCAATCAGCACTGAGTGCATGCAGAGGATCACAACTAGGAGGAGAGTGAAATAAATATTTAAAAAAGGAAAAATGTTAAGCAAGGTTCTCTTTGCCAGAAGTAAGCTGGAACTCACTGCGTAATTCTCTCATCTTGCGGACCTTGGACAGAGTTCGTCTGATGCCATGAGGAGTGTTCTCCATAAAACTGACCAGTCTGACCGGCAGACCGTGGCTTCTCAAGGAATCAGCTACCTGGACACGACAACAGAAAAAATAATAACAGCAACATTTTGAACAACTTCTCCTCCATTTTGTAGTTTTTTGGTCTCTCACCTTGGTAGCCGTCTCTACCCAGATATCTTCTGAGGAAGAGATGATGCCGATGTGGGCCCACCTGAAGTACTTTACAATGCTTAGCAGCACCCAGGTGGGCCTGGGCATGGAGCGGGCAAAGGTTGGGTGGCTCCGAATATCGTCCAGCTCATAACCAGCACAACCCCAAGGAAACAACGCCTGGATGGGAAATACAGGAGAAAACTGACATAACACAGTAGGGAAAGACAAGAAAAACTTTTTTTTACTGCAGGTCTCTCAGAAACATCACCTACTTTGTTCCAGCCTTTGCTCAGCATTGAGGCAGCATCACAGTATGCAGGGTTGGCTGGTCCAATGTACCCCGAGGCCTTGGTGTGGAAACCAATGAACGCCTCCAGAGCCCTGGATGTCTCACATGGCTCCTGGATAACAAAACAATCATTTTGCTCTGTTTATTTATGCTAAGCTAAGCTTACCACGTCCTGGTTCCAGACGAGACATTAGATTGACTTCTCATCTCACTCTCCCAAAGAAAACCAAAAGTGCATCGTACCTGCAGCACAGCATAGTCAAACGTTGCAGCGTTGGACAGCGAGGGGTCCTTGTTGATTCGGTTGATGGCAAGCTGTGCCGCCACACTGGGGAGAGCCTTTCCAAAGAGAGGGTCGCACCCCCACGGTCCCACCACCCCAATCCGAAACCAGGCTGCCTGTGCAGGGCAGGGCAGCAAACACAGAGAGGCCAGGAGAACCAGGAGGAACCTCAGGAGGCCATGGAGGGACGGGGGAGAAGGGCGGCATGGAGGTGGCAAACAGCTGACAGAAAGAGGAAAGGATGAAGGGTGGACGTCCGGAGCTTTGCATTGTGTCTGCTTCCATGTTTGAGGTAAGATGATGAAGGCACAGCGCTGTGATTTCATCTCGAGGCTCAGCACCCACAGAGCTCAGAGGAACCTGGAGGAAGACGGTCTGAAGGTGTTGCTTCCCTGGATTTGAGGAAAGATCAAATGCTATCAGAAACTATTTATATTAATAATTAGTCAATCAATTCAATATCAATTTGGGAAGTATTTGTTCTGCTTTTCAGTGTTTGCAGTGCTGTGATATAGCCAGTAAGAGACAAACAAGTCTTCAACATAAGCTAGAAGAGAGTGTTTATAGATCTAAACTGGACTGGACTGGATACAGTCCATACATAAATACCCATCATGCATCTCATAAAGGAGTCTTACCATGCATTGATGAGATGTTGAGGTCTTCGTTCTGCACCAAAGCGCCACAGCAAAAGTTTGTTTCATCACTTCGTCTTTTGTTTAAATCCTGTAACTACTTCTCCACCGAGGACCGAGATATATACAACGTGAAGCTCAGCTGGTTTACAGCTTGTACATATGTGTGTGTGTGAGAGAGAGACGACCTAGAACAAGTGTGTGACCTGTCCTGTCAGATTATATCAAATCCAATCAGGACCGCTGTAGCTGTAAGCCGCTCCGACTGAGTGGAAGTTATGATGATGATCAACTTTATGAACTCATCAACTGAGGTTTTAACTTCCAGTTTTCCAGTCAGACATAAAAAACGTCTCGTCTATCTTCAGGTGCAGACCAGACAACGGAGGAATGCAGCACAAGTGGTGGACGTGGTCCAACACGCGGCTCTGAATCCACCATGTTTTATACGCACAGATGGTATTTAACAGCAGTTTAACAATGTCTGATATTTATTATAGGAAACTGATACACATGATCTCTTTTCAGTGGCTTCATTCATGATTCAGGCTGCTGCAGTGGAATAAATCAAAATACCATCATGCACATCTTATTATTACATTATTATTTAAGTATTCTGGAGGTGTTCTGAGCTCGTCGAGAACTCAAGAAGAACAAGAAACTCTTGTGATGTGTACCTGACGATAAAGATAAAGGTCGTAGTTGTAAGGTTGTTGTTGTTCTCACTTTTGGAAAGAGGTTTTCAGGCCGTGCACGGGGGAATGCTGACGGGGAGTGGAACCAGAGTCATGCCAGAACAGGAGCTGGGCAAGGGGGCAGCAGCTTCTATGGACATAACGACAGAGACAAAAAGGCCAAATGGTGACTGATGGAGGACAGGAAACCTGAACTGACTTGTAGTTGTTGGGGAGACTTGGTGAAATTAAAGGCTGACGCAGAGCTGGGACATTCATCAGGGTTTTTTCTTAGGACTGAGTCCTTCAACACAGACCAAGCTGTACAACCAAAGCATCACCTGTGACTGACAAACAACATCTTCACTCCAGACCTTCATACACCGTCTTTACCCACGTCTTCTGGCCTGTAGATGGTGCTGTGGTCACAGAAACAGAGCCTTACATGCTTTTACAGAACTGTAACTCTTCATTTTCCTGGATGGACAGGTGACATCCTGGTAAATAATCAGGGGATTTGCAATAATTAAAATCTCCGATTATAGAACATGGAGCTTCAGGGGAAAGTGAATACACCATTATCCATGTCGCATTACCTTTTCCTCCATGCTGTACATCCTGCATCTCCTTCCATAAACACAGCACAGTCCGTCTGTAAAAGCCAGAGGGCAGCATGAGCCAGAAACCAACCAACCAGCCTCTCCAATCATATTAAACTCTTGTGTGTATGTGTTGGACTTGAATCCAGCCCCACTCCTTCAAAAGGGGGGTGATAAAAAGTAACAGGGCGTTTCACAACGTGGGAGAACGGTCTGCACATTTCTGCAGGGTGAACGTCACCGTTTGCAGCCTTTTCATGGGGCCAACGTGCGACAGTTGATTATCTGATTCAGCATTTTGCTCCCTTGCTTTCAAACTCGTTCTCTAAGTGTCCAAAACAAAAGCGAGCTTTGCACAAGATCAGGAAAAACAAAGGAATCAAACACGAGCATCTACACGAGAACACATTTCTGCTGTGTGCTTGGAGCTAAAGGAGAGAGATTTAGATGATGAAGTTGTAACTTGTGCACCACTTTATCATACTCTGTTTCTCTTGCTCTCCCTCTGTGAACCTGACTCTACCAACATGATGTCAAAACCAAGACAAATCAGTCCAGATGTGGAGTCCTGACCTGCCAGATGAACCCTCTGACTCCATGAGTAGCACACGGCAGTACGTGTTTAAATACATGCAGCTTTAACACTTTAAAAGCATGAATATTGTGTATTTCTCAACTTCAGTCCGATGTTTTTAAAATGTTTTAGAGACTGCGACGAAATGTTTGAACAAACTCCACAAGACGACAAGTCTGGAGGTGTGAAGCTCAGGTCTACGTCGGACGCTACTAGCTTGAATTTCTGACCAAACTGTCGTTGCTTCACTTTACTTATAAAACCTTTGCATCAACTGACTAGAAGCAACATTAACATAAAAATACATAGTAAGTATGTCTTATAAAGGTTTCTAATTTTCTATATGTTTGACTTTGAGTTCATTGTGACTCTGCTGGAGCAGGTCTACAGCAGAGTTCAACCCCAGGTTACTGTACCCATCCAAAGGGTCCCCTTATATCAAGGTGTTGACAGTCTCTGCCATAAGCGACCCTTTGAATCGATCGTTTCTGAATGGCGCTCATCTTTATGAAGCGGCCACTTAGCGGTCACCGACGGAGGGCCCCTCATTCTCAAGACTGACCGGCACCACAGCGCGGAGGTGGAGGGGCAGGATGGAGGGGGGCAAAACAGGTCTTCACATTCCACCAGTGGTGACGGCAGCTGAAGGTGATCAGAGTTTAACTGTTCTCACACTATGTAACTGCAACTGTAGCTGCTGTTAGCTCATGTTAGCTTAGCTTGTTAGCCGGGCTGCTGCAACAAGCTCCAGGACGTGATCCATTACGTGCTTCGAGGACATGTAGTATTTAATAGCAGTCAATTCCACATTGACTTGTGTTGAAATGTCCATTCACTGCCTTTCTTTTCTTTTCTCTGACCCAACCTCAAGTCCGTCTTACAAAGTTTCCTTATCTGATGTGGTCTGTAATTTGATCGCGCATCAAAGGAGGGACGATGAAAAGTTTGTAAAATGCAGAAAATCAGAGCGACGTGAACAAAAAGTAGGAACGCCACCCAGAAACACATTTTTTAAAACTTAAACCTGCTCACGGAGAACACCTTAAAGTGTCCGTGAAGACAATTTCGTTACCAGTTTTGTGAATTCAGTCTCGTCTTTTCTGCAGGATGTGTAATGCTGATAAATCAACAAGCGTGACTCATCCTCCTCCTTGCAGAGACACAGAAAGAAAAAAGCGTGTCGATGCATTTCTGACTAATGACCTCTCTGGAAAAGGCAAATTTATTAGCAGCAAAACACTTCAGAGTCAACATAACATTTGTGTTTCTCCCTCAAACACGCAGGCACCTGGTTTCAGTCTTTTTTCCTCACATCTTTTAATGGCTGGCTTTCTTTGGCTTACGGAGCCACGTTGCTTTATCAGATAGTGTCCAGGAGGCAGCTCACAAAAGTGGCTGGTGAGTTGCCGTTTGTTTGTTATGGCAACTGGAGGATCTCTAAAACCTTCCTCTAATCTTACATCCTCTCATAGAGCCGCACTGAAACATATTTTCTCTCTCAGGGAAACACGTTACATCATCAGTAGATCATAAACATCTGAAATATACTTTTGATCGTGATCTACAGAGTTTCCTGATGGACAGTGAAATAAAGTGCTGCCAACTGTAGCTGCTGTTAGCTAATGTTAGCTCAGTTTGTTAGCCGGGCTGCCTGGACTCTTGAGCTCAGAGCACAGGGGGAGTGTTGGTGTTTGTACCACAGGAGTTTTGGACCACCGGGAAGAAGAAGAGGAAGTTTACAGGCCTGGGAAGACAGAAAAGAGCCAGTGTCATGCCGGAACCTGAGCTGGGCAAGTGGTTACACTTAGAAGATAAATACCGCTCTAAAATCAGTCTGTTAAATATGAAGCTAAAGCCAGCAGCTAGCTTATCTTGCCTATAAACAAGGCCTACTTGCACAAGCTCAAAGTAGTTTGTAGTAAATCAGAAGAGCCATGCTAGCTGTTGCCAGTCCATGCTATAAGCTAGCGAACTGCCCGCTGGATCTAGCTACATAGTTAGCTTATATCAGTCTTCTCATCTTACTCTCTGCAAGAAAGATAATGAAAGTGTCAGACTGGTCCTTTAATGTTATGATAAAACTGTTGGCAACACTGCAGCTTGAACAGTTTTACATGAATATTTGAGTTATGGGAGCAAAAGTAAAAAAAAAACTGGAGAATCTGAAAATAGATTCAAACAGTCCAAATCTTAATGACTCTCTTAAAGCAACTATTTCACGTGGTTCATCAATTAATCAGCCTCAGAAAATCTGAGTTGCTTATCTTGAAAGCGTTCCAGTGAGAGATAATGACTCAGAATTCATGCCGATAAATCAATCCATTTTAAAAAATCATTAGCTTATCTTGAAAACTGGCTGCAGGCTGAGATGAAGGAGGAGGAGGGCGAAAATATGGGGAGTGGAGAGAGAGCAAAATAAACTCTTCATAAAGACTCACATTGACCCACGACGGACTTATCAGGGTATGAAAAGAAGTTAGCAATGCTTTCCCCTCATTCGACGGTTACTGTGGGAAGACGCCCACGGGCACTGTCGGTTTAGTAAATGCTCGGTCTGAATGTCTTGTCTAGTCTCAGGAAATGCTCTATGAAGAGGGACAGGCAGTGGGAGAGGGGGAAATGGGTCGCCCACTGGGAGCTTTGGAGCCAAAAATAGAGGCAGACCACTGATATTGTTCATGCATTAACTCTATACTTACAGCCAGAAATGAAAGGAAGGAGGCCAAAAGACATAAACAGAGATTGGAGTTCAAGACAGGAAGCAGCTAAAGTAAGGTCTATGATTAACCTCTTTAAATGTTGCCATAGTTTGAGGCAGATTAGACTCTCCCAGGCGAATCCAGTTTGATTTCAAGTGGTTATGTTTTGAGTAGGAGTGTCAAGGATACCGTCCAACCGCGCTGGCCATTTATTTAAATGCCACAAAATACATTTATTTAACAAGGACCTCTTGCCGCAGAGCGCGATGGTGTAATAGTGCTGCAAAACATCATAAAGCAGAGACTGGACCAAACCGTGATCTTTCCCCAAGTAAACTCCTGCTGTGGAAGATAAATTTAGATCATTTGAAGTCGTTCAGGTCCAAGTCAAAGTTGACTACAAGACAATTGTAAAATCTGAAGTAAGCTGGAATGTTTTGGTGGTCTTGGTTAAACATCTTCTCCGCTGACGCTGTACAATATACCCCACACCAAAAAGTCTCAAGGTAAGTCGAGTCTCAGGTTCTCGGTTTTAGGAAGTCTGTTAGTTGTCAGTCAGTCACTCAGTGTTTTTGTGTTGGGGAGCCGAAGAGTCGACTAAAAGGTTTAGTGTCTTGTCTTGTGCTGAAAGCTGACATGCTCGTTTGTTTTATGCCTGGACAAACATGCTGATAGTCCTCCTGTTTCTCTGTCTCATTTTATCTCTCTGACTCGGTCTCCCTTTGACACCCAATATCTTCTCTCTTTCCTCCCCCTCCCTGTTTCTGTCAGCAGTCTCCATTCCTTTAATATCACTATGATTCACTCTCTCTTCTTCTTGTGCTCATTTTTATTCATTTCATAAGTTGTTGATGTCTTCTTACAACCTTCCTCTCGTTCCCTCCTGTCTTTGGCTCTGTCTTGACTTCATCTCCAGCCGGGCGACCTTAACTTCCTGCCGCCTCCTCCAGATAACAGAACGATGCATTAACACACTCACACACAGCTGGTCTGTGTCCACGCTGCTGCTGCTGTTGATGAAGTGCTTTCCCACAGCGTTCACCAGAACAAGAGCCGCCTCATGTTTGTGTTTGGTTGCTTGCGGTGGTTTACTTTTGATAAGCCGAGTTGACTTGTTCTGTCTGTTAGCAACAGTCATGCATTTAGAAGAAATGACAACAAGGACAATTATTACTCTTTGCATTGTAGCTTTTTAAAACATTTTTCTGTACTCGAGTATTTGTTCTGATTACATTACTTCTGATAAAAACTTCAAAAAGGTCAACAACAGCTCACCATCTGTCTTTCTCTTCTTAGCTCCGTCAACGTCCTCTTCACTTTCTTCTTCTCTGCCATTACGTCCATAGAGGCTGCTGAGTCTGGTTACACTGCCTGCTTGCCCAGCTCCTGTTCTGGCACGACACTGGCTCCACACTCCAGGCCAAACCTCTTCTTCTTCTTCTTCATGGTCCAAAATGCCTGTGGTACAAACACTAACACTCCCCCGTTGCTCTCAGCTCACAGTATGGCTAACAAACTGAGCTAACATGAGCTAACAGCAGCTACAGTTGGCAGCAGTTTACTTCGCTGTCCACCAGGATCAGAGTTGAGGTTTAGCATGAGGTAAAAGACTTGTCACTGACTCAATGTGGAACTTTCTGAACGTCGTCACTCTGCATTTGCATTCTCTGTCTCTGCCAACAGCTGGCACAGCCTGGAAAGGCATTTGAATCACATATGGTGCTTCTCTCGTGACATGGAAAGTTCATCTTACCTGGAAAAATGGATGACTTCCATACGCTACAGGTTCACTGACGTCTGTGTGTGTTTCCATGGACTCCGGTTATTTGGAAATAGTGGAAAAATTTGGAATTTCTGCTCACATTTCTCTACAAGCAGAGCAATGTGCTGACTCAAATTAACACTGGAGAACATTACGTACTTCAACAGTAAATTGCAAACATCTGATCAAATCTCAGCAGCAGTGTCTCTCAGATTATATAATATTTGGTATCAAATTGAAGTTTTTTCAAATGAAATAAAATTGCAATAGTCATTTTTTTCTGTTTTTGGTGTCATTAACATTCACAAACTTTACTGGGGTCTACAGGGGTATGAATATTCTCTGGTGAACAAGAACTTTCAGGTCATTTCCTGAAAAAAAAGAAATATAATAAAGATAAATGAAGGTCTGCTACATCATTGTAACTGTTCTATTCTTTGTCCTTTCTTTATTCTTTATTTTACTTTTTGGGATTGTCTTTATAACAGGATGTTCTATTCTTGAAGCCGTGTTTGGACTCGTGAGACAAATTTGTTTTAATAACTCAACCTCTTGACTCGTCCATCAAGCTGGTGACATTTAACCCGTAATGGTCTTGGAGCTTGTGGTAAATGGTGTTTGTTAAAGACTGCTTTGACTGGAATATGAGGCAATTACTGTATTTTCTCAATGTGCAATATTTCTGCCATGTGTCTTTTGATTTACTCATTGATGTTTCATCTGCATCCCATGTGTACTTGCATGAATAAGCGTTCATTATAAGCTCTGACATTCCCCTAAGTCAAACACTCGTCCTGAAAATGGCTTAAAGACCTAAAGCATGCGTGTCTAGACAAATAGAGTGAACTGCTCGACATACTTCTGAGCAGGATTATGTTTCAGACTTGGGTATTTAGGAATAAAGTCAATGTTATTTTGATTTTTCCGACTTTTCAAACAGAACTAAGAAGATCGCATCGGCCTCTTTTTGTCCTTACCGAAAAAGGGAACACTTAGCGGAGGCTCAGTTTTCTAAATCCGGCCTCATAAATGTCACATTAACTCTTCATCTATCAAATAAACTCACATTTAATTCCATGTTAAAACAGATTGCTGGCTTCGAGGGAGTGAAAAAAGGGACCATTTCTCAGAATTATTCCTTTGAGAACGTTTGAACACTTGTTCACACAGGAATAGCGTCTTTAAGAGTGCGGTGTGGGAGAAGAAGAGTTGGGGTCTTTGGCGGAAATGGACATGAAGTAGCTGAAAATGATCCCTCACTCACAAACTCACACACACTTTATTTATTTTGGTCTCTGCATCTGTCAAACGGCATCTCAGGATTTTTGACGACAGCATTTTTCCAGAGTCTGATCGAGTCCTGCTGCTTTCAAAGGTCAGAGGGCAAAAGGTCTTGAGTTGGGGTCAGCAGACAATTTTTAAGTGTGTGTGTGTGTGTTTAAAAGGGTTAAAGTGGCAGTTCAGTGACCAAGAAAGAAATTCCAGATGCTGAGGAATTTGTCTTTACTGAGATTTTTTTGTAGGTTTCAATGAGAGGTCATGAGAACGGCAGAAAACTTCCAAACTTCCCTCTACAGAAAAGAAAATCTGTATTTTACAGCTGCATCATTAACAGTGTGGTCTTTTTATCCGGTGCAGTCTGCCCTACAAACTGCCCAAGCTGTCCGTCTCCAGACTCTGGAGATACGACTGAGTATGAATGCTGACTCCTGTCCATGGTCCATCCAGTAAAATAGTTCAAATCTAAAAATTAAGAATTGTATTTTAAATTCTGCCTTTTAATTATAGTAAAGTCATACATTGTGCTCAAACATAAAATAACAGTTTAATTTGGATTTTTACTGGCAACCATCGTATATCGGGTATGAGGAGTTTGTCCTCGCCTGTTGTTGTCTTGGCTTCCCTTCCTGCTGTCAGCATCTCGTCTTCGTGTTTTTTGGGGTCATTTCCTGTTTTTGGTTCCCGACCACTTTCTTAACAAGACTGCAGACAGGACGGAGACTTGCAGCTTCATTTATTTGGTATCAGCAAAGTTGAAATGTGGCACTGTTCTCAAAAAGAAGGATTCCTTCCTACCTTTGAACCAAATAAAAAAAGACGACAAAGAGATCTCAATTAAAACCAACATATAAGAAACTGTAACTGAGGGTAAAACGTGAGAAATGACAGGACAAGACGTGAATTTGTCTTGTCAGTTTGACTTTTCAGCCTCAAGAAAACTGAGACGCGAGTTGTTGAAAGTTTCTGGCACAACACAAACTGTTTGTTTAGCATGTTCACTTCGAGCAGCATCCTTGTCGTACTTGAGCCCGGGAAGAGGTCGTGTTGACCATGAGCTCTGTCCAAAAAAACAGAACTCAACTGTGAGTCTTTGTCTTTATCCGTCCATCTCTTGACGAATGCTTGTGATCGTGCCATTAACGGCTTGAATTCCCAAACTCAGAAGTCTTAAAAATCAAGGCCTCTTGCCATTATTCTTCAGCCTTCCATCAAAGAAGGACTAAGCACCTTTTTATTTCCATGAAAGCTCTTATTTCTGCCACGGGTCTGTTGTTTTTGGTCCAGTCCTGCCATCAGAGAGTTGTGGCCGACTTGACTTTAGAGGAGAGGACCTGCCTGAACCTCCTCTTCAGCTCCTGCATGTTTGGAGATTTGGGTCTGGCCAGGTGGAGGCCTCCTCTTCTTTTCTCCCCGTTCCCTCCTCCCAAAGCCCGGATCACCTGGAACAGAGAACACGGTGACTCGCTGAGGGTCGAGCACAAAGACGTTTCTGCGTCATGTTGCTTTAACAAATGCTCGGATAAAACGGTTATAAGAAGGTTTGAAGATCTGCTGCTCTTCAGACCAGAAAAGGAAAAGTCTACACTCTCAAATGTTTTGAGCCTCTGGCCAAAAACTCGTATTACTCCACCAGAAAAGCAAATATACAGAACAGACCAAATGTGGGCTGAAATTTCTCTTTCTGGCCAAAAGGAGAACATGTTTTGTCATTTTTGGTGACTCTGCATTAGCCTGTAATCAGAGTTCCCACAGGACGTTTGGTGGGTTCAAAGCACATGACATCCTGATATCTTTCTCTAACACACCTTCAAACAGACTTCATCTTCAACAAAGCAATAAATGAAGAAGAACAAAGTAGTCCCACCTCCTGACAGAGATGTAGGAAGGCGGCGTGGACTCCCTCATGGTTCTCTCTGGCCGAGGCCTCAAAGTAAACCCCTCCTGTGAGCAGAGGCAGTTCACAGATCAGGGCTGCTCTTATCTCGCAGATAACACTCAGCATTCCTCGTTCATTAGGCGGCATGCAGGATATAGTTTACAAGAAGGAGGCCCAGATGTGTGTGTGTGTGTGTGCGCGCGAGTCTCCGCACAGGTTATAATTGGAGAGTTTAAATCAACATCTGCCAGATGCATTTAACAAATTGGCTACTGTGGGAAAAAGTCTGCTGCGCGAGCTTCATTTGCAAGTCTGATTGATTTTCTGCACAAAAACGAAACATCTTGGAGCTTTTTGAATTTGTGGAGTTGAATGAAGGCGATGTGAGGACAGACAGGCCATGTTGGAGAAATAAAATGTTATATAAAGACGACTACGGAAGAGAAGGAGGCGTTTAGGTATGACAGCGGTCATGTCAGGTCCTTCTGTGATCCAATCAGGATTTAGCATCATCTGAATCTCTCTCGTTGACAGTTGGTGAGTCGTTTGGTCATGAAACCCGATCAGACCACACCCACACGTCGTTACATGGCAGTTTATAAAGAGTTTGAAACTCAAGAATAAATGACATCTAATGTTTGCTTTTAAAACGTGAACTGTGGATGTTGCCTTTCTGATCAGGAATGTGTTGTTTTCCAGTGTTAAACTGGTTTTCAGGGTTTTTACTTTGTGACTGGGCGGCATTTAAGACGTCAACAACAACCCCATCACCTCATGTGAGTCTGTATAATAACACTGAATACTGCATGCAGTTAGTTTCCAAAGATGACCACAGATCATGTAACGGAGAAGAGGAGTAGAGGTGGAGGACGCCCGACCTAATGAAGCTGCCAGCGTCTCGCCCTCGTCTGCCGGCACTTGTCGGGCTCTGAGCAGGTCGCTCTTGTTGCCAACCTGCAGCAGATTACAGATTACAGGATAGATCAGATTATAAAGGATTAGGGTTAACTGTCTGCTAACTTAAAATGAAATAACGCTGCGTCTAAAGCAAACCGAACAGTACCAGTATCACAGGTATATTTCCAGAAGGGTGGATGCGCCTGACGTGTTGGTAGAGTGGCTGGATGGTGCGGTAGCTGTTGTGGTCTGTGATGGAGAAGACCAGCACGTAACCGTCTGCCCAGTAGATTGACCTACACATTATTACAGGATAATACCTCAATTAAAATCTTATAATAACGTGACTTGAGGCTGTGCAATACACATTTTTGGACAAAGACAAATTTCCTACTGGAACAAGAGCGTATCGTATCGTATCCTATTGTATGGTATGGTATCGTATCATACTGTACGGTACAATATCGTATTGTATCATACAGTATAACATATATATCATGCCATATCATAGTGTAATGGAATTTATCATATTAATTTGAAAAATTAAGTCTGACCTGTTGATCTGCTCCTGGCAGTACAGGCCCTCGGCGTCATCCTGGAAAAAACACAGTAAATTAGAGGCATGGGTACTGCTGATAATACTTCATGCTTCCACTTTGAATTCAGGACTTTTTAATTAATGGAGTATTTATAAAGGAGGACTTCTTCCACCGCTGTGATCTGCAAGTGCCAACAGTCCAAAAAGCCAAAAGATAATCAACTTAGAACAATGTAAAACAGATAATCCTAACATCTGAGAGGCTGCAGCTGACAAATGTTTGACACTGCGATAAATAACTTTCTTTCTGCGCAGCCCTCTCGAGTGCTATGTACTCTTACTCGCTTCCTATTTTCAAGACAGAGCTGGAGCAGCAGCCACGGGCTGATGGAGAGACTCGTTTGTTGAACTGGTTTAAAATAACCCATGACTACTTTCAGTGGCAGAGCAGGAAGTGGGGTGATGCTCGGTGCATTCCCAGTGAGATCCCAGGGGATGAATGGATGTACAGATTGTCTGAGTTCACATTCCATACCAATGTTAATGTTGGTTTAATGTTTTTCTAACCTCAACCGAGTAGTTTTAGTTGCCTAAATACTGGCTTTCTCCCAAAATCATTTCAATGCATCATCCCGTGAAGTTCAAAGTAAGCGAGTGGGTGTTGATTTTTGCTGAAGAGGCACATTGCCAAGACAAACGTTTGTGTATTGACACACACCTGCTGGTTCAGAGTTTGAACTTCTGACATCCAGACCACCCCGGTGTCAGATCGGCAGCAATTAGGCTTCAGTCTGGTCAGACTCAGACTCACTTTATCCGCATGATTACCAAATAAAACCTATTTTCTGTCAAGATGAGTTCATTGAAAAAACTCTTCTCTGCTTTCAGTTGTGAAAATTGTCTCCAGGTGCAGCTTTGACGCTTTTTCCAGAAGCTCTCTGCCTCCACACACCAATTATTTCTGTCTAATCTCTGGAAGCACCAGCACCGAGAGGAACTTCCTCACCCTGCGTTATCTTCCCCGGCGTAGGAAATGAGCAGCTTTGAGGCCTGGTTTTGTAAACAGACAGCCGGCGTGGAGCGGAGTGAGCCGTTTGGCACGTTGCACTCATTAAACTCATCATGAGCGAGAAAATTGTCCTAAGGTCACTTCCTCTCTCTTTAAATACATTCTTGAAATTACTTTGAGATAAAAAATAGCAGTTTTTATAACATCCTCGTCTCTTTGTCCAGTTTATCAAATACAAATGCGAATATCTGAAATCCAAAACCAATGTTTGGCTCATAAAAGGCGACCAAGCAGTCCCTAAAATGGACAGATAGCACTTTTAAAAGGGGAAAAAACAATGCTTGACTTTTGTGCCACGGCGCCACCCACAAGCAAGTGCAAGTAAGGAAAGACAGCTGTGGTGGCAGATGTCGGAGGCGGATATAAAACAAACACTGACGGTGCTGGACAGACGTACTGACTACTCACCGAGCTAGTTGGAGAAATATTTTAGCCAGCTGGGAACAGGCCAACATAAGCTCTCCAAGTTAGCTGAACTGCTAACAAGATGTCTTTCTCAATTGAAGCTAACATTCAAGAAACATATCTGTGCCATCAACTCCTGTCTCATAACCGTTTGCAACCCCATGACGGTTTTTGTGGAGCCAAGCCGAGGAGGGTTAAATAAACAACACAGCTAGTAAACTATCTGCAGGCTACATAGCTCCGGTTCTTCTTCGACTCTATAACTCTTTGTTCCCTTGAGAAAATTCAAAATCCACCAAGCTGATCATCACGATTTCAATGAACAGAACTGAATTTGATATTACAAAACACACATGAATCTAGATACTTTCCATTGACAACAGCGCACTTGTTAGCATCAGCAGCCAGTAGAGCTGGTCAACGATGCTCGATGATTTTAAGGCTTCGACAGAAATGACTCGTCGCATTGGAAAGTCTCCAATGATACTGTCATTCAACCGATCGAGAAAAACACGGACACTCGTTTGGTTTTACCCAAACTCTACAAGTGTTCTTGTGCCGAGATGTCGCCAAACCATTGTGAAGTGTGGCTTTACTACGTGCCAGGAAAAACTTGAGTACCATGATAAACCACCTCAAACATGAACAGCTGCACCGTGTTCGCAAGGCCAATGCTTCTCAACAGCAGGTGTCAGATGAACGACTCTATTGGAATCACCGTTTTTTAAAACGATACCCAGCCCCACCAATCTTCTCTGACTGATCTTGCAAAGCCGAGACAGTTGAGTGGTTAGATATTTCAAATTCCTGACTGTCACAGTGTTAGAATTATGTCTTTCCACCATCTGTTTTATTCCAGGATTATGAAGCATTAAAGTAGAATGAGCAAAGAAACCTTCCCAATTTCTTATCCAGGCTTGGACCACAACAGGACTACTGAAGGAAGCTAACACTATGAACCGTCATCTATCAAGCTCTTCCACCTCTGTGATTACTTCCTACAACACACACCAAGTACAAAATGATCTGAGCTGTGCAGCGCAAAAACAATACGGCAAAGAACACTCAGCACCAAACCTGCTGCCAGTAGTTTTATTTAAGAGTCCCGTGAGACTTTCAACACTCTGAAAAAACTAGAAGGAGTCGTGCTACATAAAACGATCAGCCATAACTTTATGAGCACTGAGAGGCGAAGTGACTAACACTGGTTATCTCATTATCACGGCACCTGTCAGTGGCTGTATGAGGCAGCGAGCGACAATTTGTCCATGAAGTTGAAGCCCAAAAAATGGGCGAACCGGGACAGTTAAAAACTGGGTCAGAACACAAAACTGAAGCTCCTGTTGGGTGTTACCAGCCTGCAGTGGTCAGTATAGGGTTGCAAAGGGCTGGAAAGTTTCTGGGTAAAATTTCCATGGGAAGTTAAGCTGGGGAACTCTGGACACAAACTTTAAACTCCATGGGAATTTATGGGAACTAATTGGAAATTGTGAGTAATTTAAACAAACTATAGCACACCTTCAGAGGTCTACGTCTGTCTAGGTCTAGGAGGACAAAAGGGGTGGTCATAATGTTCTGGTCGATTGGTCAGAAGACGTACTTCCATGTCAGCTGTCTATATCCTTTGATATAAGAATATTATAGACAACAATGGATGCAACTGGTGAGTAAAGTGATGGATGTTCTCCTCAACATGAAAACATAACTGCTGCCTCCATGAGTTACCTGGAGAGCGACACAGGGAGTATCCTGGATCTGAAGCGATACTTCCTCCCCATCCAGAGTGACCTTTCGGGAATAGAGCGCTCCTGCGGAGAACGAAAGAGGCAGGTGGATGGATGGATGGATGGATCAGCAGTGAGTTTTTCTCTTTGCAGTGAGTGAGATAATGTGTTTCTTCTCTTGTTACAGGAAACTCACCAGTGTTGGCTTCATAGTCCCCGATGAACCTCTTGGTTAGAAACCTGACGATCAGAGCTGGACAGAGGCAAAGAGAAGTCAGGAATCAGGATCGTATGCGACCTATATAACACTTTAACATGTGTGGCTGGAATTTTCCTTTTCCTGTGACA
The DNA here is from genome assembly GCA_023373845.1 of Nibea coibor. Taxonomy (NCBI): domain Eukaryota; kingdom Metazoa; phylum Chordata; class Actinopteri; family Sciaenidae; genus Nibea; species Nibea coibor. Next base: position 1,501,276 of record CM041729.1, read on the forward strand.
CAGTTTGATTGATGAAGGCGCTCATAGCAGAGAGATGAGATAAACAAACAGAAAGAAAATGATTCACCAATACTCAGAATCTCGTGTTGCAACGCTTCATGCGTCATCTTATGTTGAGGTCAATGTTTGTCTCATCCACCCCTTGTTTATTTGGATTCCAGACAAGGTTTCTTGTTGACTTTTGTGAGGCCACATTGATGCAATTTCTATCATAAAATCCCTGTTAGCTTTGACAGACTTAACACATTAAAGAGTCACTCCAGTATGTCAGTGCTGCACTTTCAGAAAGTTTTCAGACAGTTGCAAAGGGCGAGATACCTTGAATTTCAGTTCCTTGTATGGCTCCATCTCTAAAAGGCCTGGATCCTACATTTCCCATAATGCAACTTGATTATATCTTGAATTAAACTGACATGAGTTTTAACACAGAACTCAAACTTTTGGTGTTTTGGACCACAAGGAAGAGGAAGAGGAGGTTTACGGGGTGGGTGAATGCTGATGGTAGCCAAGTCGGTGTCGTGCAAGAACAGGAGCTTGGCAAGCGGGCAATGTAACCGGGCTAAGAAGAGACAGCGAAAAGACCTTCACTGTGACTGTATACGTCACTTACCACCAGTCAAACAAATAGAAAGTAACTTATTACATTTACTCAAGTACTGATCAATTTGTCACTTTATACTTCTGGTCCACTACACATCTAATACACCAATGCATCAATAAGAGTATCAATAATATGATAAATACTTCTCTGAAATGACTTTTCTGATGATATTTTTGTACAGTCACTGAGGCATTTAATCTAAGTAAATTATCTTATTAAACAAACAAATAAAATATAAAAATATACAATATTTAATCATTTAAATGCGCACAGTAGAATGGGGGAAATGTCGCCCCCTGCCGTCCATTCATTTCAAACATCTCCACTTTTTTCCTTCGATATTCTCTCCTCTGTTACAGAAATACATTTAATATATATGATTTTAAAATAACAGCTTGTTTGATGATTTTACAGTTTACATTGAAAAAACACAGCCTCCATTTTCTACATTTGAATCCCTGCAGGACTTCTTTTAGATCTCAGACTTCCTCTCATCCAGCTGATTTATTAATTTCCCTCCCTGTGATTCATCTATAATTCCTCCACACACACACACACACTAACATACCGGTTTTCCCGACGTTGCTCGCCCCCAGCACCACGATCTTCACCGTCTTGTTGGGCACGCAGTCCAGCAGAGGATACTCCGGTATCGGGACCAGCAGAAAGTTGCCCGACCCGCTGCTGCTGCTGTTCATGGTTGCCGGTGCAGGGTCGCCAGTCAGCCGCATTTAGCTCCCCCCGCTCTGCCCCCCTCAGATCAGCTCTGAAACAACACTAACCAAACACGAACCCTCAGCTCCGACCCGTGCGTAAAAATCACTCCATAATGTTCCCAAAGAATATCTCCTGTTCGCTCTGCGTCCTTTAAATTCCCCAAATATTCCCAAAGTATTCCAGCTCCGGCTCGGACCTCCGTGGACCTTCCAGCGGTGGGAGCCGATCCTCTGACGCACAAACAGCGCACGGTTTGCAGAAGAAGTGCCAAAACACCAGAAGAGGAAGTATTCCAGTTCGCACCGAGTCCAGATGCGTCTGACTGCGGGCAGAGAGCAGAGGGAGGGCGGGAGGGAGGCCGAGGACCGTCCCCTCTGATACTCCCGAGAGACACATAGTGTGGAATGTAACGGAGTACTTTTACTCAAGTACTGCACACTTTAAAGGTGAGGGAGTCAGTGACATCTAGTGGTGAACTCTCTCCTTCAAAGCATGAAGGAGAAACTACGAGTCCAAACCTGCAGTTCCTCTAACGTCCACCTGAGGCTGGCTCCAGAAGTGAGTCAGTCTCCATAAGTCCCCATGTTAGACAGCAGAAATAAACATGTTTACAGCCTGGTACAAAAAAAAGTTTTGGTCTCTGTAGCTAATTTCCCCGTTCATGACAACTGTACTGAGGGTGAATTTATATACAACTCACCTGTTCACATTATATTAAGGCTTAAAGTTAGCTGCTGTTAGCTCAGTCTGTTAGCTGCTGTTAGCTCAGTCTGTTAGCTGCTGTTAGCTGCTGTTAGCTGCTGTTAGCTCAGTCTCGACTCGCTAGTTTTTGATCAGAGGTAATGTAATCAGAACAAATACTCGAGTACAGTTGAACATATTTGTTTCATTTTTTTACTTTCTATCAAGTCTCCCACAGTGAGCGCCTTAAAGCACCGCCCGCCGATTGCAGCCCCATGCCACGAATCAAACGAACCCCCGAGTTGTGGTGACACTCCCTCAGCTTCAAGTCAGACAGCTGGAGGGGAACAGAGCGATACCGGAAGCTGTGTTTTACACCTTCAAAATAAGATACCACAAATAAACTACTACATAAAAAAAAAATGAATATTAACTAGTCTAATTTTGTCTCTAACAAGCCATTTGTAACGAAGCCGGTCACGCTCTTAATTCTTCATAACTAACTAAGATATTTGAACATGGGGACTTATGGAGACTGACTCACTTCTGGAGCCAGCCTCAAGTGGACGTTAGAGGAACTGCAGTTTTTGGCTTCACTTCCCAGACATGGAAGATGTAGCTTGGTTGTCAACATGTTGTTAGCTTGTTTAGCTTGTATTAGCCTGTTGTTAGTTTGTTATTGTGCTTTAGCTTGTTTTAGCATGTTGTGAGCTTGTTGTTAGCATGTTCTTAGCGTGTGTTAGCCCACAGTTAGCTTGTTATCGTGTTTTTGGCTGTTTTTTAGCTTATTTAATTTACAAAAGTACAGCACAGTTGTCATGAACGGGGAAATTAACTACAGAGACCAAAACTGTTTTTTGTACCAGGCTGTAAACATGTTTATTTCTGCTTTAACATGGGGACTTATGGAGACTGACTCACTTCTGGAGCCAGCCTCGAGTGGACGTTAGAGGAACTGCAGTTTTTTTGTTTTTTGTTTTGTTTTTTTGGCCATGGAGTGAAAGTTAGTTACAAAAAGATTCCAACTTAAATAAATCTAATATGTTTATTTATATTGAGTCTTATTTTGAAATCCACACCCGGAAGTCCCCCGTGTTTTCCAGTGTGTGTGTTCACAGTACCAACCAGGCAGCGGCTGAAGGCTGAAGGCTCTGCCGGAACTCTGCAGCCTCACTCGGCTCTGATCTTTTTCACCATCGGGGGGTTCGGTCCAACATGGCGGCTTACGGATGGAAATACTGATGACAGTCCGAAAGATCGCCTCGATTTGTACGATGGTAAGGAGCTCCGGGGGAGCGGAGGGGGCCGGCGGGGCGCTGCGCCTCTGTGTCCGGCGTCTGGAGCTAACGAGGGACGGGGCGGTGTGGAGGTGGTGGGGACGCTAAGCTAAGCTAGCCCTGCTAGCCTGTTTGCTAACCTCACAGCGTGATAACACACGCACAGAAAGTTGCACAGGTTAGCCTGTGAACGGTAGCTCCACGGTTACATGGGTGTTGTAGTTTTATTCAGAATAAAGCCCCTTTTTTGTAGTTTATCAGCCAGCTCGTAGTTTGTTTATGCGAGGAGGGCAGCTAGCCTTTAGCCCGGCTATCCCGGCTGTGTTGGACTCAAAGTTGTTTGTTTGTAGCCGTCCAGATGTCACCGAGCCTCCTTTGTTACTGTGTATCAACACAGCTGGTGGAGATAGCTCAACATCTGGATGTAAACACCTCAGCCCAGCTGACACTGATGGGACAAATCCAGCATTTCCTGTCATGGGATCCACCCTGAACGTCTCTGGCTCGAGTTCAGCTTCTCCAAATGTAGCAACACACTCATCTACACCCTGAAGATACCCCAGTTCATGGTCACCAGTCGACACGGTCACTCTTTAAACCAGAACACCGGTGAAAGCCTTTGGTTCGGCAGGTAGGAAGCTGTCTTTGACCTTCTTGTCGACCCTTGTGTAGAAGTTCTGAGAGGTCGGAGGTCACGTCAGCCCCGTTGAGATGCCTTGCTCAAAGACTCAGCCCACAGATGCTTGTTGATGTAGCAACACGCTAACTTTTTTGTACCCCAGTTTTCTGTTTTCTTCTTCCATAGGAGCCGGTGTTTTGGTTTAATAAGCAACCGTGTTAGGCGGTGACAGGAGGACCTGTAGCTGTCCTCGTGAAGGCCTTCTTTGGGTAGTTTTAGTTCAACGTGAAGATTCCAACGTAACTAAGACAACCATAGTTTGGCTTACGGGCACTAGTTGACACGGTCACTCGTTAAACCAACACACCTTAAATGGCTTTATTATTGACCCCTGTACAGAAGTGTTGGGACAACCCGAAGGTGCCTTGCTCAAAGACACATCAGCCGGTGGATGTTGTTGATGTTTAGCTCTGAAGACATCCAACCTGCTCAGCCCAGCTGACACTGCTGCATCTAAATCTGTAACTGATGGGACAAATCCAGCATTTCCTGTCATGGGATCCACCCTGAATGTTTCCTCTGGACTCGTGTTCAGGCTCAGGCTTCTCAAAATGTAGCAACACACCCATCTACACCCTGAAGATACCCCAGATTTCTCTCTTTCCTCTTAGCTTTAGCTCCTATTTACCGGTGTTTTGGTTTAACGAGTGACCGTGTCAACTGGTGCCCGTTAGCCAAACTGTGGTTGTGGTAGTTATGTTGAAATCAGAGTTTTTTGACAGTTAACAAGGAAATAAAACTACACAAAGAAGGCATTCACGAGGACAGCTCAGGTCAGACGGTGTGTTGGTGTGAGGCTGGTCAGGAAATAACTTTATTCCTCTGTTTAACGACGCTCGCCGACTCTCATTCGCTGTCCAAGTTGCTCAACCACTGCTCACTTTCTCTGTTACAAGTTACAGAGTCACAGCCGGATCGCGTCGGCTCCGTGATTGTTTGTTTTGTGGCGTGGGTGAAGCGGAGGCGGGCGGAGGGAGCTTAAAGTTAGAAGATTAACTCGTGACTTTAACTTCTTATCCCGTCTCTACATGCTGCACCTTTCAGAGCTGACAGACGGTCAGACAGGTGCTGCAAAGAAGTCTGCTGCTGTGGTTCATTTCTATGAGTGTGTGTGTGTGTGTGTGTGTGTGTGTGTGTGTGTGTGTGTGTTAAGCTCTGACCTAACCACCGTAGCACACACCAGATCGTGTGCGTGATGTAGCAGCCTTTTAGCTGACGTCTGTTTTCCAGCTCTTCATATCACAGCGGTTAGGTTCGACACAAACAGGCATGTTTATTTCTGCTGTGAAGTTGGACATTTGAACATGGGGACTTATGGAGAAAGACTCACTTCTGGAGCCAGCCTCAAGTGGACGTTGGAGGAACTGCAGTTTTTAGCTTCAGTTGACAGACATGGAGGTTGCTTCTTGTTTTTTTTTTTAGGCAGATTTTTCACTTTTAACTTAAGCTGAAATTTTTTTGATGTTTTTTTAGTTTATTTTCTTGGATAAAGAAAGTTTCCTGAAAGTTTCTTTGACTTTTCACAGCAGTAAGTGAATAAATAGAAACAGACGAGTAAAAGTCCCCCTCCATGTTTTCGTCAGCTCGCTGTTGATGTTTCTAAACTTGGTTTCCAGCCGAGTCACGGGAGGAAAATTGGGGATTTTTTTTTGAGCAACAAAATCAGGAAGTGGCTTTTAATAACACGGCGTCCGCATGTCAGAACAGAGTGTTATATCTGGTCGTTACGGTAACACGTCAGCCAATCATGACCTGATATCTGATGGTTTCGGCCGTTTAAAGCAGAGATAATGTGACGCGACAGGCATTTTTTTTTCTGTGTTTACACAGAGAAAATTCAGTCATTATACACGTGTCGTCTTGTAATATGAAGTTGCCTTTTTAATTATTGGAGAAAGCTGGAATGTAGAAATGCAGGAAACACAGCTGGAGGACAAAGGAGGGATCGTTTCACTGCTGTTTGGGAAATGATGAGTATGTAAAGGAAATGACACGTGTGGAGTAACGTTAAAAATCTAGAATAAATGTTTCTCCTTCTTCTTCCTTGTTTCCAGGGCGCCAATGCCTCTGCCTTGGAAAAGGAGATTGGACCGGAACAGTTTCCCGTTAACGAACACTACTTCGGATTGGTCAACGTGAGTGTCAGTCGAGTGCAGACGGTGACGCTTTACCGGCAGAAACATCCCGTCCTCACGCTCTGTCTCTTCTTTCACAGTTCGGCAACACTTGCTACTGTAACTCAGTGCTGCAGGCTCTGTACTTCTGTCGACCGTTCAGGGAGAAGGTGTTGGCGTACAAGGTGAGTGACGTGAGAAACACCGTCTGTCCGTCAAGACCTCAACCGCAGTGTTTGTGAATGGACAACTGATGAATGAAGAAGTAGCTGCACTTGAAAATATATTTGAAGCGGCACATGATTGATTTGATTGGAAGTGTTTGACTTTAACCCCTTCTCCTCAGACTCAGCTGTTAGCTCTCACTGATTACTGACTCCAGTTCGTCTCGTGTGTCATATCGCTGCCATAGATTAGATAAAATGTGGCCTCACCTGGATGTCAGAGCTCTGCACACCAGCCATCATGAACCGCCGACTCCTTTTGGTTTCTTTCAGGTGCAGCCGCGTCGTAAAGAGTCGCTCCTCACCTGTCTGGCCGACCTGTTCAACAGCATCGCGACGCAGAAGAAGAAAGTCGGAGTCATCCCGCCCAAGAAGTTTATCTCACGACTGAGAAAGGAAAATGGTGAGTTTGTAAAGAGGACGAGACAAATCTTAGTAGTCTTAGTCACTTAGTGATGTCTAAGGTTGCAAAGGGGTGGAAAGTTTCGGGTAAATTTCAAGTAACTTTCCATGGGAAGTTTAGGGAAATGTATGGGAATTAACTGTAAATTGGGGGCAACTGTATCATTCATTTTTACTGAAAGACTCCGGTTCTTTCAGTAAAAATGATGCTAAACATATTTTCCTGTTAAAGGGCCAACCTTCACTTTGTAAATTCCCTGTTTATTCCCACAAATTCCCATTAATTCCCATGGAAAGTTTCCAACTTTTTAGTGGTGAGGTCACAGATTGCAATCAATCCAACCTCTCATTCTAAGTGTGTAGGAGAAGCTACGGTGGCCTTCATGTGCCAAAAAAGGTTGTCATCACTATTAAGTATTCATTATATCACTGAGTCATGCCGGCGTGTGCAGCTGTTGCCTCGGACACAAACAGAACCACTCAACGGTGTGTGTGTGTGTGTGTGTGTGTGTGTGTGTGTCTCTCTCTCAGGAAAACATCCATCTGACAGCAGGCGTCCAAATCTGAAATGTTCTTTTCATCAGTTGTTTGTTAAGACTTCCTTTCACAGCGGCGGTGAAGGAGAATGAAAAAAAGGCGAGGCAGGGGAGGGTTATCTCAGCTGACGAGCTGATGAAATAAAATCCTGCAGCAGGAAACAGAAGAAGCGCTGATTTTAATTGGCTCCGTTTCTCCTCGCCAACACGTGCTGATGTTTGTTTCCTGTTCTCTCCTTCTGATTTTCTGTCTTCGTACTTCCTCAGAGCTGTTCGACAACTACATGCAGCAGGACGCCCACGAATTCCTCAACTACCTCCTCAACACCATCGCGGACCTGCTCCAGGAGGAGAAGAGCCAGGAGCGACAGCAGAACGGAAAACTGGTGCAGAATGGTGGCGGCGGCGGAGGAGGAGGTGGAGGTGGTGGAGGAGGAGGTGGTACAGGAGGAGGAGGAGGAGGAAGTGAGGGGGGAGGAGGAGGAGAAGGAGAAGGAGGAAAGGAAACACAACAGACTTGGGTCCATGAGATCTTCCAGGGAACACTGACCAATGAGACTCGCTGCCTCAACTGTGAAGCTGTAAGTGGATAATAATAATAATAACAATAATTATAATAATGATAATGCTTATAATGCACTTCTGGAGCCAGCCTCAAATGGACATTAGAGGAACCTGAAAGTCTTGAGGGCGACGTTTCCTTTTGATTTTTGTATAATATAAAATATGATATCATCTGCAAAGAGTGAGAGTTTCACTGATCAAATAACAGGAAGTTCAGAATTTTTCCAATTTCCGATTTTTTTTTTCTTCAACTGGTCTCACAGCTAACGAGTTAAATATATCACAATCCTTCTGAAGCTCCTTTATGTCTGATTTAGCACATTTAAGCTTCGTTTCTGAGGTTTTAGGAAATGCGAAAGTTGAAGCACGAACGTATTTGTCGGGCGAGAAGAGGAACTGCAGTTTTTGGCCACAGAGGTTACCGCTTGCAGCATTTGGACCTTTTTACTCGATATATGAGAATCCATGTGACCTCGAGTGCTTGCTTTGCAGGTGAGCAGTAAAGATGAAGACTTCCTGGACCTGTCGGTGGACGTGGAGCAGAACACCTCCATCACGCACTGTCTCAGGTGACACGTCTGTGATGTATTTTCTCATGTGATGTGGATTGTTGATTTTTGTTTAGTAAGTGTGTTTTTTGTGTGTCTTTGTTCTTAACAGGGGCTTCAGCAACACAGAGACGTTATGTAGTGAATACAAATATTACTGTGAGCAGTGTCGCAGCAAACAGGAAGCCCAGAAAAGGTGGGTGACATCATCAGCTAGGTGCTCTTTAATTCCTGCCGTTCGTTCTTTCTTTCTTGGTCTGTTCACTTTTTGTTTTCAGCTTTTGAGGTTGTTCGGATTGAGTATCTTTAAAGTTTCAGCTGTTGGTTGGAAGACACAGCTGAATATTTCCAGTTCCATCCATCCATTTCCTGCCACTTATCCCGGGTCTGGCACTCGCCAGATAGGCTATATAGACCCTCCACTGAGGCCACCAGGGTCTTCTACCACTTCCAAAGTAAGACGCCCACAGGGTAATCCTAATCCTAATCAGATGCCCAAACTACCTCAGCTGGAAGGAACAGCAGCCAGTTTCCTCTGGACTTTCTCCGTCCTCTTACTTACTCATTGGGAGACTACCCACAGCTAAAGACCAGCAGTTGAGCTCATGTCTATTATTAACCGTTGCACAACAGTCTAACAGCCGCTCGGTGTTCCTCTTTGAGTCTTGAGCTTTTTTGAATTTTCTCACTGCAGCAGAGCGTCTGCTAGTGAGTGGACACATATTGTAAGCACCTGCTAAGTGCACCAAGTAACATCCATTAGCATGAAAGGGCTGAGCAGAATGCTGCGAGAGTACCGGCCAAAGATTCGTCCAAATTAGGAGGAGCGTGCTCCCGGTTGGAGGGGTTTGGAACAGTAATGGTGTCAGCATGGAAAGCTTTTATCCCTCTCAGTTTGTCTCTAACTTTGTCTCTTCATCAGGATGAGGGTGAAGAAGCTACCGATGATCCTCGCCCTCCACCTGAAGCGCTTTAAATACATGGACCAGCTGCACCGCTACACCAAACTGTCCTATCGCGTCGTCTTCCCCCTGGAGCTCCGCCTCTTTAACACGTCCGGGGACGCCACCAACCCCGACCGCATGTACGACCTGGTGGCCGTCGTTGTACACTGTGGCAGGTACCATCTTCTTTTTGACTGGAAATAATAATGACAGAGAACACAACAAAAACTCAGCGTCATAGGAGGTTACCGGGTGTCCCCTGAACGCAGCGTGCTGATGTTTCTGTTGATGTTGAGTTCAGGTTATTCAGGGATCAGGAACGTCATCTGAGGCAGATAAGTGAACATATGAAAGTTATTAGTAAGTGGATCGTCTTTGACTTCGAGAGGAGTTTGATGTAATCGCGATTTTCTCAGGCGGTTAAAAATGATACGTAAACACAGCAACGTTTTCAGACTTCCACTTTGGAGATCACCCAAAACCTCCTCGAATAAAAGATTAAACTCCTTCTAACGATGTTCAAACAGTTATTTCACGTTGGCGTCACCTCAACAGCAACATCCCAGTTCAACTCTGGGAATAAGGAACGAAGCATTAACCGCCGTGAGTGTAACCTTATCTTCACGAACGTGTCTCACTTTTGTTTTCCAGTGGTCCAAACCGCGGACACTACATCACCATCGTCAAGAGCCACGGCTTCTGGCTGCTGTTCGACGACGACATCGTAGAGGTGAGAAAAATCTTTTTGTTGTGTTTCCTCATAAAATCCTCGTTATTTAGCTTCAACCTTCGTTAAATAACGAGGAGTTAAAATAAGGCCGAGCGATCAGGATGTGATAAGAGGAACGAAAAGGCGGACGAAGATATTCACGAAGAAGAAATGTAATACGGAAACATCAGAGGCAGGATTATCCTGTTCCCTCTTAACACTTCTCATCTTCAACATGTACCCATTATTCATCCCCGTTATGCAATTTCAAGCTGAACATCAGTTCGATCAGGAAGACCGGGACGGCACATTGTGTTCTGGAAAATTCAAAATATGACGGACTGCTTCCACGTCCGCCTCCAGCCCTCATCCGTCTTCTTTCGCTGATGTGGAACTTTAGCTTGTGAAAAAAACTTTACATTGTTAAATCTCTCAGATCTTCCCGTGAAGACCGCCTTGAGCCTCTGCTATCAAACCGTCTGCTCTCCTCAGGAGAAAACATCCCCATCCACGCTGCTCCAACCCTGCAACATATTTAAAGTATAAGAAATCTGAAGATTAGCTCTGCTGGTGCACGGCGTCAGCCAGAACCATGATGTAGCTCTTTAGTCGTTGGCAGTCGACCACATAAGACGACGGCCAAAAGCCTCGGCATGCTGCTGTGTTTCAGCCGGAGCCAAGTAACCTTTCAGTTTGTTATTTTTCTTCCTTCACGCCAAAAAAAAGAACGGCATGCTACAGCAATCAAGCTATCAGCGGTTAACTGACCGTGCAGCGCTGATGGTTAAAGTGTTCCAGGGTTTGTGAAGTATAATCTGCATTAGAGACAAATGCACAAAGTTTTTATGGTTGTATAATAGTTGTTTTTTTCCTCTCTGGACACTTTATGTATTAAAAGTCTGTAGACCGATATGTAGAACTAATGAAGCCTGCAGAAAGATCTCATTTGTTACTAATTACAAGAAGTCTTTGGTTAGTTTGGGCTCAGATGAAACGTTCCTTCAAACGTGACCCTTTTTGAACGTCGCCTGTCTCCGTATTATTTGTACCAAATTAGATACAGGACTCGTCCTAGAAAGTGGAGGTCATGTGTAGAAGGACACCCTAGATTTGTGCACTTGTTTTGCTACTTGACAGTTTACAGTTACCATCCAGACACGACTGGAAATGATTCAGCAACTTACCTGTAAAATTAAAAACTTACCTTCAGTTGCATTAATGAGAACTGTAAATAAACCAAAGTGAATTTCTTCACTTACATTCTCTAATTAGAAACTAGTGACGTACAGCGATCAGTCTTATCTTTCGAACATTGATTTTATTTACATATCAGGAAACAGCTCGACTAGATTTTACATTTTAGGACGTCAGAAAATGATTTTCCAAATGGTCATTTGTAGCATTTCTCTATGACGCTTTATTTTCTGCATATTAAACTGATCAAATATTCGGGGCAACAATTCGTTTCTGATCTAAAACGGCTCCAGTTGAGTCACGATTCTGATCTGGCCCAATTAAAACATCCAGTGTTCTTTTGTTCTGGGGAACTTTTGCCCAATTAAAACAGTTTATTTTAGTTGAAATCTGCCCGGCACTGGGAGAAGTCACCCTGCTGTTTGAATACAGACTGATGTTTAAAACTGATCCCATCACCAGTTTATATTTCCACTATGATGGGAAGGAGGCCCGCTTGAACATCTGGTCCAGTGGAGAGAAAAACGGCTGAGCTTGCAGAGCAGAAACACAAACTTATCATTTTTTATGGTTGGTGGAGATTTACTCTCCCCGCCTGAGTCTCGGCTTCGTAGTCTGACTTTTGTTCTTTCACCACCAACCCAAAAGTATATTTCATCAACACTTGGTTTCCATTCGCTCCCTCTTTGGGCAAAACCGCTTGGCCAAATAAGAAACAGTTGCTCGACTCGAGATATTCGGCGCTAACTCGTCGACATGCTCGATTTTAAATGGAGATTTGGTAGTGAATGAAAATAAAAAGCTCCCTGTGAAACAGTTACGCAACAAAGTTCAACAGCACAGCCGTGAACTGAAGAAAGTTTTTATGTTGTCCTGACTCAGACCTCCTCGAAGACCTGTCATGTCTTCAGGCCGTCTTCATATAAAAGGTTGTTAGAAGAAATATGACTGAAGAGGCATATTATCCTTCACCTTCACTGAAAAGATGTCTGTCACATCATGTATGTCAACTTGGACGTGGACAAAATCATTTTTTCTGTGTAATCAACCAATTTTTCTTTTATTCCTTGTAGAAAATCGACGCGCAGGCGATCGAGGAGTTCTACGGTCTGACGTCGGACATTTCCAAGAACTCTGAGTCGGGATACATCCTGTTCTACCAGTCCAGAGACTGAACCAGCCAGCGGTAAATCCCCAACAGACTGTCCACTCAACAGAGGGGGGAGGCGCTTATGGCTGCCACCGGCTCCGCCCAGTACGCTCACATAAGTATCCAGGCTTTATTTCCTGTTATAGGCGGAGCTTTGCACTGGAGCGCCACTCGGATCGGGTCGAGACGTGTTCAGGTCGCATGCCAGCCTCCTGGATTACGACCGTTCAAATCCTCTGAAGCCCGCACTGCAAAAAAAAAAAAACAACAAAAAAAAGCACCTTAACGAAACAAGATGGCCGATTCTGTAACACTCGCTTTGCACTGGGGCATCAGCTGGGAAGACTTGAGTAACGCCAATCCAAGAGGCTGACATCGCCGCGCGCACGTCGGTCCATTTCGGAGGTGAAAGTTTCGGGATTGTTGAGACGATGCAGAGTAACCAATCAACTGCTTCAGATGAGACACTTTAGCAACTTTCTGATTGCAATCCTCCTCGTCACGGTAACCATCAGTCTTCTTTAGCGTTTTTATTTTTTTATTTTTTGTGTGCATATTATACCGTGCTAAATTAGCTAAAGTACCGCGCGCTCATCCCGGGAAGAGTCGTCAAGAAATCATTCTGGAGACAGAGAAACGTCCCGCGCGTCGCAAACGAAACCGTCGACACATTTAGGGACGGACTTGGAGCGCAACGTGGTTGCTAGTTTGCGGTGTTTGTATTATGAAGTGGTGCTAACGTCATATAGTGTTAAAGGCAGAGCGTGAGACGAAAACCAGAACCTGAACGACGGGCTCAGTATTTACATCAAGATTTGTTTTTATCTCAAATATTTAAAAAAAAAAACAAAAATCGAGGTTTGATTTTCACCAAAAGCATAATTTGAGGTTCCTTGATTGAAGCTTGCGCTGTTTTGTTAATTTACATCGACTCATTTGTCTGCAACTATTGGTCAAATCCAAAAACGATGAGCCTTACGGGAGCTAGCTAACTAACTAAGCGCTGAGTGAAAGGTTTGAAGTTACCGGTGTGTCGTGCCATTACGGGTCATTTTCGGTGCCACGGAGGAAAAAAACTCAACAAGGGAAGACACTGAACGAAGAGCGGTTGGGCGTTTTTCTTTGTCCAACAGCACAAGCTAACTTTTGTTTTGTTACGTCGTCTTTTTCACGGTTTTAACGGCAAGCAGAGGTTTGAGACTTTTTATTTTCTAATACGACAGAATATGCACATTTGTATCATTTCCAAAGGGACGAGTAGCTTTTCTTTACTATGACGTCCATTCCCAAACCGCCACCGTCCTTATTAAACCTCGCTGCAGCTGGTTATTATGAAGTCCACTTCATAATATCAATCCAAGCCACCAATCACACGCTGGTAAGAAATTTTTGGACTTCAGTGTTTCTCCTGCAGCTGCAGCTCTGGCAGGCAGTCATCACTTTTACATAACATGTTTTTCACTCCTTGAATTTGAACCCTCAGTTATGCCGAGCGACGTTAACGTCTCGCTGTCGACGTGGTATATTTAATAATGTGAGGCAGTTTATAAATCCACTTAAAGAAATCAATAATAAAGAATGAAAATAATCATTAGTGGCAGCCGTATCATAACAAGACAAATATGACAACAAATCCTCCTGTATCAGTAATTCAAAGGGCCAGTGTGTAGTATTTATTGGTATAAATAATAATAATCATAACTGTTTTTATTTGTGTATATTAACTTGAAAATAGGATTTATGATGTTTTTATTACCTTAGAATGGGACTTGTGTCTGCTGCCGGGTCCGACCATGCTCGGAACAGGAGGGTGAGGCGAGCAGTATTCAGTTGGTTGCAATCTTTACCACTAGATGCCACTAAATCCACACACTGGACCTTTAATGATAACAGCTGAGATGTGACTCCGATACGGCTGCAACTAACAATATATATATATTTTTTTCAACTTATTTAGTCGAAAAATGTCCAAAAATAATTTAAAAAATCTTAATTCGTCAGTTTACAGATTGCTGACATCTCATCCTCACATTTAAGAAGCTGGATCCAGTAAATATTTATGTAGGAAAAGTAATTATTATAATTATCCTACATAATTGGCTTTAATCTGATTATCACGCTTTCGCTGATGCCATTTTTGAAAACACTCGTTCTCACTGACTTCAACGACCTCCGTTTCATTTAACGCACAAACAAACCAGACGTTTGTTTTACACTGCCAAGCTCCACCCGGCTAAGCTGCCCCACATTAACAAGCAAGCTCACCCCCCACCTCCCGTCGCTCTTTGTAACAGTACTGCAGCAGATGGAAGGTGAATGGAAACATGCTCTCTGCAGCCTTTAAAGGTGTTTATATTCTATGGTAGCGGAGTGGCCCGGGCAGAGGGGCGAGTATTAACCGAATGTTGATGTACAGTAACAGAAAAACACGGCTGCTGCTGCTTGACCTGGAAAACAAGTCGTCTCAATGATCTGAAGTTGCTCTCTCCTGCTAAGACAAGAAAAGCACTTTTTAACGACGTGTATTTGTAACAAAGATGCTTTTATTCTGAAGTTATGACATGCAAGGGGACGTCACAGGGTTTGCTCAGTGTTTTCACGTTACATTACCATTGGCCGCCGTGACACCTTGCAATCATGTTGCAAAAGTTGAGTTAGAGGCTGCGTAATGTTTGAAAGACCGCCAGCAAACTCAGCCAAGCAGTTAAAACCTCTTTATTACAACCACAGAAATGTGTCCTCGAACGCCTCGCTCGGCTTTTCAACTTTTCAAAAACGCTGCAAATAACCGAAGGAAAGGGAGAGCGACTTCAGACGGCGCGGTCCCCCAACACTTCCCTTCATTCACTGGGTTGAGACTTGAAGTCAACACTATTTCCTTTTCTTGTCTGTGCTGCTCTTAAACTCAACTAACCTACACGAGCGGAAGAATTGTTGAATTTGTTTCGGTCGATCCACTTTTGTTTCACATCGTTTTCTTTTGACAGTCAGAAAAAGTTTGTTTTATGGTTGCAAAATGACTTGAAATGCAGATTATATCCAGACAACGGAAACTGTGGACTCCTTTTTTGTTTCTATTTACTCATTATATAAATTAACAAGCACAAAAACGCATTACGTGGTGAGTCCACAGATTCAGTTTGGAGCTGGTTATGATTCTGTCTTTAATAAAAATGCAGTTTCACAGTTTTGTTTTCTAAAATTGTAAATGTCTCATATCATCAACAAGACACAAAGTGTTGGAAACATGTTTAAACAAGGCTCTTCTTTTTTATTTAAATACTATTAATATTATGAATGTTTGTCATCTTCTTTTCTTAGATGTTTCACTTGTTTTTGATATATTTCACTAATTTTACTCGTCTACCATTCTTGTGTAGGCAGTTTTGGATAATTGAAGATTATTTTGGGAGTATGTGACGAGAGATGCTGATGTGTACATAAATACAGATTGTTATTATTGGAATATAAATATTTGCTTGCTTGAAATAATCAGCAAACCTAGATCAAATAAAATGTTAGCGGACGTTATATCTCTAAATACTTTTACTCTGGTAATGGATCATTACGCCTGGTGCTTAAAAAGTAACAAGCCCAAAACTTATCTGGTGTCCCAGGCAGCCTAAACCAAACAGCCCAAAGCAAATGAGCTCATATTATGTAATCTGACTTTAATAAACAGAAAACTGTCTGATTTCATGAAGATACTTTGAAGAAGTTCTCCGGACAAGAAACTGCTGTGCAGAAAGTGACTGACCAAAAACTGTTGTATCACTGTGTTAAAGGAAAAATCCACTTTAAAATACACAAACATAAAAAAGAAAATTGTTGGTGACTTTTGTTCCGTTTTATGGCCGGCTTCACAAAAACGTTTCAGATTAATATGGTGTAATCCAGTATCAAGTTTCAAATGCGTCTTCAGTAAAGTTAAGATCGCTCACTGGAGCCAAACCATAGACTGTAGAAATCATGGATATAGTATCCATGACATGACATAACATGGGGACTTATGGAGACTAATGAAAAGCCCAGAGGGGGTGTTTCCTGTTGATTTTTGTATAATATAAAACATGACATCATCTGCATAGAGAGTGAGTTTTATAACGTTCACCAATCAAATAAAACTGAAGGTTCAGGATTTATCCAATTAGATTTTTTTTCCTTCAGCCAATGTCACAGCTGATGAGTTAAATATATCAGGATCCTCCTGATGCTCCTGCATGTCTGACTGAACACATTTAAAACTCGTCTTTCGGGAATCGAGTCGAAGCACCAACTCATTTGTCGGGTGGATTTTTCCTTTAACATCGTTTGTCGTCCTGTCCTCTGAAAGGTCCACATCATTCCCTCTGTTCACACTCACCAAGAATGTAAATGTTTTGAACCCAGTGTGTGACGGTCGAACAGTGACTGAATGTGTCATTAACACTCACATTAACAGTGACAGCAGCCTCATGGACACAAACAAACCACAGGACTCACAATGCAACTAAAGCACACCTTCAGAAAATATTCAGACTCCTTGATTTGTCATTATTTTGAAGTTTTTGTTGTTTTTGCATAGATTTACATAAAATACTTCATTATGAGGGCAGAGGGTGCAAAAACAAAAAAATCAAGGTGGTCGAGTCTTTTCTGTAAGGTCTGCTCTTGTTTGGTACCAGTCTCAGACAGACGGGAGAGTCTCAGTTCTTAAACAGATCAGAAGGACAAAGAGCTGAGTGGTTGTTGTGGAGGCTGCTGTCTGAAGTTCATTCTGAATACACGTAGATGAAGTGAAGTTTGGGAAATGACGGCTGCTGCTGATGGTGTCCAAACTGTTTGAAATAAAACAAACTGGTTTGAAGAAGGAATAATCTACACTGCCTCCTGTGTTTTATCAACTGTGCTACCACAAAATAATTAAATCATGTTGCTGCTGCACTGACTGTGATCAGGTGAATGGTGCCTGTCTGACTTTGTGTTTCCCTCCACCTCCATCAGTAAAGCAAGCCCCTTAATCACAGTGCATCGTGGGAAAGAAATGAAAAAGGTGACAGTGAGAGAAAACAAAGTTTTACCTGTGATTGTTTGATGTTCATTGACCATTTCTGCCAAAAGTAGAACATTATGAATGCATTATACATGCAGCAATATGGATCATTTTACCATTCATTATTCTTGTTGGTGATTAAACTCTCAACAAGGTGTGCCGTCTACTCCAGGTGATGCACCTCAATCAGTCCAGCTTGGAGCCTGATCACAGTTTGACAAAAGTTCTTGAGGGAATGAAATGGCTGAAAAATAAGAAAAGATGTTGCGCCATCGTCCCCATTAGTCACTCTGACTCGGCAAGTTTCTCTTCAGCAGACACAGATTGGTACTTACCGACGCTGAACGGTTCTGATGTGGTTTACAATCCTTTGTGCTGAAAGTCAAACTTAAAGAAACTCAATGAAAGAGATGCTCAAACTGATTTTCATCATGTTGTTCCCCCTCAGAACATTTCTAAGTCGTCACCGTGCACTGACTCACATTCAGTAATAAGCAATGACACAGAGGCAGTTTGACATTTAATTCTCTGCAGGTAGGTTGGTGGTACATTCTCTGGTTTAACACACCTTAACAATATAGAAAAAAAACGTGTCACTGACAAAAAGACAAAGTATATCTTGTTCTCACTACAAGAAGAAGCCAAAGGAGAAGACGATACGTTCACCTGCTGAGGTGAAGGACAGACTGTGGAACTGTGGAACGATGGAAACATGGACTATTACTGCAAAGTGGCCAGAAACAGACGTGTGAATGGTTATTAGTCGTTTGGCACTATTCCCAAACCTAACACATTTATCCATAACATCATACGAGTCTGTAGATGGACTGAAAAGCAACAGTTATGTGGTGGATGTCGCCCTCCTGTGGTTACAGGACGGCAATGCAGTCCTACATGACAACGCTGTGACCGAAAGATGAAAGCGCAGCTCGGTTACTTTAAAACAGAAATTCAAAGACTCTGACATGCAACTTTCTTCAGCTTCAATTTGGAGAACACAGACGATCCTCGACCACCAAGTATAAACTCTAACAGACTAACATCAGGCATCGAGAGAGTTCCTCGTACTCTCGTCTCAGACTTGAGGCACCTGAACGCACCGTTTTGATCTTGACTAATTCTGGTCCAGCCTGACCGTCTGATGGTCCTCAAGACGTCCTTTCAGAGGATCCGGCCCCCTGAACATGGACTGCTATGGTAACAGATGTTTTCCCTGTGAGTATTTGTTTGGTGATTGGCAGCTCAAAAGACTGGAGACACCAAACCAACGTCCAAACACAAGACGAAAAACCCAACCCAACGACTTCTCTTGAACTGCAAATCACAAAGTCAATACCGTCTTCGCTGCTACGATGCCTTCAGGTGTTTTGAATTCGTAGTCGTGTATTCAGACCAAATCAGGCTCTGCAGCGAATTTCCAAATGTAGAAGCTGCTTGTTGAAATAAGCAGGTCGAGTTTCAGAGACATTTCAGGCTGGTCTGATCAGTCTGAGCGTCTGATTTGTGGCCGCAGCGTGATGTCGAGTTGCGTACCCCGAATAAAACGAAGCTGCAGCACCGGATCTGGTCAGAGAATTCAGCTTATTGCAGGTTAGAGGAACAACACAACAGAAACCAACGGGCGGCTGCCATCAGCACAGACAAAGAAGAGTTAGTGAAGTCCATGCAGCTACAGTTACGTATGTCGTTCTAGGCAGTAAACAAGGGTCATGTCATTATTTACATCATAATTATTACTGCATCCACTTCCAGATAATCTCAGACGGATTTGTTGAGTCCAACAAGATGTGCTTAAAAAAAAAAAAGTGTTTATACATCCGACATTTCCTTCTTCACTTGTTGGTTTTCTTCATACACATGCTGCGTTCCAGAGGTGCCAGAAAAGTGGGAAATTCCAACTTGCAACAGGATTCTCCTTCAAAGTTGGAAGTTCGAGTAGGAAACTTGGGATTTTTTTTAAAACAGCTGTAACATCGTCTTTGACCATATTTTTCTGGAGGTGTCCGACCTCTGACGGCAAACACGAGCTTTCCTCATCGCGTTCCTCCCTTTATCATACCATCGTCTCAGAGCTCGACCCTTTCCCGGTGAAGAAGTCCCAGAAATTAGCAGCCGGTGACGGTTTGCTCTCCTCCTGCGGCGTCTGCCTCACCCAGATGCTGCTCTCCGTGGAGCCGCTCAGACTGGAGCAGCTGCCGCTTCTGCTTCCAACACCGCCGCTGCCACCGCCGCCGCCGCCCAGGGTGAAGCTCAGCGCTGAGCCCAGCGGGCCTCTGCGCTCCTGGGTGTCGGAGGTGGAAGACGAGGAGGACTGGGCCAGGCTGAGCAGGTTGTGGTGGGAGTGGAACTGACGCATGTGGCGGATTGATTTACCTGTGGAGACCTCACCTGGAAGGAAACAGGCAAAGGTTCAAACGTGGACTTTTAAAGTGCTGGAAAGGGGATCAAAGATTGTTTTGACCTTCTGAAATATCATTTTTATAAAGTATGAATCTATAAATCTTGATAAATTAGACCACAATTGGTTAAAAAAAATGTAGGTTTAACTTGAAGTTAGAACCTCCCATCTGTCACCAGTAGGTGGTGCTGTGATTACATTTATCATCTGAACACACTCCTGTCTCACACACACACACACACACACCTTCACACCGACCAATAGGAAATGATTTACAGCCTCACTGTTAGTTCTTTGGTTTCATAATTTATATGTTCATATTTGTTTACATGCAATCAAGAAATTCCTTTTCAAGAGCTCAAAACAATCCAAACTGTCTCCATTTCCTCGATAATTGTTTCCATATTTAATCATTTTTTTATGGAAACGAGAGCAAAGCTTTATTCTTATTTCCCAATATTACACAGTGGCAGTATCAGTCTGTGAGGACTCTGTTTGGAGGGTGGCTGAAGTCCAACGTGGATGTTACATTGAGTAATCAATAGAGTAAATCTATAAAAGTTGTTTCAAAGTTGTCTCTGTGCTGCCAGAACTCAAATTTTGATGAAAAACATTTGAAAAGATGCTGAATCCTGGTGGGAAAAAAATGAAATGACGTGTCCCTGAAGAGCCATAAATTTCAAGTATGTGACCTCAGTGCCCTCAGTGGGAGCAACAATTCAGTTGCAGCCGGTGTTTTCTCCAGAATTAGAACATTTCACAGCTTAAACGTCACCCAAATTATGTAACTCCTCGTCCCTCATCCCCAGTTTCTCTATGATCTGTTTGAACTGATTTCTCAAGGGTCTCAAAATTAAAGAAATGGTTGTTAAAATGTTTCAAAATGAGCACCTGTAAGTAAGATTTTAGAATTACTTAACGGCGGTCTAAGAGTTGTTTTGTATTTAAATTTAATGTATCGAAATCAGCCCTTAGTACCGTATCTTGTCTCCTGCCGCTTCCTGTTCTGGTTCAGTTTGAGCACGTTGAGGAAGACCTCGCTTGTCAGGCTGCCCTCGCCGCCGCTACCGTCGGGAGGGAAAAGCGGCGACGGAGGCTCCAGCGGTGACAAACTCCCACTGGAGGCTCCCACCGAGTCCAGAGATGCCCCGGTATCCCGGCGACCCCCCGACTCGCTGCTGCTCTCCACCGTCAGATGACTGCCGCTGTGAAGAAAACACGAGCGTGACCCTAGCGTCAAACGTAGCCTCTCTGTTAAAAACAAGACGTGGCTGTCGTGGTTACCTGAGTTTCCTACGCAGCAGATAGTCGATGATGTCCGGGTCCGTCTGGATCAAACTCATCAGGACCTCCTGCTGCAGCTCTGCAGAAACCTGGAGGATCATGTAGGAAAGACCAAAGGTACATTAGAGGACTCGCCCATGGGCGACTGGAAAGAGGCCTCGCTGGATACCAATAATTGGGTGGCCCGACCCTTCTGCGACTCCATACCGTGAAAAGCCTCCTGTAGTTCTGTACGAGCAGCAGGGTCACGCTGATGATCGCCGTGCTGTCTTCGATCCCCATCGCGTAGATGTGAGGACTCCCCTCACCTCGTTCACTCTGCAACAGGTTGGGCCCAAAGATCACCGCAAGGTTTGCGGCAGTCATCTTGTTACCAGGAATCTGGATGGAGAAAGAGCCGAAGGAATAATGTGAAATCGGAGTTTCATTGCTCAAGCCAAGACTGCGATGGACAGCGGTGGCGTACCTCCTCGTCATTAGTTCCTATGCTGTCCTGGGCAAAGCTCTGCACGGTGTGCAAGAGGCTGAGGAGTCGCAGGAGGGTGTCGCAGTTGCAAGGAGGCAGCAGGTAGAGGAGGTGCTGCAGGTACTGAAGCTGGTCTGCTCCCCTCAGCACTACAAGAGGAGGAAGAGGAGGTTTTTAAGTTTGAAGTAAAAGGCGCTCCCGCCGTTCAGTCGCCGTCTGTGCGTCCATGCTTACGGTTGGCGTGCAGGAAGGCGGGGTAGAGCTCTCTGGGCAGCAAAGGATCGGGCATGTCTCGGAGAAACTCTTTGAGCAGCGCCGCCACGTCGTGGACGCTGTGCTCCTCGTCCAGCTGGACGTCCACCCCCATGTTGAAGTCCTCCCGTAGCTGACAGAAAAGACAGACAAGTCAAATCAGAGTCACTTTCTCCCCTGATGGACATCATCTCCCAAAACATCAGCAGCTCAACTCGAGGATTATTTTTATATTCCAGCGTGCAGAGAAGACTCTTCCTGTCCAGTGTAAACAACACATCTCCAAATTAGGTGATCTTTTGAATGTTTCTGATAAACTGGAGGATTAAGTGTTCCTTTATGGGTTTTCTTAAGATTAATAAACTATTTAATTTATCTGGATTAGCTGGAAGATGCATCATGACACAAAACTGACTAAACATTGACTTTTTATGGTGTGTTTAAAGACTTGAACAGACACGGACTGATGCTACTTGGAAGTCGTAAATTTCGCTCATAGCTCAATAAAATGTCTGGATTCTTCTTCCTGGTCCTGAGACAAACAAACAAACACTGATAATGTGCAGGAACAGAAGTCCTCACCTGTCTCACTCTCTTCTTTGAGCTACCAACCCGGAAAATTCCCACAGTCTGAAGACCTAAAGGACACAAAATGGGGCATGACAATAGTTTCATCATGTAGAATTGTTACTTATCTACATTTTCATGGACATGAAGTGAGGTATCGCCTCACCGTGGGTCTCAATGTGACTGCAGCACCTCTCCAGCACCCGGGGAACCTGTCTGTAGATGGGGTTCAGGCTGAGCTTGGTCTGAGTCCTCCCGTCCCCTCCTGAGCTGCCGCCCGGCGACTTCTTCAGCTCCAGTTCGGCTGGGTGAGAGAGCTGCAGCGCCTCCAGCAGGCGAGACTGACTCTCTACAAGGTCGGATATAGAGTCCACTGACAGACCACCCTGCAGGGAGAGCATCGATCCATTAACATAAGCTGAAACTCTGAGATTTAGAGTTTCCTGATGGACAGTGAAGTAAACTGCTGCAAACTGTAGCTGCTGTTAGCTCAGCTTGTTAGCTGTGGAGGAGCTTTTCATGTGAATGCTGAGGGGAAGAATGTCGTGCCAGAACCGGAGCTTGACTGCCTCTATGGACCAAACTAGAAGAGAGTGAAGAGGTTGAAGGAGGAAGCTAAAAAGAGAAAAGCTGCTGGAGAAGAGTAAATCTGGGACTTTTAGTCGAGCTTGGTGAAATAAAAGGCTGAGAAGATGCAGAGCAACTATTTTGTGAGATTTCCAGCATGGATGCAATGCTTTGTGCGGACTGTGGAATTAAAACCTTAAAAAACCTCCATCAATCTCCTTTCCTGGCCCAAGCAGAGGAGGTCTGGCCTGCTGTGCTGCTCTAAGCTGAGTGTGTAGATAAACTACTCTAATAACTCAAAATGTCCTCACGGCAACTTCTTCTTCAACTATTCGTCTTGTTGCAGCCGTTCATTTCAACCTTTACTCCCGCCGTGTGCCATCTGTCACCGTACGGGACGCGACGCAGTGACAACGCCACCATGCTACTGCAGCCTCGTCTGTCAAGCTGAAGATCTCCAGCAAAGTGTGTGTGTGTGTGTGTTTGTCAGATATGTAAACAGTGAGCTGCTACAGTCCAGACGGCCTAAAGATGGTGAGTCACAGTCTAATTTAGCTCGCGACTGATGGGAAAACTTTTTAAACCAACCAACCAACTCCTGTTAAAATATGTTGAGTCACCCACCCGTCGTTATTCTGTAAGAGTACCCACCTGTTAAAGCGTCCACGCTGTTAAGTCATCAAACTGTAATCCAAATATTTTATTCGTTTTATAGCCAACACAACAGAAAGGACAAAGAAATAAGGGAATCCTCAGCATGTTAAATATCAGCCATTGGTGACATTTTTAGACCAAATAATGAAACTATTAATCGTCACTGTTTGCAGACGACATGATTATTTCCGTCTCTGTTTACCTCAGTCACCGAGCATTAGCTTGATAGCTGGTTCAGCTTCGATTACTGTCCTCTGCGGCTGTGATGACACTCATTACAGGCTTAACATAACAACTGTTTCCAGACCAGCGTGGAGAGGATTACAGGGTGTGTGATGGCCTCAAGTGGAGAGGGTTCACACTCGCACATGAAAACACACAAACCAAGACAGCAAGACTCACGACTACCGACACGAATCTGTGAAAAACAAACTGTTCTCGCCTCAGATGACTCTAAACCTGCGAAACAGCATCTACGGACGTAATGGCAGAGGAGAAGTGAAGAGGACATGTTTATTTAAATAAAAACAGGTCTCACCCTTCTCTGTCCACGGCCGGTGTTATCCAGAAACGTAGGAGACAGCGGTTTGTTCTGGGTCTCAAAAATTGGCGCCGGTGCCACAGAGTTTGTGGACGGCGAGCCGGGGCCTCCCGTGAGCGACGAGGAGCTGACCAGCGGCTTGTTCCCGTTGAAGAACTGTCGCTTCTCCGCCCGGAAGCGCAGGACGCTGGCCTCCAGGTCCAGACAGTCTCGCCGGCTCTCCTTCAGGGCATCCTGTCGCCGCTTGTAGGCCTGGTCGTTGGCGATGACCTGGGAGAGGGGGATGCCGAACGCCATGGGCATCGACTCTGAGGGAGGAGAGGACGGGACGGGAGTCACTTCATGTTTTACTCAGAGTTACATATTATATATTTAAAGCTGCATTCGAGAGTGTGTGTAAACTTTACATATTTTTCAGACGTGGGCCAGATTTCAAGTATCAGTCTGGCTTAATCTCTAAATCCCTCAAAGAAAGAATGATTCATACTTAGAGTGAGAAATCCACTTATCTATGTCTGATGGTGTTTGTTCAGTCCTACATTGGATCTTTACTAATTTACGTGTCAGTATTGGTATTAAACGTCTCTGTCAGCTCTGCGGGAGAGAAATATCACACCTGTAACTTCCCCTTCTTTCCTCATTTGAACTAAACCTTTATGTGGATATTTAAGAGTTGAGCAAAGTGTCTTGTAAAGTGGTTGAAGCACTTCAACTCTGATTAAAACGTCTGAACACGGTGATGTAAATTCCTCTGTGCTGAAGTCCAAACAGGACTTCAGATGTTTAAATTGTTTTCGTACAAAAATGAGTCATCATTTTTCATTAAAGCAAAATATTTAACAGTTTGTTAATTTACAATTAATGCTGGTAATTTTACAGAGATTTTTATATAATAAAAAATAAACAACTGTATTGAGTTTATTGAGTTTTAAAACAGTAAACTTCTGTGAAAAGTTATTTTTCATAAATAAAAAACTAAAAGATGCAAACTGGGAGAAAGAAATTAGGACAGCTGAGTTTAGAGATGACGATTGCAGCTAATGAGCGAGTTGTTTATACGGGGTGATGAAATGAATGTGCAACCTCGTTAACTTGTGATTGCACAGCACCTCATAGGAGAGATTACAGGTTCAAGTTGACAAGCCGTATAAGAATAGACTGAATGGATGGAGAGAGGGATGAACGGGTAAATCCCGTTAGAGCCGCCACAGCCACAAACCAGACATCACACTCAGACTGATACAGGATTACTGCAAGGCCAGCGTTCAGGCTGCAGGTAAACCCGACACGAGCGAGCCGTCGCGGCCATCGTCGGGGGAGTTGCGATACTGCTGCATCACATGACCACAACAGAGCTCACAGTCTGATCTGGCACACCGCTAAAGAGGTTAATTAAGGACATTAGGAACAACAGCAAAAACTGTGTCAAACATATGACCCAATGGATGAAAACCGTCCCTGTAAAAGTCCAAATCAGTCTGGATGACTGCAAAAATGTTACATTCTACATTTATGTAGGTATTTATAGGTATTTATTTATTTATACATTTCCTCGAGTTTCAAAGCTCAGTGAGGCATAGGAGCATTAAAGAGGAAACAGTGAGCAGATTAGATCGCGGGGTTGCGTCTATTCACACAGTTTGAATGAAGACACATGGATGACCAACACACGTGCACGGTCACGGAGAAACGTCTAAAGCGGGTCAGGCTGGCGGGACGCCACGTAAAGTCTTAAAGGTTTGAGATGGACCGAGCTCGAAATAACGCTCAGCAGCATGAATGCATCACTCGTAGGAAATCTAAAGCTGAGTTCAGAGAGAAACCAACAAAAAAAAAAAACTTATTTAATGTCAAAAACTTTTTAGCAGCTGCTAACTGCTAGCTAGCTAACACAATAAGGATTAGCTCTGTTAATCCAGTTAATGGAAGCTTATCCAGCCACACAGATTACAATTATAATCTTTATTTACTATGTTAGTGCTCGTCTTTGTTTTTTGCTCTTCTGTAGCATGTCTGGACTCAAACAGCTTGCTAGCTGCTGATCACTCTGAGCTATGTTTAGCACTGCTAGCTCAGAGAAAATCCTGGTTGGAAAATACACCCAGATCAAGGACTCACTCCTGGCAGAGGAACTTAAATTACTTTTTAATTTCTCTGCTCCGTATACAAATAATGTTCTGGAGTAGTTCCTGGAAAAAATCCTGCAGGACGGAAAAAGGCCAATCTGGATGATAATTGTTTACTGACTAGCGTATTAGGACAAGACTGTGTTTGGTGTTTTAATGGTTTCGGTATGTGGTTTAACATGAAAACATGCTACTGACGCTGCTTCCCATTGGGTGACTCAACACCACATCCATGTCTTATCAACCATCAGCAGCTGTTTGCCAGTTTTCCACCTTCATTTGAGGAAATATATTTAGCAACAGCAGCATGGAAACCCGTTGAAAGATGTGTTTTACACACCACCCTGTGTTATCCGGTACACGTCCAACAAACACAACGTCTGCCAACAAGAACGGCCTCTGCATCCATTGAATAAGATGTCATCTGTTAATGCGTCCAACGCACCGTTTAATCATTAAGTCCGTGCTTATTCCTCTGTCCTGACGTCTGTTGGCACCGACAGCGGCATGCCGCTGCCTCCTGACATTTGGCCACATCTTCTGGCACCGCATTTGACAGTGTTCGCTTAAGTTGTTTGCTTGTTTAAAGTGAATGCTCAGGGATTAGATAGTTGGATGTGGCAGCTCGGGCAACACTCAGAGTCAATCAGTGGATAGATAATGAGGGAACTGAGAGGTCAGAGATGTTTTTAAATTAAACCTGATTTCATAATCGGTTTCTAATCTAAGCAATGACAAACATACATATACCGACCGGAATTTAAACATATTCTATGGGTTTGTTTGTTTCTGTTCAAATCAGACATTTTGTAGTTTCAAAACCTTCAAACTGACCAAATATAGTAAACTTTACATTTTAATTATTATTGATGTTTTCCTTCGTTTTGTACTTGAGGTTTTTGGGCCCGTCATCCTTAAAACATCACTTCTTGACAACTGTGAAAAAACAAATTCACACCAGCCAACATTCCTTAATATTTACGAAAACTTCTTCTTGACTGGCCTGATTAGGCGTGATTAGCACATTACCTCACTGACGAGATCCCTCTGGACAAACACGAAACACGGGCTTTATGACTCGACCACAGCGGTCTTCCTGTCTTATTGTTCAGGAATTTTACTTCTTTCCTTCTTTAGTATTTCTGGTCCTGGAAGGCTGCAGGAGATATATTTAGATGCTGTTCACGACCATTTCTCCATCACCACACCAGCAGCTGGGTGATACTGTGGGAGACATCTGAAGTGAATTTAAAAAAACCTATGTTTACTTAACGCAGGACATCCGCAGTGAAACAACACAGACTACAGAAGCTCATAACCTTTTCCTAAAAATAGTGTTTCAAAAGAGCAGGACGGAGGCCAAAGCAGCAAAGAGGAATACACAATTACTGGATGGTCTAACAGCGTCTGCATTTTCAACATCAGCCTATCCATCAAACACACTGAAGTTAAGCAGCCAAGTTCATTGGCCAGGTGTCTCGAGATGAGAAAGCAAACTTCAGTCATTTAGTTGACACTACAAAGAAAAAGCAGGTTTTCCCTTCAGACGTGTGGTCTGACCCATATGTCCTCAAGCCTTAACACGAGCTATTCCAAAGAAACATTTGGCACTCACTCGATCATATACACCAACACTGAGCCTGCTGTCATGTTCATAATGCTCGGAGGATCATACGGCAAACTAAAGTCGAGTACCCCGACTCGCTCCAAACAAACTTCTGTCAAAGAGTCAAACCTGGTCTGAAACCGGCCTTTGGACTTTAGCTATGAGGGACGGGGTCTGACAAATTCTGCAACATCAAGTAGTAAAAAGTAAAATATACTTAAAGTATCCAAATTAAAAAGAAGAAAATACAGCAGAACTCTGTGTCGTAAACACTGGAAAATTACATTTTACCATTGGTTACCACATCTACCTGCTGACCCTGAAGGCCACACAGTCATGCCTCGAGTAGTAGGGGAGCAGAGCCAGCAGGAGCTCTGCCAGGTCCCAATGTTCTGTGTTTTGATTAGCAGGGTTAGCTTCAGCTAAGTCCCTGTGTGCGCAGACGGCCCGGGAATGTGTGTGCTGTGTGTGTTTTGGCTGGCATCTTGCACTGCTGTGATAATCACCCAGGAATAGAGAACATCTCTTTATGACGGGTTGGGGTCACATTGGCAGATGAGTGGCTTGAAGAAGAAGAAGAAGGTTGAAATCAGAGATTAAATGTAAATTTAAGAGGGGAAATTAAAACAACAGGAGTCTGACATATGAATTCAGATGAAGACCGTTCAAAGGGCTGGAGGCCTCAACTGAGATATCATACCATTGACAGCACCCTCTGGAACACAGGACCTCAGTATTAACTCCTTAAAGCTTGTAGAACAACAGCTCATCATGTGTTTTGGCTCCACAGCCTAGTTCAAGTTGATCAGATTACCACAAACTGACCCCAACGCCTTCAGGGACCCTGAAGGTCTCTTACTATGGTTGGCAATCTTGGAACCCAATGGCTGTCGTCTGATGAGTACCTCGCCCATGGGGGAAACAGTCAATGCCTTGGCGTTTCCTGTATAGCCAGCAGAACACAGATACCTGGGCCAAGATGAAATCACCAGATATCTGCATACGAATGCAGATGATACCGGATGTGTTGGGCAATGCGTTACACAGATTTTCACAACTCAAATGGGAAAACCAGAATGGATGAGGTGCCAAATTTAAACTTAAACTCATTTTCAGGTGAATATTCACTAATGAAAACATAATCATGAATATTATATTCAACAGCTGCCAAAACATCCTCCAAAAATCTGACACCTTTGACCTTTAAAGGAAGTTTTTTCTTGCCACCGTCACCAAGCGCTTGCTGTTGGTGGGAACTGTTGGCTCTATGTGGAAAGTGTCATGAGGTAACTTCTGTTGTGATTTGGTGCAAAATAAATAAAACTGAATTAAATGTAAACGTTATGAATAAAATCTGACGCTAAGCTGGTAACTTCCAGGAATCAGGACGTTGGTGTGCACATAAAAACGGTGACACGGCATGACTGTCGAGGTGTCGGGGGCGTTTGTGTTCATTCATTATTAAGTTCATGTTACAACAACGCATAAAAAAGGGAGCAGAGACAATGAAGCACAAGTTTGACTCACTGCATGAGTCGGTCTGCGGCATCGAGCCACTTGTGCTTTATAAACACATTTTTAGTGAGACCATTAGCGGTAAAAGCCACCGGACGTCAGCGGTTGCGATGCTGTTCAAACGGACAGGATGGACATTGTGTTTTATGATAATATTTACCGTAACAAACACGACAGTCCGTGGGTCATACAGGGACTTCACATGGGAACACGAGGAGAGGATTTTGTGTTTAACCACACGCGACTGTGTTTGTGCGATGAACTCACCTCGCTCTCTCTTTTCTTTAGAGAACGAGTCAAACTTCCTGCGAAGAGATTTTCTCCGTTTACGCACTTCTGTAAGAAAGAAGAAGAAAACTGTTAGTGAACGGGGATGATACATATTCATATTCATTCAGAGATGTTTGGTCTGTTGCTCCGTCAACACTGATGATGGATCCTTTTATCAGCCTTAAAGTAACTCAATAAACTCGACCATCTCGTCCTCGTTATGAACTCTTTCCTGTCTTTATTATCTTTATCTCCTGAGCGCTTGTACCTCTTCCTCGGTTCTAAGAATAGAGCAGACCGCTTGAATAGACGAGGCCTCGCTGTTTGTTTGAATAGCTCTTTGTGTAATGGCTGCACAACCCCAGACATGAAAGACAAGGGCGTGAAGTGTGTGTGTGTTTGTTTTATGTGTGTGTGTGTGAGGAAAATGAACAGAGCAAAACAGTTGAACGAACACCGGACACACGAATGTTGACGCTAATGCTACACCCGATCACAATTCGGTGAAGAAGAAGCGGTGGTAAGATGTCACGTTTCCGTTAAGTTCACAGCGGTCGTACTCAAACTGAGACAACAGTACCCTGCAGAAACTAGGCTGCTACGACAGAAAATACATCATCACAATGTACCACAGCTAACTAGCTACTTAGCTATCCAGCTTGCAAAATGGCGAGGGGTAGCGTTTTGTGCTGAGCAGGTAATCGTGACTTTCAACCATCTGAGAAGTAACATGAGGAAGAATTTTAGTTAAGACCCCACAGACGGAAAATTGTGGGCAAACGTTCTTCAAAATTCATTCATCAATAGTTGTAACAGATGTGTTTTGTTTCGTGTCGGGTCTTCTGTTTTACGAGCTCCACATCCTCTCCGGCCGAGGTTACGAGGACGAGGCCTTTGTTTTGGTTACCAGAGCTGCTGTTTAGAAATCTCTAATCCGAAGTTGGTTAAGGAACGTCCCCGCGTTGCCGTCCAGAATATTTGAGACTGTAAAGATGGAAATCTGTTGCTTAAACACACGGGGGAAAAGCATGCAGGGGAAAGAAGGAGAGCGTTTGTGTCCATGTGAAAGTGTGTGTCTGTGCAAGTCGGGATAAAAGGGTCAAATTCCCACGACTGCAGGAAATTAAAGTTTATTTCCAAAGCGCATGGCCCCTCCCATCACGCACACGCCGTGTCCAGCTCAGGTTTATGTCTCCGCGACGGCCTTCAGATGTCCGCGTGCACGTGATTACATAATACAATGAGCCGAGTAGACACACCCGAGGAAAACAGCCACAACTTTCAAATACAGACTGATATTTTCCATCAAGTTTTATTTTTATTTTCCACATTATTATCTATTATTTATTTATTAATGATGGTTCTAGGTGGGTAATTTTTAAGGATACAGTTTTGTTTTTTGTTAATATGTAGATTAATCTGGGAATTTATTTGGTCCATCACTATTTGAGCACATGGAGGTCTTTAAACCATATTTTAGAAGCTAGAAAACTTACATTTTTGCTTCAAGATGAACCAAACGATAACTTTATTGTTACTTAATCCCCCCTTCTAGCCACTAATCTTTAAAAAGAATAAAAGAAATAAGAATTTAAAATGAATGAAAAGATGGACACGAGGCAACCTCTAAAGAGAAAAAGCAGATCGGGGAACAGACGACGACGAGTCCCAGCAGAGTGTGGTCGAGAGAACAGGGCATGAGAATGAACTCAACACCAAATAAGACCAAATCTGTCTCAAAGACTACTGACACATTTCACCAAGAATTCACTGGAGTTTGCCAACGAAAGTAACAAACAGGTACATGCACACACGGTCAGACGGCAGCACGTGGTCATGAAAACTCAGAACATGGAGACGTTTTATGGCATTTAACAAGAGAAAGAGAGAATGATGAAGTGAAAGAATCATGAGCTCAGAAGAAGAAGAAAGCTCAGAGAGGAAAAAGCAACAAGAATCCAAAAGACAAACACGGAGGGAGCACAGAGGGAGGTGATGGTGAGACCGTGACGGACCCGGCAGACTGCAGAGATTTCACCCCCGGGGGAGAAACTGAGGACGAATCTTCCCACACTTCCTCACAGAGAGCTTTGTCTGACTGTTATTTCACTGTACGCAACAATCATAAAAATAAAACATCGGCCGGTGAGCCCACCTTTCTCAGATACAGTCGTCATGACTTACAGAACTTACAAAACATCTGAAGAGCCACAAAGTAAAACGTTCCTGATGAAAACTTCCCATGAACCTCACTGTGCAATTAAACCCTGGCTTGATGGGAAAAGAGGGTTCATTTATCCTTTATGATGAAAAATTAAGAAGGCCAAGAGAAAAAAAACAGGAAGCTGTCCTGAACATAAGGACGACAGGGACGAGTGAAAGTCTCACAGGATGGATGCGTCACACGGCAGAACAACTTGTTTCCATCAGTTATTCACGCAAGACCTAAATGCAAGACTGTGGATCTGTTTACCATCAAACACATGAGTAATTCATGTTCACATGAGGTAAACATCCCCGACTCCAGCTTCCTCAGAACTCGGGCTGCCCGGACGGGAGCTGGTGTCGTGCCAGAACAGGAGCTAGAAGATGGCACAAAGTCAAAATTTGACTCTAGATGGATGATGTGAATGTGGCAGTGTGATTAAATGAGCACCATGTTGATGTCAGTTATTGCAGGTTTTAAACATACCCTGGTGACACCATTTCTACACATCTACTGTTGTCCGTAATGAGTCAATGTCCCAGCCAAAAGGAGGAAACTCAACGTCACAAAAAGTTGTTAAATTAAATCATTTTTGACTGTAGTGGGAGTCTGTGCAGTGTAACTGAGCGTCAGAGTTTGAACTGGGCCTGAATCAGTTGAAAGTCGAGCAGGTCGGAGGGTTAATAGCCCTGAGAGGCAACAACAGTGTGAGAGAGAGCAGCTGAGTCTGAGAAAAGCAGCTTACATACCAACTGGTCTCAAAGGAAAAAGGCCATCAGATCCTACACACTCATATACACACACACACCTACAATCAGCTGGGTTTGCTTCATCAGCCTCTACGCTGACCTCGGCGATCCCTCCAGAACCAATGAACACGAGCGAAAACCTCCCAGCCTGCAGCCTGTGAGGTGTTTGAAAGATTTACGGTTTATTTGTGAAACGCTCCAACGTTATTGGCTGGATTTATTACTGTACAGTTCAGATGGACGAGACGGGTGCACGTGGACGATATATCAAAGCAAAGGGAGTAAACCGGTGGCAGGAAGAGGAACGGTTGTGAAAGTAAACATCAGCAGAGGAATAGTGCCGAGGTATTTTCCAGCTGTTATCAAACTCGGTTCAGGTTCTGAGGTTGACATCCAGCTGTTAACACCCGGCAGGGAGGCTGGACTTTCTTACTTACTGCTACATTGCATAACTTCTCTACAAACCACCACCTATTTCACTGGAAATACAAAACTTAAGAGCGAGTTGCTGCCCCAAGCGAAGGAGTGAAAGTATCTCGGGGTCACTGAGAGCCAAAATGGCTTTGTTTCATTGGGTGGCCGGGCTCAGCTTTACAGATAAGGTAAGGAGCTTGGACATCCAGAGAACAGCTCTGAGAACCAGAACCCAGTGGAGGGACCATCTACGCCTCCTAAACCTGCAACCCCGAATAAGCTTAAGAAAATGGATGGGAAACCACGACAGATAAATTAAATATTGTCTGCAGGTTGCTCTGAGCTGCATACAGTCGCAACAACAAGGTCTGTAAGTAGTAAGAAGACAAACGCTGTTGGCTCACTGCTTTGAGACATTCGTAATAAATGAAGGGAGAAATTACACAAAGCACAATGGGCTCTTGTAGAATATGGCAGATGCCCATGGACAGTTGGCAGTCATAATTTAGATAGAAAAAATGACTGAAACTGTTTTTCCAATGAGAAGGAAATGATCTTCCAGCACCGGAGCGAGAAAAGAAACCAGCCTGAAAAAATGGTGACTACTTTGGATGAGATTATGAAATAACCCTCGTCCTGAATGATGAAGTGCGATGAAGCATAAATTCAATCAGATTATCAGGCAGAGTCACGGTGCTCATGATTGTATCCAGAGATGGAAAGTAAGAAAAATACTTATCCTCCATCACGTCGAGCCACCATAAAAATAACTTATCATGTTTTTTTGGCTCGAGTTCCCCATGAGATTATTTTTGTGTCCCTAGAAGGCAGAGCCAAGATTCCCAACTGAATTGGTCAGTTTAACATCTTAGAGATGGTATTTGTTTGTGGAAGTGATTCCCAGCACCGTCTTTTTCTGACATTCTCACAGTTTGAAGCATCCTTCTAAACACCGTGCTGTTTGTCTGCTTGCGTCACAGCAAATGTCTCAAAGATAAACTGCACTCAAAATCCCATCAGCCGTATTTAAGATACCGAGCCGACACATGTCGATAAATAAACAAGTCATACAGCCTGCTTTGCCCTTTCTTATCATAACTGACAACTTGGATTGCTTACACATTTCTTTGACCGGAGAGAGTCGAGTGCAGGCTCCACCTCGACGTCCTCCGGCTTTAAACTCATTCCTCAGATTCACAAACAGACAGTTACGGCTCCCTCGGCGGTTCTCGGACAGGACAGGACAGTTCAACCTGAGCTTTTTTAAAAAAGGGAGGCTTAACCACGTCTGCATGAGCTTCCTTAAGATGACATTCCACTTCACAACCAAGACAAAACAAGCTGCAGTTTGACAGCAGCTCTTAAAGAAACAGGGCTGATATTTTGAGGAGAAATAAGCTTATTGTCTCTGTTTCCAAGAGTTTGATGAGGAGGTAGCTAAACATGAAGCTACAGCTATCAGTTGGTTAGCTTAGCCTAGCAAAGACTGGAAAGACGAGCACCTCGAAGGCCCGGGTCAGATTAAATCTGGCACTTTGGCAAAAATGCAGGTTGTCCCATTAATTTCAATGGGGTGTAGCATTTTGGCCATGCTATGTAATTTAATGGCACAATCATCACCCCATATGACATTCATTAATTTTGGCTTTAGCCATAACAACAACAAACATTGTTTACAGTGTGTACCGTCACATTTCCGTACCTCTTGGGATGCTGATCTTGAAATCCAGGTCTCTCTCTTCCAGGTGGTACAAGGCCACTTCCTGTAGCCTGGCTCGCTCGAGCTCCGACAGGCTCTGGATGGGCACCGGCTGCAACCGGACGCTCTGACCCAACATGGTCGCCCACTTGTGGTCGCCCTGTGATAACGAGAGACGGATCATTAATCACAGCCAACTCTCCTGTTTACGCTCGCTCTGATGATTTAAGCAAAAAGTCAACATACGAGCAACCAACCATCAACTTAACAGCAAAAAACCTCAAAAGATTCAAAAGAGTCAGTTACTCAACTAAAATCTGTCTCATTCTCTAACAGGGCAACAAGTTGATGACTGAGAATACAGCAGCGTAAAACGTACATAAGAGTCTTTGCACTGTTTTTTTAAACACAGAGGTTCAATGAGTCCAATCAGATGTTTAATATCTTCTGCAGCTCTGTGAGGGATGTTACCAAAGTTCAACAGACGCCTGAAGTTTAAAGTTTAAAGTCAGAGAGATCTTTGAGCTTTGATTTTTGATTATTCGATGCTGAAGTAAAACCCCTTTAAAGCAGGTAAAGAATTAGCCTGTGGTGATCAGGCAGTTTATTAAAGGTCAGTTTTAATGATAAAAAAAAAAACACTGAGAATACGACGTCCTTTTATTTTATTAACATTTGTTTTCAGTTATCAGCTGAGCTTTATTTGTACTTAACATCGTCTTCAAAGTTTCATCTGTGGTCAAATCTGTTCACTGACTTCTTTGTTATTTTGAAAAGTTCCTGAATGATAAATATGAACTGTAATAATTTAATAATCGAAACAAAGTGTCCACGTTTTATAAATCACGTACAAATCTGTACAAATCTGAGGTACTTGTACCACTTCACGCTGGTACTTTATTACATTTCTGTGCTCGGCAGCTGTAAAGATCATAAGATACAAAACAAGCCACTGGTTTCATCTTCAGCAGCGTCCACGCGTCTTGTTACTTCAAATATCTGACTCTCTTAATCAGGCCACTTCCTGTTATTTGGATCATTTCCACGTTTTCTGTGCAGAATTCTTCGTTTTCCTCCGCGAGCCTTTCATCACACAAACTACACGCATGTATTAAAAGCACATTTTTGTCTGATGGGGTGAAGTGGTCGTGCTCAGATTGCAGACTGTGCTGGTCTGGTTCTCATTAACCTGTGGCCGCTGCATCCCTCCATCAAACACTCCCTCACTGCGGCTCCGGTTCACTTCATTTTCCTCCATCCTGCTGTTCATTATTCACTCCGTCTGTTAACCGCTAAATGTTTCTAAAGTAAAAGTGATCTAACCTTTCAGCTGTGCATGCACGGTTGAACTTCTATACTTAAACTTGTACTAAATACTCCGTTACATCGCTGAGACTAGAAGAAGACGTCAGGGTTAGATCTGAAGCCTCGGACATATTTTGTCTGGCAGAAAAAAGCAAAATAAACTCAAATTTTGATGATTTTTCGATGACTCAAATAGACTCATCTCCACAGGGATGGTTGCAGAGCGGAGGTCTGATTAAAGCCGTCGATATCACGCATAGACTCACAAACGCTGTTTGGATCTCGGCCTATCAAAGCATCTCGACTGTTGGCATCTACCCAGATGTTTACTGAAGGGGAAAGTGTTTCTGAAATGGAAGTCGCTCCAGAAAACATCTGGGAAAACAGCTTCCAACTGTCCACTTGGGAATATTAGAAAATGTTTCACTGTTTCACTAACAATAATTCATTTATTTATTTGTCTGCGTGTTGCATGTTGATAGATAAACGCTCTTCATCCTGCATAACTTTAAGTCTTAATATAATGTGAGCAGCTGAGTTGCATATAAATTCACCCTTTGTAAACTGGAGCACACGATGAGGAAGCGTTTCATCACTGTAAAAACTGACATTTATTTTACAGAACCCTGCAGGTGCGTTCTGTCATCTTAACTCCTGATAACTTGCAAACCTCCAGGCCTCTGTTCTTGATCCCCGTCTTTGGTCCTGAGCTCTGAACGTTTGCAGACATCGTGCAGGAATCTTTAATGAAGCTGTATTCCCCTATATGGCCTCAATACTTAACAGGGAAAAATGCTGCTGAGGACCATCGTGAAAGGATGTATATTTTTACTCGTGCCACATTTAGAGCCGCGCTGCTCAACAACATAAGCTTGTGATCACAACAGACCAAAGATGGCTGAAGCTGAAAAGGAGCCACTGAAGGAATCAAAGCTTTACGTGACAAACCATACATGCCTTTCTATAATCAGTCTTTTGTAAGCAATCAGCCTCGAGCATCCTGACGTAACTACAGCAACCTTTCATACTTGACTGCCTCGCACTGTGTATACGTTCACTTCCATGTTTCTCACCGTCGTGTGTCTATAAGTGAGCCGGCCTCAGCCCACACAGCGCAGCGTGATTGGAGAAGATTGCTGTGGCCTCAATGCTAAACGTAACCAGACAATCATGTGGTGGTGAAACTGGAGGGCTGCTGACCTACAGAGGTCGGCGAGGACGGTGACAAACAGTGAAAGCAAACTACGGGAAATGTTGCTGACATTAAAGATCCGTTTAAAGACACTAAACCTACACATTATGTTACATATTCTGTCTTTCAGCCTTTCATTTCTCACCAACCACTAAAAGTCAGTCCCAGATTTGCTCTTTACATTCCCTGACTGCTTGTGCAGCTCCTGTTCTGGAACAACACTGGCTCCTCACCCCAGGAGCCCTGTAAACCTCCTCTTCTTCTCCCCGGTGGTCCAAAACATCTGTTGTACAAACACTAACACTCCCCGGTGCTCTGAGCTCACAGTCCAGGCAGCCTGGCTACCAAACTGAGCTAACATTAGCTAACAGCAGCTACAGTTGACAGCAGTTTACTTCACTGTCCATCAGGAAACTAATCCACAGAAAGGCTTTCAGGCTTGGGTGAATGGTGACAAGAAGAGGAGCTGGTGTTGTGCCAGAACCGGAGCCGGGCAAGTGGACAACGTAACCGGGCTCAGCAGCCTCTATGGACATGATGGCAGAGGAGAAGAGAGCGAAGAGGCTGATGGAGAAAGCTGAGAAGATAACGTATGACTCATATCCAACCATGAATAAATGTTTTCAAGCTTTAGCTATTGTGTAATTGACCTCAGACTTACTAAGTTATCCATGCTTGGCTCCCCATTATACATCATTCAGTCACTTCCTGTAACCCAACAGCCCAGCCAATCACAACGCAGAGCCGGAGGTCATAAGCTCCTGATTTCACACTCAAACAAGAATGGGAGTCATCAATCTTTTTAAAAAAACGCACCATTCATTGTGGTGAACGCTCTCCGTATCACATTGATTAAGCATGTGCAGCTTTAGGCTCTGCGTGTTTATCATTCCCCGTTTCCACATGTGAACTATTCGGCTGACACGCTGTCATGATGTTAAACGCTTTGAATCGTTCGTCTCTGTCGCTGGTCGACTGGATTTTCTTTGCTCATGTGTGGATAACGCGCTCAGTCCGACTCAGTGCTGTTTGGCTCCTTTGCTCCAGTCATTCTCTGCGGCCTGGTGTGAAACCCAAACTGAGAAACACTGCAATTCAATACAAAAATATACTGTAACCACATTTAATCTGATTGTTCTCAGCATGTTTGGCCAAAGAACTCAGCAGCGTACACATGAGGTGTGAATTAAGAACTTTCTTCCAATGAGCTGCGTCTCCAAATGTTGGGAACCATCTCACATGGCATGCTGGCATGTACACATAAAGACCATCTAGCCTGGGAATGCCTCGGGATCCGGGGTCCTGCTAAATCCACTGCCACCGCGACCCGACCCAGGATAAGTGGAAGGAAATGGATGGAGGCTGGGATAGGTGCCATCTTTGGGTCCTCAAAAGTTCAGTCTGTTAGTTTTAAGCCAGTTTAAGGAACGACCAACAAACCAAATCACAGACCTGCAGAAGATCTCTAATGTAGGCAGCAGACTGACCATGAAGAACCCTGAACTGGATTCTGAATGTGATGGAGAACCCTGAGAAGTTAAC